>CM018690.1:17137727-17609737 GCA_009363875.1 Mikania micrantha | reverse complement strand
ATTTTACAAATATTTATTACACACACATTAATATCAATAATTTAATATAATACTTCAATATATTAAAAAAAAATACTCTTAAACATAGTAAGTCTAGTACTTCAAATTACAATAAACACAAAAATCAAAGTCTATACATAGATTTCGATGTTTAGGTGGCAGAGTTTAATGTTTCAGATGTTGAATTTGATGTTTTAGAGACATATTAAGTATTTGGGGTTGAGAAATGTCTAAAATAATCACTTATTTGAGTCCTTTTTCTCGAAAAAAAACCAAAAAAACAAAAAAACCAAACAAAAAATATAGGCCGCCTAGGACAAATCGACAAGGTTTAGGGCGTCTAGGCCGATTTTTACAACACTGTTAAATTTGAATAACAAAAATTTGGGTTTGAAAAAGCAAATGTAATTTAATGTTGACTACATATTTAATTTTAAAATTCTAATAAACGGCACAAATAAGGTTTAATGGTTTTTTCTCTCTAAGATCGGGTTTTATATGATACAATCTCTAATGAAAACTTGATTTTAAAGAGTAAACCCTTAAACTCAATCTAGGCCCTCAATTGAAACACTAAAATAGGTATGTGATTCGTGTTAAAGTTGAATAAAAAATCAATTCAATGCAATTTTACGTGAATTACATATTTGATTTCAAGATTCCAAATGATGAATCAAATAGGGTTTCAGGGTTTACTTTTGAAGATCGAGTATTACATGGTACAATATCATACACACACACACACAACCCATGTATTAACTAGCAGGAAAGCCGCGCGACGACGGTGTTGACCCTTTTCGAATCGTTAACTGTAACTTTTAAATCTATATATATCTATACTCTATAATAAAAGAGTAACAAAATTGCCACTTGTCACAATATCACAACCTATGCCACATGTCACCTTTTTACACTACAATTGCCACTTGTCAACACCTCATAATTTCACTTAATTCTCTCTCCTATTAAATAATTATATTTTCTCTCTTATTAAATTAATAATTATAATACAATAACTAACATATTATTTATATTGTTAGTATAAAGTACTCTTTAAAATTTTTTTATAAATATGAATTCTCTAAAATCAAAACTTTTAAAGTAAGAAATATTTTATTTTCAAAAAAAAAATTATGTAAAACAAGTTATCTTAAAAGATGATTTTTTTAAAATAAATATATTATAAAGGATTTTTTTAAACAATGAGATTTTTAATCATCCAATGACGTTTTTTAATTTAATATTTTATATTAAATCCGTGTAATACCACATGTTATAACGTAGTGCACATATACAAGTATTCTAAAGCATAATATTTCATTTATTTCACCCGTGTAACACACGGGATTTAACCTAGTGTTATTATAAAGCATGTGGAGTTATGGTCCAGTATTTTTAAAAAATCGACATGACCAGCCTTGAAAAAATAAAATTTAAGTAATTACCAAAGCGAACGTATAAGTCGAAAGGGTCTCCCATTTGAAGTCCTTGCGCAAGCGCGTCCAAAAAAAATTTAACAAAACCTGCTTGATGTGATTAACTTAAAGTCCATGGGTATAATTTTGTAAATAATAAATGGTGTTCCTCAGTTCGGTTACAGTTTATTCAGTTTAATCGGTTTTTACCTTTTTCTTTCCCTATCCAAAAAACAAACCGAATGAAAGAAACGATTAAAAATCAATAAAACTAATTAAAAAAAAATAAACCGATTAAAATCAAATAAACCAATTATAAACCGAATAAACTAAATTCAACTTATATATATATGTTAGAGTTTTTAAGTGTGTAGGCATTTTTATTTTTCTAGATTTGCGCAATTAACATTCTTGATATCTAAAAACTTTACGTTAGAATAATAGCTTTCTAGCGCAATACAGGGAAGAAAAACTAGTTTGTAATTAAAGAATTGATGTAATTGGAATATTAAAAGCTTAAGATTTAAAAAGAAAATGTAAAGATGAAAAAATTATCATCTTAACAGGTTTGAAAAATAATTTCATTGAAAACATATTTTAAAATCTTGTATTGCATACATTTTACTTGACAATGACATATTATTATTCTTTTACTGTTTAAAAAAAAAAGATGTCATATTCTTTTTCCTAAAATCATCGTACGTTTTTACTTTGCATCCTATCGAATTTCGAATATTGATGTTCTAGAAGAGGCTTAAGTTACATTTAGATCCCTCGCAATTCGCATTACACGCGCGACTACAACATACTAAATTGTTTATATATAATTCAGATTATTAAACGTTTGTTAGTTTTTGTTTTAATTCTTTAACTTAATATTCAAAATATCCATATTACTCAAATTTTAGTGACTAATAAATATTAGTATAAGATAATAAATACATACCTAAAACATATTTGCATTAATGTTTCTATAACATACAAAAAATCAAAAGTGAATTACTAATTAATTTAGGGGTTGGATAGGTCAAATCAGCTTATAACCGAACCTTTAACTGATTATCAAAACATTGTGTTTTCATTGGTAACTCCACAATTGATGTAAATTCAAAATAAATTTATTTTTATTTTTTCAATAATAACTTATTATAAGTATAAATAAAAAGCATTAAAAGTCAACAGAATTATTTTATTAATAAATTTACAGGGTTTTGGCCCCTGTGTTTTCAGTGTTTTAAACTATTTCGGCCCAAAGTAGAATCTTCTATCAATTCAGCCCCTACGGTTTAGATAAGTATCGGTTTGTTTGCCCCTCAAACTTAATTATTATAACGATTTTGGCCCAAAGTTTAACTATAGTTAGGGGCCAAAAACGTTAGTTTATCTAAACCACAGGGGATGAATTGATAGAAGATTTTATTTTGGGCCAAAATTGTTAAAACAATCAAACCACATGAGCCCAACCGTAATTTGCTATTAATTTTAATTATATGTAATATTTACTAAAGTAAAAAAACATATAAAGACGCAATAAAACTCTTCTGTTAACTTTACATATGTAATAAATATAGAGTAAATTATTACGGTTTTTGGCACATGTTTTTTTTATGTTTTTTTAACTATTTTGGCCAAAAAAAATCTTTTATCAATTCAGCCCCTGTGGTTTAAATAACTATCGGTTTTGGCCCCTTAAACTTAATTATTATAACGGTTTTGACCCAAAATCTAAGTATGGTTGTGGGCCAAAAACGTTAGTTTGTCTAAACCACAGGGGCTGAATTAATAGAAGATTCTATTTTGGCTAAAATAGTTAAAACACTCAAACCACATGGACTAAAACCGTAATTTACTCTAAAATATATTTGTTGTTCATAAAAACAAAAGTAAAAATAAGAAAATAAAAAAAAAACAATAAACCTATGTCCTCCCCATTCTCTACGGTATATGCAACATGTATACTCACAACCATACAAAAGCTATTAAAATTTACATCAAAATTTGTTTAGAAAAACATCTTTTTACATCAAATTTGTTTCCCAAGAATAACTTGAGCCAACTCCTTAATGGCAAATTAATTTATAATTTATTTTAAACTATTAACTATAGTTATCTTATTTAGAAAAGTAATTTTTCTATACTCAATAAATAAATAATAAAATAGGACACCTGTCACCATTTTAAACTATATTTAAAATAATTTTCACATCTCTCTCATATTCAATACAACATATTAAATAATAATAATATATTAGGTTTGATCCCACCCGCGCGTTGCGGCGGGTTATCACAGTATACTTTCGATAACGGGGTATTATATATCATTTGCAAAATCATAAGTTACATAGAAAAATCAAATCTCTCATCACAAACTCTATACAATTATATATATATAAACATAAAATTATACAAAATTGAAAAAACAAAATTTAAAAATTTTAGTGACCAAAATTAAATAAACAAAACTTTATATTATATAAAAGTTTTATTGACCAAAATCGAAAAAAAAACTTTATATTATATAAAAGTTTTAGTGGCCAAAATAATAAAAAAAAACTTTAAAAAGTTTTAGTGACCAAAATCGAAAAAAAAAAACATTGTATTATATAAAGTTTTAGTGACCAAATCAAAAAAACAAAACTTTACTATTAAGTTTTAGTGAACAAAATCGAAAAAACAAAACTTTATATGTATAAAAGTTTTAGTAGCCAAAATCAAAAAAACAAAACTTTAAAAAGTTTTAGTGGTAAATTCGAAAAAACAAAACTTTATATTATATTAAAGTTTTAGTGGCAAAAATAAAAAAAAACTTTAAAAGTTTTTGTGGCCAAAATCGAAAAAACAAAACTTTATATTACATAAAAGTTTTTAGTGACAAAATCGAAAAAACAAAACTTTACTTTTACTGGCCAAAATCAAAAAAGCAAAACTTTATATTAAATAAAGTTTTAGTGGCCAAAATCAAAAGCAAAACTTTAAAAAGTTTTAATGGCAAAATCGAAAAAAAACCTTATAATATATAAAAGTTTTAGTGGTAAAAATCGAGAAAACACCATAAAAAGTTTTAGTGCCAAAATTAAAAAAACAAAACTTTATATTATATAAAAACTTTGATGACAAAAATCGAAAAAAGAAAACTTTACTGTTCCTTTCAGTTGATTTTTAATATATATTAATTTGAAATATACTTTTATGCATTTTGTAATTAAAAGTGTTTACAAGACATTAAGAAAATATTTATTTTAAAAGATTATATTTTTCAAAACCAAATTAGTAGAAAATATGAAATATTCGAAGACAATTTTTTTTTTAAAACGAAATTGGAAAATTAGTGTTTATCTAAATAATACGATTATTTTATTACTTATAATATTAAATTGTATAAAATTTTAATTATATTTTATATTAAAAATTTGTCTTATATCTTTTAAATTTTTATTGATAAGTATTTATTTATTTTTTGAGTAAATTACGGTTTTGGCCCATGTGGTTTAAATGTTTTAACTATTTCACCAAAATAAATAGAATATTTTCAATTCAGCCCATGTGGTTTAGACAACTAACGTTTTTGGCCCCCACTATAGTTAGATTTGGGCCAAAAACCGTTATAACAGTTAAGTTTGAGGGACCAAAACCGATACTTGTCTAAATCACATGGGCTAAGTTGATAGAAAATTTTATTTTGTGTCGAGATAGTTAAAAGACTTAAATCACATGGGCCAATACCGTAATTTACTCTTTTTTGCATTAACCCGTGTAATACACAAAATATTAACCTAGTATACTTAATATTTTAAAAATAATTATGCATCTTGTTTATGTCATCTAAATAACCATATATTCATCAAAGTTTATTCATCCCAATGGCACCAATGTTATATTAACATGTTTCTTTTTTAAAATACGTTAAGGTATAAAGTCTCATAAATAATAAAAAAAAAGGTGAACAAAACAGTTGTTAATTTTTTTATCAAACTTTATGCCATCTTGTAAAAGCATTTTATTTAAAAGCATTATTAAAAATTTTATATTTGAACTTTATCCTCAAGTTTTATAACTGAGCTGTTATAAGTGACGCATGGCTGTTTTCACCGGGTTGGTTCCGATTTAATGACACAAGCAAGAATTTCTTATTTAGTTGTCATTGTCAAGTTTGAAATCTTCAACAAATCATGAGTCCACATATAAGCAATAAATAACCAAAGTATATTGATCAACAAAACAATCAAACAGTTTATTTTATAGATGTCACTCATATTTGATTACATTAAACTCAGAGCATCATACAACAATTATTCAAATGGAACCTTTATGTTATTTTAAGCCACACTTAAAACCAAAATACAATGACAAGGCTAATTATTAATAATTAATAAGTTTCAGGATGAGCAGCAGCATAAGCCTCGATAGCCTTGTAGGTGTTCTCATACAACTCTTTCTCCTTTTCAAGAAATTCTTTGGATGGTTTTTCATCACCTTTACAATTATATTTAACGGTTTGTTTGAACACACATCCTCCTTCAGAGGACACAACCTTAACATGATAATTGATGGTGTCTAATATACCCATTAAGTTATCACCTTCGATGAACGAGTAGCTATAACTGTTGTTGCTTATATCCAAAGCATCAACTTTGTATTTCGCACTTTTGAATGGAACACCTAAGTAAAAAAAAAACATATAATAATTAAGTTCCCAATCAAGTATAATCTATATCATCAAAAATATATATATGATCATTGGTTACATAGTGCAATTTCTTACCATCCCCAAAGGTGAAGATCTTAATGGTCCCGACATCTCCATTGCCCTCTACAGTCTCAATGGACTTGAACACTTGAGGGTTAACCTTAGGTGCGATGATGTCGAAATCACTAAAAGCCTTAAAAACTCTGTTGGCAGGAAATTTAGAAGGAACTTCAACTTCGAGAGTTACGATCGACATGATCAATTGATTTCTAAAAGGTAAGAGATTGTTGGTTTTGTAGTGATGAAATGCGCATAATCTTTTTAGTATTTATAGACCGATGTGTTGAGAATAAAGCCCATCAATTTTGACCTATCTATTCTTTGGATCTATTTAACATGAATATATTATAACCATTCTTGTTTCGGTCGTATCATGACCCGATGCATCCGGTACGCTTCAAATGGACAAGTGGAATAAATTTTGGGATAATTGGAAGGGGATTGAGAATACTTTTTCTTCTACTGGTTAATATTACTTATTTACTTATTTTTCTGTCTTATTTTTCTTTTTAACATTTATATATATAAGATTGGGCTAAAATAAGAACCCACCTTAATTGAGGAAACCCGATTAACTCCGACAAGATCAAGAGAAATTTTTTGTTTTTCGTTTTCATTATCTTTATTTTACATTTACAAGAATATGTTATTTTATGTGTTTATGCAAATTAATCATCGTTTGGGTTCTTACGTCAGTGTAATTGGTCGTTACATTAAATAAATATTTACTGTGTAACGCAAACTTACACTTGCTTTAAATCTCAAACAACAATTAATTTGCCAAAACACATACAACAACATAGTCATGTACATGTATAATGAAGATCATGAAAACGAAAAACCAAAGATTTGGCTTGATCTTGTCGGAGTTAATCGGGTTTTCTTAATTAAGGGGGTTAACAACCGATCCTTACCCTATATATATGTGTGTATGTAGTGTTAGGATCAGATACAAATTGATAATTTTGTAAAAAGTGTAAAACCAAAGTGCTATTATAAATAACAAAGTGTTATTATTAACAAGAAACTGCTAAACATTATAATAGCACTGTGTTAATATTATAGTAGCACTTTGTACGTTAACCTCACCCTATATTTTATATATATATATATATATATATATATAGTAAGGTTATTGTACAAAGTGATAATTTGTAAAAAGTATAAAAACAAAGTGCTATTATAAATAACAAAGTGTTATTACAATATTAACACAGTGCTATTATAATATTTAATAGTTCCTTGTCAATAATAGCACATTGTTATTAATAATAGCACTTTGTTTTTTACACTTTCTACAAAAATCTCATTTTGTATCTGAACCTACATATATATATATATATATATATATATATATATATATATTTGTAAAAATGGTAGGAACCAATCATGTCTTGACACATGTATTAATATTTAATTATAATAAAATGGTAATGTTGTCAATTTTAGTAATAATGCATATTTATTAATCCTTTAATAAAAGAAAGATTGTTAGACATTTACACACGATTCCAACACGTATAAATAGCCCATATTAGCACATAACAAAACATACAAACATGATTCTTAACATGTACTAATAGCATATATTAGCACACATCAAAACAAATAAAACAAGATTGTTAACAGACATATAATTATATATATGTGCTAATATATACTAATATGTACAAATAGCACATAACAAAAAGGTAACCGGTTGTTTCCTTGAAAATCGTAACTGATCCTATTTTAAATGTAGCATGATATCCGCAAAAATCGACTTTCCTTTTATACCCTTATTTCCATTTTAAACAGCATATTAATTGATCATAGCACATCGAAGGTCCAGATCGTTTCTCATTGTTTTTACAAAACTTTCATTTTGTACAATAACCTTACTCTATATATATATATATATATATATATATATATATAGGGGATGGTACGAATGTTAACTCTTTTAATTGCGTTAACCGAAAAACTATATCTTATTACTTTGAGGCCCACATTAAGGTTTAGGTTTCTTCTTCTATTTTTATTAATGTAAGTGGGTCCTACATTACTTAAAAAAGAAAAAAAAACATACACCTTTACATTTACTTTAACGTGAGCCCTAAGGTAATAAGATGTAATTATTCGGTTAACGCAATAAACATGGGTTAATATTTGACCCTCTCCTTATATATATGTGTGTGTGTATATGTATATGTAGATGTGTGTATATATATATATTATTAGTAGGTCTATTTATAGAAATATTATTAATTTACAATATTAGAAACTTATTTATTATATAGATGAATAAATTCAATGTCATGTAAACCCATACTTTTGATAAAAATTTATATGTTAGATGTTATTAAACATTGGTAAAATAAAAAGGTAATTAAAATTTAAGAATAATAAAATTATATCTTAAGATAAGGCACAAATTGAAACATTTTATGATATAGTAAGTTTAATAAATTATTAATATATGGAGGTTAATATTTTTAGATATTTAACTCTTTTAGTTTAATTTTTTAAAATTATTCTCAAGGAGAAAGCGAAAAAAAAATCTAAATTAGAAGATGACATGAGTCAACATAAATAACGTTAACTTATTCTTGGAACCCTCGACCGAAACAGATTACCAACTATCATCCCTTCCAATCATCCCTTACAAGGATTATCAGCAATATTGGTGGTACAAAGATCAGCTTTTATATTTGAGGCACTCGTAGAAAGGCTTTCTCCTCAAATAGTCCCTTGTTGATGGGTGTGTGTGTTGGAAAATAAGGACTGATGAGCCTTAATCACATTCCCTAAGCTTGAAGACAACCACTGATTTGAACAGCCATGCACAAGCAACCACAGAGACTCAAAATCAAGCAACCATCGAGGCTCAAAATCTATCCACTGAAGAACAACCACGGATATGTTGCATAACCACGGAGCTTCTATCCCCTGATGACAACCACTGATGATATTCTCAATAACCACGGAAAGGCAACCGCGAAAATGGCTCTGAAGCTAACAACAGAACACAACAACTGAAGACCGAAGAACCACGGAAGACACTAGTTCTATTTCTTCAGTTGTTGTTGACTTTTCTCTTTTCCATTGTACTTTCTTGTCTTATTTCAGAGTTTGTTTTTTGTCAGTTCTTGTCTTATTCCTGTTTTTCTGTAAACATAAATTGTTGAGTATCTATATCCCAACATTCTCTGTAATATTTGGATTTTGAATTTTCCCAAACTACTTGCCTTTACATAATACTAACTTAGAAAACAAGAAAGCTATCCGAGTTAACAACTTGAGAGGGAGCTTGTTCTTGTTTTATGTACCTAGTCTAATCGAATATCAAACTGTTAAGTGTGACTTTCGATCCAACAATTGGTATCAGAGCCTTGTTCTTCAGTTCTTGATCTAACAATCAAAACTGAACTTCAAAGCTCATATTGATATTCGATTGTTTTAGACTTCTGTTCTTTTTCTTTCACTTCAATCTGCTAAGGGAGTTTTGATTTTGAGTTTAACTTTATACTCAAAAGCATTCTAGAAATCAAATAAGAGATATCACTCATCTATTGATCCTCTCTTGCTGATTACTAACCAACAATGGTAGAAAAGTTTAATATAGACCCGCATAACACTGGATCTGCTACTAAACCTCCTATATTGGTTCGTCACCATTACAATATCTAGCAAAGGAGGATGATCCACTTTCTTTTAAACAACTACACTTGATGCTGGAGATCAGTTATCCACGGGCCTCACAAACCCATGATCCTAGATACCGAAACTGGTAATCTAATTGCTAAGGACCCTCGGAACTACACCGAGGAAGATTTCCAGAAACTTGCAATGGCACTCCCAAATGAGATCTATTCTGGTCTCTTACACCATGAATCCGCTAAGGAAGTATGGGATGCATTGAAAGAACAGTTTGGTGGAACCACTGAAGTTGTAGCTAATACCAGGGAGATATTAGCACAACAATATGAAACCTTCTCCCAACTCAATGGTGAGTCACTGACTCAGCAGTTTGAAAGGTTCTCATCTCTCTTAAGTGAACTAAAACTTGCTGGTCAGGAGTACCCTACCATCACTGTCCTTAATCGTTTTCTGAGATCTCAGCCTGACAAATAGGAGACTTACTCCATTGTAATGAGATCATCCCCAGACTTTGGAAAACTCACACTTACCCAACTCCATGGTAAGTTGCTCACTTTTGAGAGTGAGGTTGACCAAAAGAGAAAATTGCTCAAGTCTGGAAAAACAACTGATAAGTATGTTCAAGGGAACACAGCTCTTATCAGTCATGCTCATGACTATGATAATTTTAATCAGAGTTATGATGAACATATTGACATCACCACAAGCATCAATGCTATGATGTCCACAGGTGATGATTCTTATCCCCCCTCCGGACAACTTGTGTTTCATCATGGATGACCTCCATCACATCCCTAGTGACGATTTGGAGGAAATGGACATTCTTAACCAGCTTATCCTTCTGAGCATTAGAACTAATAAGCTCTATCAGAGAACAAGGAGAAAATTATATGGCATCTATGGTAAGACTAAGGTTGGTCTAAATAAAGCTAAGGTCCAATGTTACAGATGTAATGGTTTTGGACACTTTGCAAGGGAATGCAGAAATGCTCCCAAAAGTCACCCCTCTCCCTATGTGACTTTCCCTTCTCCTTCTTCTGCAATTTTTTCTAACACTTCTTCTCACTTCTTAAGGCATAACCCTAACCAGGAAATTGCCCACCTTGTGAAACCCTCTCAACAGATGGCTTCACAATACGTACAATCTACAAATGGTAGTATGCACCATTACCAGCCTGCTCCTTTTCAAGTTGTTGGTCCTTCATCCTCTCAAACAATAAATCCAGGCCCAACACTTCAAACTTCCAACCAAGTCAGCCAGCCCTATTCTCACAAGAATATGTGGAATGGAGCAGTCTTCCAGAGGATGTAGGTCATGCTATCTTAGCTAATGAGTCAACTGACTTTGCACTAATGGCCATTAACGAGCCTACTGAATTATCCAGTCCACCTGAGGCTAGACCCTCCTTCACTGCTGCTCAGGTATCTCGTGCCCTTCTTGAGAAACTCTGCTCCGAGTCTTGTATTGAGGCTGTGGCAAACATAAAAAGGGCAAATGTTTTGCTACAACAACAAAACCAAGAACTTGAGGAACTTTTGGCCAATAAAAACATAGAAGTAGAAAAGTTAATAAAATATAAAGATGGCTAGATCTATGTCCTAAAAACTGAAAAAGGCTAATCTACAAGCGTTATTCGATCTACAACATGAGAAATATTCTGCTTGTAAAAATGAACTAGCCCAAATAAAAGTTAGCTGTGAAAAATGGGTTGAGGCCTGCAAAGGATTCAAAATACTTCTAAGCAAGCAAGTTCATAGCAAAGCTAAGTTTGGAATTGGGTATAACCACACTAGTCCAATAGAGGATTATACCCCAATTGACAATAAAATGGAAGAAAATGACACTGAGCCCCTTTCTCCCACCTTTCTTCCGGATGAGATCACACCTCCAAGAGTGTATCAGCTTGGTCAAATTCCAGGGTTTGTTTATCCCACTAATACAAATCCAGAAAAACCAGACACACACACTTGGATAATGATCACAACAATAAGCTTTCAGAACAACCTGAGATTGCTCCTACTGTGAGCCCTACTCAGAGTTCAGAAGGTACAGTAAAACAGGAAACTACTGTTGACCCAAAGGTCATTCTTGACAAGGGAAAAAGGCCTATGGTTAATATTCAGTTTCCTCCTTCTCATCCTCACCCACCTTATCCCACCATGAAGGCAAATAAGCCTTTCATTCCAAACTACTCTGCACTTTCTCCATCTTGCACTAAGTGTTTCAAGTACAATCACTCAACTAAAGAGTGTTGGACTAAGACTCCACTTGAAAAACATAGGAATAAATTAAAGGCAGAAAAAGCCTCAACTTCTCCGGTCACACCCTCTGGCAAAGGGAAAAAGACCAAGAAACCCAATAAGGGAAAGGCTACTGTTCCAGTAGGACCTATGCAACATTATTCATTCCACACACCACCACCTTTGGCACACATTCACAAACCCTCAACTGTTGGATCACCATCCTTACATGCACCAACAGTTAATTCCGTGTACTATTCATCTGCTAGTTCACCATCAGTGAACTCTCAGATAGATATGTTGCATCAAAATCAGCAACAACAGATTATGATGATGCAACAACTGATGAACAATTCATAGAAGTAAAAATAACAAGAACTCCATTATCCTTATCAATCTGAATAAATCAAGACCCATATCTAATCGATTGCATTTATTTTTATATGCAGAGAGCATCTCCATGCTTAAATAATTTGTGGTACGTGGACAGTGGAGGCTCTAGGCATATAACAGGATGCAGATCCATTCTCAATAATTTCATTCCGAAGAATGTAGGATCTGTATCATTTGGGAATGATGCAGAGGTTTGGATAGTTGGTTCTGGATCTGTCTCTAGTGGAAAATTGCACTTTAATGATGTAAGTCTAGTTGAGAACCTCAAGTTCAATCTCTTGAGTGTATCTAAACTGGCTGGCAAAAATTTCAGTTCATTTTTCACTAGAGACAGTTGCAAAAATTCTTTCTCCTAACATAAACTCTAAAATAAAGGTCTTAATTGATCAACACACTCTCTTGACAACCAAGAGAAGTAGGAATGTGTATGCTGTTGATATGACAACAGATTCCCAATCCTCAAACCCTACTTGTTTTCTTGCCAAAGCTTCATCTTCTAAAACTTCCTTATGACATAGAAGATTTAGCCATCTTAATCATCAAAATCTCCATAAGCTTTCCACCCTCTCGCTTGTAAGAGGATTGCCCTCCAAAGAATTTCACTTTGAAGGACAATATGAATCTTTCATAAAAGGAAAGCGACATAGGTCTTCACATTAGTCTATTGAGGAATCAAAAACAACAGCTTGTCTTCATATGCTTCACATGGACCTATTTGGTCCTGTGAAAGTAGCTAGCCTAGCTAGAAAGAAATATTGTTTAGTTGTTGTGGATGATTATTCAAGATTTTGCTGGACTTTCTTCTTGTACAACAAAGATGAAACTGCTGACAAAATAAAAGCTCTAATTACTCAGATTGAGAGACAATTTGATATCCCAGTCAAGGTAATAAGGAGCGACAATGGCACCGAATTCAAGAATCAAGTTCTTGATGATTTTTGCAAATATAAGGGTATTCTGAGATAGTATAGTGTTCCTAGAACTCCTGCTCAAAATGGAGTAATTAAAAGGAAAAATAGGACACTTATTGAAACTGCAAGAACCATGCTTGCAAACTCAGGATTACCCTTATCCTTTTGGGCTGAGGCAGTTAATATTGTTTGTTATGTCTTGAATAAAGTTCACATTGTGAAAAGGCATAACAAGACTGCCTATGAGGTCCTTTAAAGAATAAAGTCTCTTATCTCTTTCCTTTGAGTGTATGGATGTCCTTGTTTTATTCTAAACACTAAAGATTCCCTGTCCAAATTCGCTGCTAAAGTGGACTCAGGATATTTTGTAGGATACTCCTTAACCTCTAAGGCTTATAAAGCTTTCAATCTTAGAACTAAGATTGTGGAAGAAACCATAGATGTAAAATTCAATGAATTTTCATCTTCTTCCTTTCCTGCAAATCCTAAAGATCTATTTGATCTTGACAATCTCATATATATTCCTCCTGTTACACTTGCTCCTTCTTCCACTGAATCATGTCAAACATCAGAGGATCTTTCGTCTGTTGAGGAATTCTCTGGATCACCTGTTCCCTTTTCCATCACCTCTCATCCAAGAGGTTCTCAAGTTCACCATGAGCAAGTGTCAACTTCCTCCATTCAAGCAGTGGATATTGATCCACACACTGTTGAAAATACAACTATAGTTTCTCCTGTTGAGGAACCAGCTCCTATGCTTGATGTACATCCTACTGTCCCTGAAAATTCGTCTTCCTCTGAAGCTGCTTCTACAAATAATTGTCTGGACATCATTCCATACAACAAAAATCACCCTCTTGAAAAGATCTTAGGAGATCTAAGTAAAGGTGTACAAACCAGAAGCCAAATTTCAAACTTTTGTCTGCATGTTGTCTTGTTATCCCAAATAGAGCCATCTAAATACCAAGAGGCTCTGAAAGACAATAACTGGATAGAAGCCATGCAAGAAGAAATGCTCCAGTTCAAAAGACAAAATGTTTGGACTGTTTGTCCCTTGCCCAAAGGAAAATACCCTTTAGGAATTAGATGGGTATTTAGAAATAAAACTGATGACAGGGGCATTGTTATCAAAAATAAAGCCAGATTGGTAGTACAAGGATATTGCCAAGAGGAAGCCATTGATTATGATGAAACATTTGCTCCATCAGACTTTTTCTTGCTTTTGCTATCTCTCACAAAATAAAGGTGTTTCAAATGGACATCAAGAGTGCCTTCCTATATGGAACAATAAAAAAAGAAGTCTATGTCTGTCAACAACCAGGCTTTGATGATGTTCATCATCCTGATTGGGTGTACAGACTAGACAAGGCACTGTATGGATTGAAACAAGATCCAAGAGCATGGTATGACACTCTATCTCAATTTCTTTTAAATAATAAGTTCACCAGGGGAACCATAAATAAAACCCTGTTCACTAAAAGGGCTGGAAAAAATCTACTTTTGGTCCAAATCTATGTTGATGACATTATTTTTGGTCAACCAATTCCTTTTATGTGAACAATTTTCTAAACTCATGTCTTCTAAATTTGAAATGAGTGCCTTGAGTGAGTTGAAAACATTTCTAGGTCTTGAAATCCAACGAACCCTCAATGGGATTTTCATTCATTAGTCTAAATACATAAAATACCTTTTGAATAAATTTGAAATGTCTGATTGTAAACCAATTTCAACTCTTATGGCAACTGCCCCTGGTATAACACCTGATGAAAATGGTGAATCTGTAGATCAAACTCTCTACAGATGCATGATTGGATCTCTGATATACTTAACTGCATCCAGGCCAGGCATCATGTATGCTACTTGTGTCTGTGCTAGATACCAATATGCTCCTAAGCAATCTCATTTATCCTTTGTGAAGAGGATATTCAGATACCTGAAAGGCACTCCTGTGCTTGGTATTTGATATCCTGCTAATCAATCTTGCAAGCTTGTTGCCTTTTCAGATAGTGATTATGGAGGATGCTCTCTGACCAGGAAGTCAACCTCAGGAGGATGCCAATTCTTTGCAAACTGTTTAGTATCCTGGCAAATCAAGAAGCAAACCTCTGTGTCAAACTCCACTGCTGAAGCTGAATATATTGCAGCTGCTCATTGCACTGCACAACTTCTTTGGCTGCAATATTAGCTAATGGAATTTGGAATAACTGAAATAAAAACTCCTCTTTTGATAGACAGTGAAGCAACCAAGAACATAATAAAGAATCATGTCTATCATTCTAAAACTAAACATATAGAATTTAGACACCATTTTATTAAAGATTGCTATGAAAAGGAACTCATTGTTCCTGAGCATGTATCTACTGTTGACCAAGTTGCAGACATTTTCATAAAACCGTTAGATTCATCCACTTTTTCAAAATTTGTTACAAAATAAGGGATGATGAATATGATTTAATAAATTGCAACCTCGGGTTTTAAATAATATGTCAAATTAAAGGTTAATCCACTGATTGACCTAAGAATAGACAATAAGGAATAACCACTGAAAGAATAACCTTGGTTCATTCTTCCGTGGTTGTGCCTAACCACGGATAGACCAAAGTGGACATTCCGCTGTTATATCCACTGCTCCTATCCATCCGTGGTTACCACATTCTGTTGTTACAAAAACCTTCCGTTCTTACTATTGACTTTCATTGACCCTCGGTTCTTTTTCTTTATATATATCCGTCGTTCCCAATTCCGTCGTTTCATTTTCCGTGCTTACCCTAATTTTCTCTGAAACTCTTAAATCACCATGATTAGTGAGATTAGCTGCATTTCTAATCATGAGTGCTTCTTCTGAACAAGGATAGAAGTTTGTGAGGAATGTTGGCTAGTACGATGCATTTTCTCTGACCCTGTTGTCCAGGCTCAGTGCTTGTGATGATTCAGAGTAACGGCATCGAACCAGGCTTCATTCTTGTCAAACACCGGTCCACACCATTAATGCTTTTGTCGTTTATTGTCTCTCTCTTACTTTTACTTTTACAGGTTTGTCGTGTTATTAAAGGTTAACCTAAATGGTTACCCCACAATCTTAGTATAAGTAGCAGCCGTTTCCTGTGGTTCCGCACTTAACTCATAACGGCTCCCACTACTTCAAGTTTCCTTCTGAAACCGATCAAATCTTTTTTCATCTTTAACCCTCTTCCATGGCTACTAACTCCTTGAAGCTCAATCCTATGCACAACCTCGTTGCTTACCTTTCCAAGTCTTCTAACTATCCACACTATGATGAGGTAATAGATCTTCTTTCTAACTCTTTTGTTCACACTACTCTCACTCTAAACCCTCCCATCTATGTTTCTGCCCTGAACCAGTTCTAGACAAACTCCTCTGTTGTGTCTGAAAACGATGTTGTTACTCAAATCACTATCACTCCTAAAACTCTAGCCTTTGCACTTAACCTCCTTGATTCTGCCACTCCCACAACCTTTCCTTTGGGTCTTCTTCACACTACTTTCATCGAGTGTGACTATCAAGGAGATCTCAAGAACATAACCTTGTACAAGGTCTATTTTCCTCCTAAGTACAAGTTTATGTACCACATCATCCTTCAATGCATGTCCCAAAAGACAACCAGTTGGGGAGAGATGCCTTATGACATGCAATATGTCCTCTATGCTATCCTGACCAACCAACGGGTATGTCTGTCCAAGATCATCTTTGATCAATTGGTTAATCACCAAAGATCACCAAAGTTTTTTATCTTCCCCAGGTTTGTAATGGCTTGTCTCTTTCACAAACTCAAAAATGTTTGTCACATTGCCCCTCTATCCTCCACTAAGGCACTTGACAAACTAACCTTTGCTCAGTTAAATACTGATGCAAAGTTCTTGTATGACACTGAGGGCATAGCCGTCCAAGGTGAACCCACATCCACCTCCTCTTCCAAACCTGAAAAGGTACCCACCAAAAGGAAACACTCATCCAAACCTCTCTCTTCCAAAAAGCCCACAAAGATTGTTCAGGAAGACGAGATCCTTGAACAAATCACTGTCCCCACTGGACAACCAGAATCACTTGAAACATCCTCTCAAGTGAATCTAAAATCTCAACCACAGCTAGCTCCTCATCAATCCTCTCTACAGGATGATGTTGAACCCCAAAGGGAACCCTCCACAACCACTGATGTATCACTTGATACTCAGATGGAAGTCCAACTTCCCATGGACACTTCTGCTTCTGAACCCCAGCCTAACCCTGACTCAATAACCGAAGTTCTCCATCACGTTGACACAGAATTTGGGTCCGCTGGTTCTCCTCTCACCACATTCACTAAGGAGCAGCCCCATCAAACCATGACCCAAAGTGTTCAATCTCCACCCCATGGAGATGAAGATGTGGTTAGGATCCCTAGGCCACTTAGGAATCCTGATCAGGTGGATGGAGCATTCATTTCAGATTTTGGTCCAAGTGACCAACATCTGAGTGAATCAGGCAATTAGACTCCACCCACGGCAATGGCTGATGAAGTTCTTGAAACTGAGGCCAGAAGTCCCCAGTACCAAGAAAAAGGGGCACATAACACTACTGTGGTGGACTCAAGTCATGTTGAAACTGACAACCCTGTCAGGGATTTGAATGATATCCTTAAACAGATTGACGAATCAAACACCAAAATTGAGGAATTGACGGCTACTATCTCTACTATTCAAGCTGATGTAGCCAAACTCACTGAGTTGGTTACAACAGTCATGAATAATCAAGTCATGCACACCCAATCCACCCTAATGCAGGCACCCTCAATTGAATGTCCCCTTCTTTCCTCCTCCTCAACTACATCCACCCTTAACCCTACTGATCTTCAAGAAGTGTTAAACCCACTTCTCACCTCACACCTTACTTCCCTTTTCCAAACCTTTACCCATGACTTCCTTCTCACTCAGATAACCCAAATGGATCTACTTAAAGTCTCAGTAGATTCCAAGATCAAATCCCTCAAACATGAGGTCGCCAACCACTCCCTGTACCTTAACTCCCTTACGGGCATTACTCCTCCTTCTCCCTGGTTCAAAGAACAGGCTGATGAAGACAAAAAGAGTGAGAAATCTAAGCTTCTATCTGAAGCCCAGGCTGCCAAGGCTAGCCAGTGATGAGTCTGAAAGGAGGAAGTTTAAGGCAGTCAAGCTTAAGAACCAACAGGCTCTACTCAAGGCTGCCTTGGACCAGCAGTTCATCTCCCAGGCTGCCAAGGCTAGCTTTGAGCAGAAAATGAAGGAAATTACCCTTCAACTGGAAACTGGTCCCTCTGGTGCAACCTGGAAACCCAAGCCCAAGCAAAAACGACCAGCTCCCAGAATTCCTGTAAAGCTTATAACCACTGAGCAGACAACCACTGCTCCTGTCCCAAACACTAAACAGACAACCGCTGAGCAGACAACCACTGCTCCTACCACAACCCCTGAGCAGATAACCACTGCTCTTATGAAAACCACTGAGCAGACAACCACTGCTTTTATCCCAACCACTGCTCTTATCCCAACCACTGCTACCATCACAACCACTGAATCTTCTCATCTTTAACATGCTCTACTCAAACTAAGCCCATCCAAATCTCCTCCCCACAAACCAACACATCTTCAAATTCACCCAAAAATACTTCTAAACCTACTTCTCCAACCCTCTCTCCAGCCTCTGCTTCCCATACCCTTTCAGACCTATCTAAATCCCTCTCAAACCTCAACCCAAGGTTACTTTTGCTTTCTCAAGAAGAAAGAAAAGTATAGCCAAGAAATCCAGAACCCTTACTTGCAAACCACAAGATCCTCCAACCCATGATCATGAGCCTGACTCAGACTCAGATGATCTTCAACCTCTATCCTCCATCAGGGGTAGAAAAAGAAAGCTGGTGTTGGATGATGATGAGGACTCTGATCTCATACTCTCTGAATCATCTAAAGTTTCCTCTCCAACAAAACCTCATCCAGGATCTCCTCCTTCTCCTGCCAGGAAATCCTTCTCCCCAAAAGGAAATTTGCCTCAGATGCTAAGATCCAGGATCAACTGAGCAAAGAAGGAGAAAAAGAAATGAAGATCCTAGCTGATCTTGAAGCCTCAGGGCTCTCTAGAGAGGAACTGGTCAAAGCATATCAGGACCAGATCAGCCTACTTGACCAACAACAGACTGAGCAGTATCATGCTGAGAGGGAGAGCATCATCACTATCTTGCTCAATGAAGGTAAGTACAAAGTGGAAAATTTCATGAACCTGGGCATCATAAGTCTCAGAAAGGAAGCTGAAGTCCATTCTAAGAAGATAAAGGAAACTGCCCAAAAGAAGAAGGATGCGAAACAAAGAAAAAGAATAAAGCACATCCTAATCCAAAATAATTGGAATACAACGAATGCCATTCTGAGATGGAAGGACAATATCATGTATGAGGAATGGGCTAAGTTGAAGAAGACATATAGTGCTCATTCTGAGCTCTGGAAAGAACCAGCTTCCTCATCTTTGGCTCTCACAGCCTCCAAAATAAAAAAGTCCAAAGAAGGGACTACCAACACTATGTTGGATCAGCTGCTGAGGAGAACTATGGGAGCTCCAACTGTTGATCATCAACAGCAGTCAACCATTGGCACCTTCATGCCCTGGATTGATGTGGATGAAGAGATCAAACCTGATTTGTTACAACAATACTCCCAGACAGGTATGCTGTTGTGAAAGGAGTAACAGACTCTCGGGGTCAAATTAAAAGGAAGGAAATCATACACCTTCCTCAGCTGGAAAAACCAACTCTTTCTTCTCCTATGCAGCCAAATCCCAAAGGAAAGCAGAGATCTAAATCTTTCTTTCAATCTCTACAAACAAATCAAGCCAGATTTGGAATTAAAGATGGTACTATGATGAGAGTTCTGATGCCACCGTTGTAGAAAGGGAGAATGGGTCCAAGACCTCCTTCACCAACCGGTACTCCCTTCTTGATCTCTCAGAACCTGACCTTATAATTTGGTCAGGTTGAACCTTGAAAATGCTGAGAAAAGCAGCAAGGTTCAGAACTTCATGTTTGACTTAAAGGGTCAAGTCAGACCAAATCAGAGGCAACTATAAGTGGTTTTGGCTTCATTGGTCCAGAGGGAGATTGCAGGAAAATAAGGACTGATGAGCCTCAACCACATTCCCTAAGCTTGAAGACAACCACTGATTTGGACAGCTACGGACAAACAACCACGGAGGCTCAAATCTATCCACTGAAGAACAACCATGGATAGGTTGCATAACCACAGAGCTTCTATCCCCTGATGACAACCACTGATGATCTTCTCAATAACCGCGAAAAGGAAACCGTGGAAATGGCTCTGAAGCTAACAACGGAACACAACCACTGAAGACCGAAGAACCGTGGAAGACACTAGTTCTATTTCTTCAGTTGTTGTTGACTTTTCTCTGTTCAGTTGTTGTACTTTTTTGTCTTATTTCAGAGTCTGTATTTTGTCATTTCTTGTCTTATTCCTGTTTGTCTGTAAACATTAATTGTTGGGTATTTATATCCCAACATTCTATGTAATATTTGGATTTTGAATTTTCCCATACTACTTGCCTTTATATAATACTAACTTAGAAAACAAGAAAGCTATCCGAGTTAACAACTTGAGAGGGAGCTTGTTCTTGTTTTCTGCACCTAGTCTAATCGAATATCAAACTGTTTAGTGTGAATTTTGATCCAACAATGTGTCTTACTCCCATTAAGCATGAAAAACCTTTGTCATGACTTATGCTTCATGCAAGCTTCACCCTCCTGTGGCCACATCATATCAAACAACTAAAACATCAAACGCTGCCAATATGGGACTAGCTCACTTGGTAGACTCTTAGAATGGGAGGTCATGGGTTCAATGCTATGCAAGGATGTAATTATAATTTAATTTAGGTGAAGAGTAAGCTTAGCCGTTCAAAAAAAACATCAAACCCTAACAAAACAATCAATCAATGATCACGTGCAAAATGTGAACATTGTGATCAATGAACTAGCAATCATTAGTTATAATTAGACTAGGTGGTTCTTGTTATGCTTTCTAAATAGGTTTAAATAATATCTACAAACCAATTCTTTAATGGTATCTATACTAGGGAAAACCAATTCTTTTTAATGAATTACATGAAAAACTCAGGAATTGTTTTTGGCACAACAAATCACTACCAAGAACCATTCCAACAACAAAAATTGGAACCCTCCCCACAACCAAACATCATACTAGATGACCTTTTACCTAATCCTCCATCATTGTTTCTATACCACTATCTTATTAAGCATTGGAACCTAAACATGTCACGTTCATACGCAGAGCACTCATGACCTATCTCCCACCAATTTGGTTTCGGATAGCGGGGCATCTAACTATGGTTACCAATGACTCGAACAATCTATCTTTACATGCACTATCTAATTGGAAAGAGGAAATTGTAATCGGTGATGGTTCGTGTTTAAATATTAATCATATTGGTTCTCTTATTCTTAAAACCTCAATACATCTTTAGTTCCTTAGAACGTCGTTTCTATTTCTTCATTTTTTTCGTAATATCGTATCTATATCTTGTTTAAGCTATTATAACAAATTTCTAATCTAGTATCATTCTTCAGTTTTCATTATCAAGGACTAGGACTCAAAAACTTCATTCCTGCCTTGCACTTCCACATGTGGATTGTATGAGCTCAAATTCTCACTTTCACGTTCGGTTTTCAACATGCAATGCACCAATTTCATGACTTGGCAAGTTTAGACACGCACACTTAATAAAAATTTTAAACTTTTGTCATCTGAAGATTCTTTATGTTTTGTTTTTATTGACGATTGTAATTCTTGTTATATTAATAAAAGTTATCGATCATTTACCATTTTCTACCTCTTCATTGTCAATTAGTGTTCCACTTGATTTGACACTTTTGGATGTATGATATTTTTTGTTCATGTCAATTGGCTATTACAAATATAGCATCATATTTATTGACCACCTCACAAAATACATTTAGCTACACCCATTAAAACAAAAATTGGCATCCCTTTCAACCTTTTCAAATTTTCAAAAATTAGTAGAAAGCTATTTTAACAGAAATTCAAACTATTCTCAAACAAATAGGGAGAATACATAAAATTTACCCCAATATGTTTTCATATGGAATAGCCCCTCTGACTGACCATCACACGCTACACAACATAATGGTTATGACGAAAAATGCCATTGACATGTCGCAAAAAACGGGTTAGCCTTACTCTTTCATGCCAAACTACTAGCAAAATTTTGGTTACAATCCTTCACCATCATGAAAGGTCACAAAAAATGAGACCTTTTAGTTGGTTCATACATCATAAACGTATTTCCTAAATTGGTAATCTCATATCATGGCAGTTGAATCAACAAGCATTCACTGCATCAAGTCGTTTAAACATGCTAGAACATAACATTTAATGTTCACATTAGTTTACTAAGTTATTAGGAGTGTCTGTCTTTTCATCTAGCAATAGTTTCAAAACGAAATCATACTATATGAACTAAACCTAGATATATTGTATGTCACGAGACACTCATGTGTGTGCCAACACAAGACTCTTCACAATTCAAAACAAATGCTAGGAAAACTATACATCTAGAAAAAAACTTACTAAGATACCCATACATATCTATTTACAAGTATAAGGATAACCATCGTACATGTCTCGCAACAAATGCAGGTCAATCATCATTCATATAGCATCATCGTTCATTCATAACATTTTCATACTCTCATCATATCATTTAACATTCATTAATTGCATCATCGATCATCATTCATATATCGTATATTGTAATATTCATTCATTGCATCATCATTTATCATATCATAGATAGTTTTAATCATAGATGTAAGTGTAGCGCATGCACATCACCCAAAATGCATAAGGAAATATCGAAAAAGAGTCATCGTGTACTCACTTGTAGTCTTTTCTAGTCACTAATGTCCGTTGTTGGCAGCTAGAGTCCCTTAGTAACCTATCATAACTTCACATATGAAATGCATCAATACTTGAAATGTTTCCTAGATTGACATGAAGGCTAAATATGAATCTAGAAAAAGTTGGATCCAGTTGAATTTAAGATCTTGAAGAGTTTGAATCCAACTGAGTGTAACACTCAGCTAATTCCAAAAATTTCAGCCAAGTCTATGAGAGTCGACCGAATCTAAACTCAACCAAATCTCTACATGCACAAGTCTTGAAACAACCAACAATATGATTTTTATCCATTTCATCTATTTTTCTACCAAAGCACATTAAGTTTCAATCTTTCACGTCAAAACTTGTTAAGACTCATTCACATAAGTTTATATTCAACTTATTGGAAAACATATCATGTTTATATAAATGTTCATGTACAAAAACATGAAAATTCTTACCTCTTCAGAGAACAACCCGAACTCAATAACAGATGATGGAGTTAAACCCTCCGATTGTGCCTCGTGTTTCCCCTTGCTAGAATTTGATTTCATGTCTCAATTTCATGACTCGTTGTCGAATTCTCACTCGTTATCTTGCCTGAATAAGGTTAGAGTTGTCACATCAACCACTACCAAAGTCCAATAGCTAGGTACATTCTCCCTACATTAAAATTGGTTACAATAAACCATTATGCCAACCTTATACCGTCATAACCATGGACCGATCAAGCACATTGAGAATGGGTTCACGAGAACCCACCATGGTTTGAAGGTTTGGTAGGAATTTATTTTTTCGAAAGACTTTAAAGGTAAGGTTAACCTATTAATATTTTCATGAGGGAATCCATTATGTAATTTTCCTTGTAGTTTGCCAATTTAAATGAGGCAAAGCAAATGATCTTTGTTAAAGGATTCTCGATAATCAATGCTTGGATTTCTATAAGATCGTGTTAAAATCACTTTTTAAAATCAATAATTCTTCCCTTGCAAGTATCAAGAAATTTGCTTTGAGATAACCCAAAGAATTTATGTCATCAGCTGTTAAATTCGTTGGTCAAGTAAATTCCTGACAATATTTCTATAGGCTCGATCCTTGACCCCTGCTTCGTACGGAGCTCAAAAAACTTAATATATCGCACCGTTACAAGACCCGAACCATCAAACCGACCCGGAAATTTTTATGTCTTATTCTCTCTAATTGAATTGTCTGAAAATAGTGAACCTACTGAAAAAATTTCCTGAATCAGCCACTGGGATTAGGGGTGTTCGCAGTTCGATTTTTAAGTGGAACCGTAACCGAATAATTAACAACGGTTTTTGAACAATGAAAACCAAAACAGAAACGTTTAAAATAAAAACCGAACCAAATCGAACCGTTATCAACGCTTTGGTTTCGGTTTGGTTTGCAGTTGGGGATTTTGATCCCGTTAAAAATAAAATCGAATCAAACGAAACCTTTATAATTCAACACGGACTATTTACACAAAGTCCATAATGTATTTTTTTTTTAAATCGCAAATAAATCAATAACTCAATATGTGCATACACGCATATATATAAACATCTCTATATGTAGGGATGGCAAAAAACACGTGCCCGATGGGTTTACCTGAAACCCGCTACATATGGAACGGGAATTTCCAAACCCGATGGGTATTGAGCCCGGTATGAGATTAATTTTTCAAATTTTCGCAGGTATGGGAAGGGTTTGGGATTTGTTCATATACCTGTTTACCCTACCCGATTGCCCGATTATATATACTCGTTTACCCATCCTGTTTACCCGATTATAAATACTCATTTATATATATTTGATGTAGATAGAATTTGTTTTTTTTATTCTTTTGAACTTTAGAATTTGTTCATAAAATTTGTTTCTTTTTTATCTGTGTTTTTTATTTGTGATAACTGCAATATTTTTTTGAACTATTTTGTTAATTGCTATTTTTTTGTTTATTTTAAACGATGATAATCAACTTATGACATTTTGAAATTATATGCTATTTGATATATATACATATATATTAGTAGTTTGCCCTTGGTATATTTAACATATAATTTTGGTTATAAAAAAATAAATTTATTATTAGTTATCCAATACTTGACGTATTTTAAGCCAGTTATTTTCAACGAGTATATTTAGCTAAACCCGTTGGGATACCCGATATCCGACGGGTAAATACCCGGTAGATACCCAATGGGTTTTGGGACAGGTATGAGACATACTTTTATAAACGAGTATGGGACTGTGATTGCTCAAACCAGTCCCAAACCTGGGCCATTGCCATCCCTATATATACATATATGTATACTAGGTTAAAATCTCGTGTATTACACGGGTTGAAAAAATAATATGTTACATATAGAAATCTATTGACAAAAAGTTATGTAATTAAAAAGCATGTACATTGCAAAGTTTTACTAAACTCATGTTTACAAAGATTGAATAAAATATGATATAATTTGTTAATGCATAAAGTCTTCAAAATATGCTTTAAAATATTTAATGTAATAATTATAAATTATGTTTTAGTTTTAATTTTTTAGAAAATGTGTTAATATTTTTATGTAATGTAATTCATAAATAATTTACTTAAAGTATATTTATTCTCCTTTTAACACATTAAATTAACTTTAACTAAAATTTATATTGATATATATATAACATGGATTTTTAAATATTACTTACTTTTTATATTTCAATATAATATATTTTTATCATTCAAACAATCCAATCATATTAAATGTTTAAAAATTTTTAAAAGCAATTATAGAAAAAATTAGTAACATTATTGTTTTATTTATAATATTTTTAGAAATATCATTTGCAGTCGATTATATTTAAAGAACTTAAGTTGTTAAATAAAAAAATAAGTTCACTTAAAAACATCATAATTGATTTCATTTTAAATATAATTAATTCATAATATATTAATTATTATAATCCTTAATTCCTAATTCCTAATCTATCTATTATCTAGTATACTTGATAAATCAAAATAATTATGGGACACATGTCATAAATCTAGAGTATGCTCACATTGCTTTTCCCTCTTTTCTCTCCTAATAAATACACAAATTTATTAAATACTAATCATATATATACATATTCTTTATACATTTACCAATTAAAAAAGTTCTTATTATTAAAAAATTATATTACACAATAATATTAAAGACCAATTATATTATACATATCTTTTATAATTAAATAGGAATTCTTAACTTAATAAAAAAATATTTTAATATTAAAAAGCATAATTTTAAAAAATCAAATTATTAAATATGTTCCAAAAATTTATAACTCATAATATCTTTTTATAATTTACAGTCATTATTATAAACTATTTTTTTTCTTTATCAACATGTTTGATAATAAAAGATAACATCCTATAATTTTGTAAAAAATGACACTTTTTTAAAAAACTTTTTTTTAAAATGAAATGTTTAGAAACCAAACTTTGAAAGGAATGTTTTAAAATACAATATTAATATTTTTATTTTTTATGTAATGCTGATCATATTTAAAACAAAAAAACTCATTAACAAATTTTAAATTTATATTATTGAATACTTATTAATTTTTATTCAACCTGTGTAATCCACGAGATACTAACCTAGTATCTAATAAATCAAAACCTTTGAGGGACACTTGGCATCATTCTAGGCCATCTCCATTTTTGTTCCCCCCTAAAAATTTAACTCGAAAAACTAAACATGCGTATTCTTTTTTAATTGTTACATTATATATTAATTTGATGTTCTTATTTTGAAGTGGTATGGTTTTTTTTCTAATTTCTTATTTCATAAATTTATGAATTATATCAGTGATTTTTACTCAATCCGTGTAATACACGGGTTACTAACCTAGCTAAATAATAAATATAGATAATTAAATAGGATAGAGAAACGGAAAAACCAAAATATAGGTGATCTAGAATTGTGACAAATGTCCACAATTATTTTCATTTATTAGTATAGATAGATATTACTCAATACATTTATTAACAATGAATAGAAAGTTGATGTAAAAATAATATTTGAATGTTTGATTTATATATATTAAGCTACTTGTGTTTTATAAATGGAAAGGAACAATCAATTTCGTGTTAGTTGGAATTGATTTAGATGTAATTAAACAATTGGAAATTGGAAAGGATTTTCTTACGTAATTTAATAAAATATGTCATAATTAATTATTAATTTTAATTATAGACAGTTAGTAAAAGAAATAAAACCGTTTAAAAAAAATTAAATAAAAGAATCTGAAAAGAATCAGCGTGTTTATTTTTTCCGGTTAAATTTTTAGGCGGGAAAACAAAAATGGAGATGGCCTAGAATGATGCCAAGTGTCCCCAAACATTTTGATTTATTATATATAATAGATGTATGTATGTATGTATGTATGTATCGATATATCCATGTGTATATACGTATATAGATATAGCATATACGGTCCGGTCCGGTTTTTTACGACCGGTTTTATATGAAAACCGTAAACCAAACCATTTATTACGATTTTAAACTTTTGAACCCGACCGAATGAAAAAAACAACGTACTGTAAAACCGAACCGTTGAACGGTTTGGACAGTTTCACGGTTTATAATTGACTGTCAAAACACATCCTGGTGCTAACTTAATCTTTACCATGTACTCTACAAACCTGGTTTTCTGCTACATACTGCCACTACCACCATTATCACGACTACTACTAAGGTGCTGTTTGTTTTTTAATAGATAAAATGTCTGCAGTCTGCGGACTATATCTGCAAACATTTATAGAAGATGAGGTGGACCAAATGTCTGTATTCTGCAAGAAGAAGATTGTTTTATTTTTCATGTCTGTTAACTGTTAAAATGAATTGGTTTGTTGGTATACGGACAGTGGTGGCCGGTGGTGGCAGCCATCGGCCAGGTGGTGAGGGGGCGGACAGTGGTGGCCGTCGGTGGTGGTGGGGGTGAACGGTGTGGGTGGTGGTTGGTGGGGGTGAATGACGGTGGTGGTGGTGGTGGGGGTGACCGACGGCGGTCGTGGTGGGGGTGACCCGTGGTGGTGGTGGCCGACGGTGATGGTGGTGGTGGTGGTGGTCACCGGTGGTGGTGGAGGCCAACGGTGGCGGACAGTGGTGGTGGTGGTGTCCGATGGTGGTGACGGTGGTGGACGACAGTGGTGGATGGTGGTGGTTATCTCTGCATAGCTTAAAAGATCTTAGAAGTGGTTGGGCCACATCTGTAACAACAAGAGCACAAGCAGACGCTTTTTAATGAAATATTTTTAAAAAAACAAACAGTCTGCAGATGTTAATATCTGCGTGTGGCTTGCGCGACGCTGACAAAAGAGGATGCGTATATGCTTTTAAGAAAAACAAACAACACCTAAAACTACCACTACCACCTCTTCTTAGCTTTTTTTTAACCTAACCCTACACGTCTTATGTTATATTTTCTTCGTTTTTAAATACTCATTAATTCTCTCCTATCTCGATATTCTGTATTTTTACGAAAACTACAAGCATCTCACATATTGGAGATTAGCCTCATTTTTTTTTTACAAGTGATTGTATGTGAAAAGGGAAAAAAAACTAATAATAAAGAAATAAAAAAATATTATTTAATTGAAATGAGAACATATATAAGAAATGAAATCTCAAAGATTTTTAGAAATTAAATTTTAAATTTATAATTTTACTCATGTATTATGCGTGTCATTCATCTTTATTTCTTATATTTTCATAGGAAACTACCATCATCCTCAGATTTGAGGTTAGCCTCATGTTATTTTTGTGAGTGATTGTGTGTGAAAGAAAGGAAATAGTAATGATAAAAAAAAAAATAAAAAGTATATTATTTAATTTTAAGTAGGATAAATATGAGAAATATTCACACATGAAAATTTTCAAAAAAAATATGAGTAGATTCATGTAGTAATTTTAGTTAAATTATAGAGATAGAAATGAATAACCTATTTTAGATACTCTAACTCTCTTAAACATAATAATAGACTCCTGAAGATTTTTTAGTTTTTCAACATGAGAAAGAAAATAAAATGATGGGTGTGAATACTCTATCGTTGTAATTAAAAATTGATGTAATTGAAAACGATTTCTATAAGGCAACTTCTCAAAATCAATTAAAAAATTAAAAGGTTACGACTAAAAAAATAAAAAGGTAAAAGGTAAAAAGATTATGATCTTACAAGGTTGAAAAGTAATTTCAACTAAAAACATATTTTAAAAACACGGAATTAAATATCATAAAAAAATGATATCAATTTTAGATAATATCATCTATTGTTCTAAAATCATCGTATTTTCTACTTCGCACTCGTAATCAAAATTCTTAATCAACCTAGATTTACGCCTTTTTGGACTGCATACTATTGACTATTGAATATTGATAATCTAGAAGAACCTTAAGTTACATTCTCATCCCTCAACAAAATACTAAATTATTCTATACTAACTTCATTTTATTTTATTTTTTTATTTCAAAAACTATGTTAAAACCCACGCTAGTACAAAAAAGATTATTTAAAACGGTTGAAAAAAGTATTTACAACGGTAATATATATTGTGATATTTTATTTATGTCAATAACAACGGTTTAGTTTTAAAAGTTTCAAAAGCAAAATATTTAAAACGGTTCTTTCTGATTTGCAACTTATTATTTTTGAAATTAAATCAATTAACAACGGTTGGGGCAAACGGCTTCAATTATTTTTTCACATTTACCATTTATTATTTTTAAAATTACATCAATTTCTCAAACTTTTATGTTTTACAGCGGTTGTATCATAAAACAAAATATACAACCGCCTTAAATGTTCACAAGTATATTTTAATATTTAATTAATGTGCTCTCAAACTTTTTTTTTTTACCAATTATCCATATCTCAAGTGGTTAAAGAACATGTATCTTTAAGTTTATTCAAGTTCTGATATTGATAAAATAAAGTCTTCATGTTATGCTTGGGGATTTTCTCTTACTATGGTGGGTTTCTTTCTATTAGATGTGGATATAATGAGGTGAGTTTATGACCCGTCAAAAAAAAATTGAATCCGTTTTTCTATTATTTAAAAATCCAAATTTTCAATGAAAATTGATTATTTACTGTGGTTTTAGTCCATTTACTTGGTTCTAGATAAATAAATATAAATTATTATATATTTAAAATTATTTACGAGCATTTTATTCGGAAATTTGATGAAATCCAGTTAATTTGATTTGAATACCCATGCCATATGTTGAAATTCCCAAAATTCATCGTATTCAACCTTTTTTTTCAAACTCAAACTTGAAAGAGACGATCAGGTTCAAAAGTTGGATTATTTGAACAATTTAACTTGCTTCAAATTTCTTCAGGTAAATTTGTTTTTATGTTTTGATTATTTATTAATTATAAAGTAATGGTTAAACATCTTATATATTGTATGTTTTATGATTAGAACATTAAAGCTTGGAATCAAGTTACGCAATAATCATACTCATCCTCAAAGCTATCATAGTTTTTGTTATTAAGCATTTTTTTGATTAAGGTAATTGTTCTTATGTTAACTCTAGCAATATTATTTATAGTTGTGTAATCACTTTAGGTTTATTCATTCTAACCATAATATTTTTCTTTTCAAGTTTTTGTTCGTTTGTTTGTTTTAGATGGATCGTAATTGGATGTATGAAATTAGACGTACTAACCCAACATTTTTTATCGGTATACAAAGTTTCCTTAAGACTGCTCAAGATGATCGTGTGAAGAAAGGAAATGAATCCATTCCGTGTCCTTGTATGGAATGTAAAAATTTTACTGAATTCAAGGAAATAACAGAAATCGAGTATCATTTGATTAAGAATGGATTCATGTTTAATTATACTTGTTGGTCAAAACATGGGGAATCACTTGCTAGTCGTAGCATAACATCAACTAATTCATATGGTAACAATGATGAGTACGAAGATCCATATATCAGTGATGATACCGGCAATCCAAATGTAAATAATGATAAATTAGATGATATGCTCAATGATTTAGAAACGAATATTGGTGACAATGATCAAGAAAAACTCCAACACATATTTGCAGATTCAGAAAAACCATTATATGCTGGTTGTGAAAGCTTTTCTAAACTTAGTGCCGTATTAAAACTCTTTAACTTGAAGTCAAACTATGGATGGAGTGACAAGAGTTTTACAAGTCTATTAGTTATTTTGCATGACATGCTTCCTAAAGACAATGAGTTACCAACGTCATTATACCAAGCCAAAAAACTGATTTGTCCAATGGAATTAGAAGTTAAAAGAATTCATGCATGTCCAAATGATTGTATGTTATACAGACATGAGTTTGAAAAAAGTCATAAATGTGTTACATGTGGTGCATCAAGGTATAAGCGGAAAAATGAAAATGATGAGTATGATGACGATGTGACAAAAAACGGACCCCCGGCTAAATTATTGTGGTATCTTCCTATTGTACCAAGACTGAAACGTTTATTTGCTAACGCTAAAGAATCAAAATTATTACGCTGGCATTCTGATGCACGTAAAGATGATGGAAAGTTAAGACATGTGGCAGATTCACCTCAATGGAGAAACATTGATTATAAATTTCCTGATTTTGGTGACGAGGTTAGAAATATCCGATTTGGTCTTAGTTCTGACGGTATTAATCCTTTCGGAACCATGAGTAGCCGTCATAGCTCTTGGCCGGTTCTTCTATGCATCTACAATCTTCCTCCATGGTTATGCATGAAACGAAAATACATAATGATGTCGTTGTTAATTCAGGGTCCAAAACAACCTGGTAATGACATTGATGTTTATTTGTCTCCTTTGATTGATGACATGAAAACACTATGGAGTACAGGTGTAAACGTCTATGATGCTTACAAAAAGGAGAACTTTAAGATGAGAGCCATGATTTTTTGCACAATTAGTGACTTTCCAGCATATGCTAATTTGTCAGGATATAGTACGAAAGGTAAAAAAGCTTGCCCGGTATGTGAAGATGAAACAAACTCGACGTATTTAAAAAACTCTAAAAAAACCGTGTATATGGGACATCGACGATTTCTTCCGCCAAACCACCGCTATCGAAGGAAAACGAAAGAGTTTGATGGAAAATCTGAGCTCGGAAGGGTTAGGAGAGGCTTTGATGCATTTTCTCGAGTTGAAAATATGAATACCATATTGGGAAAAAGATCTTGTATTGAGATACGGGGCAATTGGAGAAAGAAATCAATTTTTTGGGATTTACCTTATTGGAAATGTTTGGAAGTTCGACATTGTTTAGATGTTATACATATTGAAAAAAATGTATGTGATAGTTTGTTGGGTTTATTATTAGACATTCCCGGGAAAAGTAAAGACGGTATTAATGTTCGAAAAGACATGGAAGAAATGGGAATGCGCAAAGAGCTTGCCCCCGTTGAAAGAGCTAATAGTATTTATCTGCCACCTGCGTGTTATACCATGTCGAAAGCGGAAAAAACACAGTTTTGTAAATGCTTATACAACATTAAAGTTCCATCTAGTTATTCTGCAAACATTAAAAGGCTTGTGTCATTGAAAGACTGTAAATTGCTTGGGATGAAGTCTCATGATTGTCATGTTTTGATGACACATATGATTCCTATTGCAATTCGTGGATTGTTACCGGAGAATGTCAGGCATACAATCACAAAACTTTGTTTGTTTTTTAACATGATACATTCAAAGGTTATTGATTCAGAAGTTTTGGATGATTGGCAAAAGGAAATTATTATCACCATTTGTGAACTGGAGATGTACTTTCCACCTTCCTTTTTTGATATAATGGTTCATCTTGTAATTCATATTGTACGAGAGATTAAGATATGTGGTCCTGTATTCCAACGTTACATGTATCCTTTTGAAAGATATATGGGTTTCTTGAAAGGTTATGTAAGAAATCGTAATCGACCAGAGGGCAGTATTGTAGAAGGATATACTTCCGAAGAGGTGACTGAGTTTTGCACGGGTAATGACATCATAATATTTTTATTTAATTTAGTTATATTAAATAAATTTATAATTTAATAATTAATTCACAGGTTATTTGGAAGGTGTCAAAAGTATTGGTATTCCTATATCCCGTCATTCGGGTCGACTTGAAGGTGTGGGAGTAGTCGGAAAGAAATTAATTGTCCCAAGTCGTGAAAATTGTTTGCTTGCACATTTTGTAGTTCTACAACATATGACATGCATTGCTTCGTATGTTGAAGAACACAAGAAAATTTTGCGATCGACACATTTACAAAAGACTGAAAAATGGTATCAAACAAAACATAACGAGGAATTTTCAGAATGGATAAAGAATAAGGTGGTAGAAACAAATGTCGATGAAACTGTGAAAAAGTTGGGGGATGGGCCAGATTTTAGAGTAATATCTTACCAAGGGTATGATATTAACGGTTATACATTTTACACTAAAAGTCAAGATGAAAAAAGTGCAACGCAAAATAGCGGAGTTACACTAGTTGCCTCAAGTACAGAATTCGACACATTGGATCATAATACAAGATTAAGAATTGCCACAGACTCATATTATGGTGTCATAGAAGAAATATGGGAATTGAATTATGGCTCATTCACTATACCTTTGTTCAAATGCAAGTGGGTTAATAATCGTACAGGTGTTAAGATTGACAAACATGGTTTTACACTTGTTGACCTAACAACAAATGGTTATAAATCAGAACCTTTTATTCTTGCAAGTCAAGCAACACAAGTGTTTTTTGTCAATGACCCGAGTAAACCAAGGTACCACATAGTATTGCAAGGTAAACGACGTATTCTTGGTGTTGATCATGTTGTTGATGAGGAAGAATATGATCAATTTGATGAGCTACCATCATTTTCTGTTGGTATTCAATCGACAAACGACTCTGAAACTGATGGCACCTCGTACTTACGATATGATCATAACGAAGGAATATTTATTGATAAAACACGCAAAGTTAAATAACCAAGGTTGATATATGTATTTTTTATTTTATTAACATTTTTTGTAACAAGTTTATTAATTAATTTTTTTTTCAGGAATGATGGATTACAGAAGATACAAGGCTTTATTTATTTATTGGAGATGCATGATTTGGTTCCAAATAAGTTTTTGATGCGTCCAAAGTTATTTTTTGGTGGACATATTGAGAGGCCCCGAGCCCCTCAGTTGGCAAACATCAAACCCATACTCTTTAAAACATATTTACATTACCATAGCAGCGGAACTTCGGGTGATTACATGAAATATGATACACAGATTATACAAACGTTAAACATAACCCACACTTTATAGTTTTATACATAGCCAGTTTATGTCATATTATGCCAGGGTAATCTTCAACCTATGCCACGAGCCCTCAGCTAATCTCTCTCGTTACCATTCAACCTGACATGCATGTAAAACAAGTCAGCTTTATGCTGGTGAGTTCTAATTAAGTTTTCATAAAATCCTTACTGCACATATATAACATTAACGTTCACTGTTGACCGAGGTCAACAATCTCAATCATACTTGAACATAATTCATTTCATCTACATACATATTCTCGCTACATCAATCATACAATACATAAGACCTTAGCCTTTGCTGTTAACCGAAGTCAACAACCTTTAACATACATATCATCATAGCATAATCTCATACATAACCTACTCATCATCATACATTAATCATATTGTGCAAAACTTTAGCCTGAACTGCTGACTCTAGTCAGCCTGCTTGTGCAGCACAAGTCTCTATGACACTGACGACCCACAGTCGACAGGCCTGTTCTTTCACAGGACTCTATGACTCTGACGACCCACAGTCGACAGGCCTGTTCTTTCACAGGACTCTATGACTACCAACCGAAGTTGGTAGCTCATACCGGTACAAGACTTCGTTACATACTTCATTCATACATAACATGATTTAAATCATTTAAACCATCATAAACATAAACACTTTACTGCACCGCAGTGCTCAAATTCTGCCCAACCGCAGCCGGGACTTCAAAACCATATTTCCTACTCGACCTCGGTCGAGACTTTAAAAAAATCAATTACTTCTCAACCGCAGCGAGACTTAAAACATTCTTTATCTTAAAATATTCTTTTATCTGACCGCAGTCAGCTTATACAATCATTTTATAAAATAACTTTCATAACATGCATACCAGCCCAAAATGATAAAACATTTAAAATAGGGCTACAAAGAACTCACCTGATGTCTTACTGTAGCAAGATCACTCACAAACTGGTACTAATGGTGAATTTCTGCATTCGTTTACACTTAATAAGTCATTTATGTTTTAACCTACTAATTAGATCTTTCTGAACGTTCAATGTCAAAGACATTGTCTTGAAAGTCATCAAATAGTTAATGTTGTTGATTATAATGCTAAAACAGTTCTTAAACAGATTAATGGCTTAGAAATGAAATCCTTATCATTGATTACCCAGATATCATGAAATATCACAATGTAGTCTTAGAATAGGTTTAATAACCATGTTTAACATACTAATCTGACTGTTATCATAAACATCAGATAATCGTTCCAATAAGTATGTTAATGATTGTGATTAGTTTGAAACACTTAGGTTTAACCTTTGCATTTCAAAGATTAACCAAGCTAATCACCTACATTGTCATAATCAAATGGATTAAACCTTTATAATCATAGTTGTGATTTCATGCAAACCGGGCATTACAACGACTCAAAACAAGGATTTAACCGTTAGAACATCGTGTTCTTCATTTCCAATCAATCCTAGCCATCATCTAGGCAAAAATCAACAATCCTAACTATGCCATTACGTTCAAAATCAAGATCTAATCAATCAAAATCAAACTAGAAGGTTAAAACGAATCATTACCTAATCTGACGGAGTTTTGACTGCAAAACAACGATCAGAACTTGTAGATACGATCCCTGGTATGATCAGAGACTTCTGGTGGCTTCGAAATAGTGATTTGATGAGAAAAGTTCGTCTGATGTTCGTCTGGAGCGAATATGTTCGAGATATGAAGATGAAATATAACTTTCATGAAATCTGATGAAAGATATCAACTTATTCCACCGCCTCACCCGTCGCGTACCGCGACGAGGAGCCAAATAAGGCTTCGCGTACCGCGAAGATTTTCGGAGGTTTTCAGATATTTTTGGTCCATCGCGTACCGCGAAGGATCCTCAACCACATAGTCGCGTACCGCGACGAGTCCAAAATTCCATACTTTGAAATTTTCCTTCGTTTCGCAATTCCGGACAATCCGTAACTCCGTTTCGCGCACGGTTTTCGCCTACGTTCATCTTTTCTCGTGTACTATCAATCTGTAGTAATTACCATTGTCAATTCAACATAGATTTTATACACGATCAAATGTGCTAATTATTCGGTTGTTACAAATCTACCCTCCTTACAATAGGTTTCGTCCTCGAAACCTGTTACGTTTCTAACAAATGTGGGTAGAGTCGTTTCATCTCGTCTTCAGTCTCCCATGTCGTCTCAGATCCTTTTCGATGTTTCCATTGAACCTTAACTTGCCTAATCACCTTGTTACGTAACTGTTTTTCTTTCGTATCAACAATTGCAACTGGTTCTTCTATGTAATTTAATTTCTCATCAACTTCAATGTCATTTAACGGTACATATGCTACATCATCTGCTAGACATTTTCTCAAATGTGAAACGTGAAATGTTGGATGAATTCCACTCAATTCATCTGGCAGATCTAATCGGTAAGCCACCTTCCCAACCCGTGCTATTATTCGAAAAGGTCCAATAAATCTTGGACTCAGCTTTCCTCTTTTCCTAAATCGAATAACTCCCTTCCATGGTGAAACTTTTAACAATACTTGATCACCTACTTCAAATTCTATTAGCCTCCGTCTTTTATCGGCATAAGACTTCTGTCGATCCTGTGCAGCTTTCATTCGCGCTTTAACTAGTTGAAGCTTTTCTGTCAAATCTAACACTGCAGCTTTACTTCCCACTTCTTTTTGTCCTACACCTCCCCAACATACCGGTGTCCTACAACGCCGTCCGTACAATGCCTCATATGGTGGCATTCCAATACTAGCATGGTAGCTATTGTTGTACGAGAATTCCACCAATGGTAAATGATCATCCCAACTACCACCAAAATCAATAATACAAGCTCTGAGCATATCCTCTAAAGTTTGGATAGTCCTTTCAGACTGTCCATCGGTCTGAGGATGATACGCAGTGCTGATATTGAGTCTTGTACCCATTGATTCATGAAACTGTTTCCAGAATCTTGAAACAATCGCGTGTCACGATCTGACACTATAGAAACTGGAACTCCATGTCTTGTAATTATTTCTTTCACAAATAGTTCAGACAGTTTCTCCGACGTATAAGTCTCCCGTATAGGCAAGAAATGAGCACTTTTCGTTAACCGGTCTACAATCACCCAAATAGCATCATGACGTTTCGCCGTAAGAGGCAACTTAGTTATAAAATCCATGGTGATGTGTTCCCATTTCCATTCCGGGACTTCTAAAGGTTGCACATAACCATAAGGTTTCTGATGTTCAGCTTTTACTTGTGCACATGTCAAACATTTATTTACGTACTGCATTACATTGAATTTCATACCTGGCCACCAATAATCTTTTCGAAGGTCTTGATACATTTTCGTTGCACCAGGATGAATAGAGTAACGTGACTTATGTGCTTCGTCTAGAATCCTTGACCTGATGTCCCCATTTCGTGGAACCCACATTCGACCAAATCGTATCTTAACGCCACATTCATTTTCTTCTAGATTTTAACTTGACCAAATATTCTTTCGAATCCCACATTTTCTTCCTTTAATCCTTCCTTCTGTGCATCCTTGAGTTCATTTAGAAATCAGGTGTTATTACCAAACTGTAAGACTTAACTTGTATAGCAGAGTGTTCTGTCTTGCGACTTAGAGCATCAGCCACCACATTGGCCTTGCCCGGGTGATACAAGATCTCACAGTCATAATCCTTTAACAGCTCAAGCCATCTTCGTTGTCTCATATTCAAGTCCTTCTGTTCAAAGAAGTATTTTAAACTTTTGTGATCTGTGTAGATTGTACATTTCACTCCATATAAATAATGCCTCCAAATTTTTAAAGCAAATACCACAGCAGCCAATTCCAAATCATGTGTTGGATAATTAGCTTCATGGGTTTTCAATTGTCTTGAGGCATATGCTATTACCTTTCCCCTTTGCATAAGTACACAACCCAAACCCAGATAAGACGCATCTGAGTACACAACCATGTCTTCATTACCATCCGGCAGTGTTAAAATAGGAGCTTCAGTTAACCTCTTCTTTAATTCTTCAAAAGCTTGGACCTGAGTTGGACCCCAATCATATTTTACTTCTTTCCTAGTCAATTTTGTCAACGGTGTAGCAATCCTGGAAAAATCCTGGATAAATCTTCTGTAATAACCTGCTAATCCAAAAAGCTACGAACTTCCGTTGGTGTTTTCGGAGGATTCCATTTCATACTGCTTCTACTTTAGCTGGGTCCACCATTATGCCTTCTGGACTAATAACATGACCTAAAAATTGTACTTCCCGTAGCCAAAAGGCACATTTAGAGAACTTAGCATAAAGCTTTTCTCTTCTTAGTATTTCAAGAACTTCCCTGATATGACACGCATGATCACCTTCACTCCTTGAGTATATTAATATATCGTCAATAAACACAATCACTGATCGGTCTAACATAGGTCTGCACACCCGATTCATCAAATCCATAAACGCCGCAGGAGCGTTTGTTAATCCGAAAGACATCACAAGAAACTCATAGTGTCCATAACGTGTGCGAAACGCTGTCTTTGGAATATCTTGTTCTCTCACCTTTAATTGATGATACCCTGATCTGAGATCTATTTTAGAAAACCAACTTGCCCCTTGCAATTGGTCGAATAGATCATCAATCCTTGGTAACGGATACTTATTCTTTATTGTGAGCTTATTCAATTCCCTATAATCAATACACATCCTCATACTTCCATCCTTTTTCTTTACAAACAACACTGGTGCACCCCAAGGTGACACACTCGGTCGTATAAAACCTTTGTCTAGAAGGTCTTGTAGTTGGGTCATTAATTCTTTCATCTCTGTTGGAGCCAGACGGTACGGTGCCTTGGCGACAGGTTGAGCTCCTGGCACAACATCAATTTGGAATTCGATTTCCCGATCAGGTGGAATTCCTGGCAAATCCTCAGGAAATACATCAGGAAAGTTACACACCACGGGTACGTCTTCCAATTCTTTTACTTTAATTTCTTTATCAATAACATAAGCCAGATAAGCGCCACACCCTCGCCTCATAAATTCACTCGCCTTAATCATTGAAATGACTTTAGGCGCATTAAACATTTTATCCCCATAAACCGTTACTGAACTCCCATTAAGAGCTGTTAAGAAAATCATATTTCGTCGACAAACGATGTTAGCCTCATATTTGGCCAACCAATCCATTCCCAAAACTACATCGAAACCTCCTAACGTAATCAGAAACAACTTAACAGGGAATCTATGACCTTCTATATCAATATAACAATCATCATCAATAGCCTCCGTTACTCTAGTAGATTTACCAAGAGCAGTTTCTATGTTAAAGGCATTTTCTATCTTTTTAACACTAGCACGCAGTTTATCACAAAAAGTAATAGTCACAAAGCTCATACTTGCACCAGAATCAAATAGCACTGAAGCAGGGATATCATTAATCAAGAATGTACCTGTCACCACATCCGGGTCTTTGGCTGCCTGATCTCTAGTCATAGTAAAGGCACGAGCTTTTGCCTTTTGTTTCTCCCCTCCCTTGCTACCTTCCGGTTTGGTAGATTTATTAATTATTGCCTTCGGTTTAAGACAATTTTTGCTAATGTGACCCAATTCACCACAATTATAACACTTTGGCCTACTCGGACAATCAAAAGAGAAATGTCCCATCTTTCCACAACGGTAGCACAAAGTAGTCCCCGTACGACATTCTCCTCCATGTTTCCTTCCACACTTAAAGCATGTTTCAACTTCTTCCATTCTAAACCTTTTCATAGGGGGTCCTGATTTTTCATTTCTGTTTCTTTTAAATTTTGATGCCCACTTTTGCTTTGGTTCCTCCTTTAACGGTTCAGCTTCCACAACATCATCCCAGACAATGCCGCTAATTTCTACGGCTGATTCAAAAGTTCTAGGAGCATGCGCCTTCACATGTGTTCGGACTTTAGGCGGTAGTCCTTCCACATATAACTTCAATCTGCGTTCCTCCGTGTTTACCAAATGAGGAACCAGTCTTGACATTTCATTAAATTTTGACGTATATTGCCGATGGTTCATACGTCCAGCTTTCAAAGTCAGAAATTCCCGCTCGATTTTATCAATTTCATTCTTTGGACAGAAGTGTTTTATAACTAATTCCTTCAAGTCCTCCCATTTAAAACCCTCCACATCAGTAGTGGTCTTTGACTGCTTAACAGTGTTCCACCAATGTAGAGCTTCTTCAGTAAATGAGTGAGCTGCAAATTTCACAGCTTGATCTTCCCGGCATTCACTGATAGCAATAACCGCCTCCATAGCCGAAACCCAATGACAGGTGGCCACAGCATCCTTCTTACCATCAAATGAGGGTGGATTGCATCCTTTGAAGGCCTTGTAATCACAACCCTTCCGTTTCTCTGACGTAGAATCACCGTTCTTAGTTCCGGTGATCACAACTTCCTCTTCTTTGGTGCTCTCCTTAGTTTCTTCAGACTTGTCTTTCAAAGTATCCTTCAGTATTTTTGTAACCAAAGCTGGTAGCTTATCATCCAAAACTTTACAGACCTCATCAGAAATAGCCTTCACTACGATAGGCTCTAGAGTAAACTCGTTTTCATCTTCCGGTTGCTCGTTGTGCTCGTAGTCGTCTTCATTGACGGGTTCTTCATTCTCGATATGTGGTTCTTCAGGTTCCTGTGGTTGCTTACGTGGTCTACCCCTTTGTCCAGCCATTTAACTACCTACAAGATGCATCAATTGGAGAGTCAGTACAGGTTTAGTTTAGCACGAAATAAGCTTTGTAAATCGTTAATGACGTTGATCAGGTGTTATTAACCATTTACCTAACTCATAGGCTCTAAACGTTTCCCATCACGTCACCCCAAGTGCATGACTCTAACTATCTTTCTAACCTTACACCTATGTCTTAACTCATACATAACATTCAGCTCATGGCATCAAACTACCCTTGACTGGCATTCTTCTCGTTCTGTCCCATTTTCAGTTTAAGTCCAGTCATTAGGAATGACCGGATCTCTCAAACTATGGCTCTGATACCAACTTGAGAGGCCCCGAGCCCCTCAGTTGGCAAACATCAAACCCATACTCTTTAAAACATATTTACATTACCATAGCAGCGGAACTTCGGGTGATTACATGAAATATGATACACAGATTATACAAACGTTAAACATAACCCACACTTTATAGTTTTATACATAGCCAGTTTATGCCATATTATGCCAGGGTAATCTTCAACCTATGCCACGAGCCCTCAGCTAATCTCTCTCGTTACCATTCAACCTGACATGCATGTAAAACAAGTCAGCTTTATGCTGGTGAGTTCTAATTAAGTTTTCATAAAATCCTTACTGCACATATATAACATTAACGTTCACTGTTGACCGAGGTCAACAATCTCAATCATACTTGAACATAATTCATTTCATCTACATACATATTCTCGCTACATCAATCATACAATACATAAGACCTTAGCCTTTGCTATTAACCGAAGTCAACAACCTTTAACATACATATCATCATAGCATAATCTCATACATAACCTACTCATCATCATACATTAATCATATTGTGCAAAACTTTAGCCTGAACTGCTGACTCTAGTCAGCCTGCTTGTGCAGCACAAGTCTCTATGACACTGACGACCCACAGTCGACAGGCCTGTTCTTTCACAGGACTCTATGACTCTGACGACCCACAGTCGACAGGCCTGTTCTTTCACAGGACTCTATGACTACCAACCGAAGTTGGTAGCTCATACCGGTACAAGACTTCGTTACATACTTCATTCATACATAACATGATTTAAATCATTTAAACCATCATAAACATAAACACTTTACTGCACCGCAGTGCTCAAATTCTGCCCAACCGCAGCCGGGACTTCAAAACCATATTTCCTACTCGACCTCGGTCGAGACTTTAAAAAAATCAATTACTTCTCAACCGCAGCGAGACTTAAAACATTCTTTATCTTAAAATATTCTTTTATCTGACCGCAGTCAGCTTATACAATCATTTTATAAAATAACTTTCATAACATGCATACCAGCCCAAAATGATAAAACATTTAAAATAGGGCTACAAAGAACTCACCTGATGTCTTACTGTAGCAAGATCACTCACAAACTGGTACTAATGGTGAATTTCTGCATTCGTTTACACTTAATAAGTCATTTATGTTTTAACCTACTAATTAGATCTTTCTGAACGTTCAATGTCAAAGACATTGTCTTGAAAGTCATCAAATAGTTAATGTTGTTGATTATAATGCTAAAACAGTTCTTAAACAGATTAATGGCTTAGAAATGATAAATCCTTATCATTGATTACCCAGATATCATGAAATATCACAATGTAGTCTTAGAATAGGTTTAATAACCATGTTTAACATACTAATCTGACTGTTATCATAAACGTCAGATAATCGTTCCAATAAGTATGTTAATGATTGTGATTAGTTTGAAACACTTAGGTTTAACCTTTGCATTTCAAAGATTAACCAAGCTAATCACCTACATTGTCATAATCAAATTGATTAAACCTTTATAATCATAGTTGTGATTTCATGCAAACCGGGCATTACAACGACTCAAAACAAGGATTTAACCGTTAGAACATCGTGTTCTTCATTTCCAATCAATCCTAGCCATCATCTAGGCAAAAATCAACAATCCTAACTATGCCATTACGTTCAAAATCAAGATCTAATCAATCAAAATCAAACTAGAAGGTTAAAACGAATCATTACCTAATCTGACGGAGTTTTGACTGCAAAACAACGATCAGAACTTGTAGATACGATCCCTGGTATGATCAGAGACTTCTGGTGGCTTCGAAATAGTGATTTGATGAGAAAAGTTCGTCTGATGTTCGTCTGGAGCGAATATGTTCGAGATATGAAGATGAAATATAACTTTCATGAAATCTGATGAAAGATATCAACTTATTCCACCGCCTCACCCGTCGCGTACCGCGACGAGGAGCCAAATAAGGCTTCGCGTACCGCGAAGATTTTCGGAGGTTTTCAGATATTTTTGGTCCATCGCGTACCGCGAAGGATCCTCAACCACATAGTCGCGTACCGCGACGAGTCCAAAATTCCATACTTTGAAATTTTCCTTCGTTTCGCAATTCCGGACAATCCGTAACTCCGTTTCGCGCACGGTTTTCGCCTACGTTCATCTTTTCTCGTGTACTATCAATCTGTAGTAATTACCATTGTCAATTCAACATAGATTTTATACACGATCAAATGTGCTAATTATTCGGTTGTTACACATATATATTTATTTTGATTTATAAATTTAAAAATGCTCCTAATTAATCAATTAGTTTCTTGTTTGGTTACCTACTTATTTGTTTTAGGTTAAGATGGGTGCGGATTAGAATGTGTTTTAAGCAAAATCAGTTCGGGTCTAAATGAATTGTTCTTAAAAAAATCAATTCAATTTAATTTAAGATGTGTTATAAGTAAACAAATAGTCCATTTGAATAATTTTTAGTAATTTTTTTTTATCAAATATGTTATCAATCATTTTTAAATATTTGAATGCATTGCAATTACATGTTTTTTTGGTTACCCGTCTCGACCCATATTGTGTTTAAATGCTACCCAGCTCAACCCATTCAATATTATGATGTTACCCATTTCAACCCATTATACTACAATTGTTTACCCAAAACAACCCATTTTTTTTTTGAAATGGATAAAAATTGCTACCTTTAACCTTTGTGTTGAATCTTGAACTTATCAAATGAAGTTATTTTACATTTTTACTGGAGACTTTCTATTAGGACCCTGGTAATTTTAGGACTTGATTTATTTAATGTAGATGTATTTAAAAATGAAAAAGCAGGTTTTGTCAAAATCCAAAACTCTGACACCTGGTACATTTCACAAATGAATCAGCCGAGCTACACCCTAATATTATGATGTAGGTTGCTTTTTACCTTCTTATATTTTACATTTTTAAAAACATAATAGATATTAATTATAATTTGAGGGAAATTCACGTCCCCAATTTTAGTTATTCCCGCTCCTTCGTTATTCTATCTAGTTTTTCATCAAAAGCAAACTAAACCGTTCCCATGTTTCGTCCTATCGCCCTCCCCTTCGGCGCCGCTGCATCACCCCACCGCAGAGGCGAGTACTTCCACCGGCGCTAATCGTCTCAACTGGCGCCAATCTTCTCACTCGTTAGTCGCCGCTTACTAGACCAATTCCATCGGTTCAACCTTCTTCCCAAATCACAGGTTTGACCTTCGTTTAACAACCTCTAAACACCAGTTAGGGCTTTATACATTATTGTTAGCTTTTCTTAATTTTTACTTTATACTACAGATTTCATGCATTTTTTTAGTTTCGAACTTTAGTGACCTTCACCAAATTCACGTTTAGGTTAGGGTTTTATAATGAGTTTTTAGTTTTTATCTGAAGTTTTACTTGATAATATTGAGAGAAGACAATTTTTTATTATGGAACCTTAGCGACATTCACAATTTGGGAAGGGTTTGTGCGTTGTTACTTTAGTTTTTACTTGATAATATTGATGCATGCATTTTTTTTTATTCCGAAACCTTACTGATCAACACGACATTTACACTTTGGTTAGAGTTGTATGCATTGTCATTATTTGATATTTTGATCTGAAGTTTCACTTGATAATCTTCATTAATATAGCACCTAATTATTGCATCTATGTCGTTTTTATGAATTTATTTGAGACTTAATGGTATACTTGATTTTATTTACTTCATCTCTTAATTTAATTTAGTTTTGTTTTCTTTTATAGCAATCTACTATTAACATGACGAAAAAGGGCAAAAGAGGAGCTTCTAAATGTAAGAAGAAGTTTTTGGATCCCACTCAATTTAAAATTGAGTTTGATGAGACCGGTCAAGCAATTGGAGAAAATCAAGCAATCTTTAACTCTTGGGTTGGTGTAGAATGTAGGAAAAGGATTCCTTATCATAAACTCGCTAAAGATGTAGATAAAAAAATATATGATGATATTTGGGAATATACTAAGGTATTATATCTTTGTTTACTTCTTTTGTTCTAAAGATTATATTTGTTATTTTTCTATGTTCAATTTTAAGTTATAAATATTCAGGAATCATGGAATATACCCGATGACAAAGCAAAAGAGGTCACTATGAAAAAAGGGAAAGCTAGCATGAGAAATTTCCGACACGAGCTTCTTAAAAAATATGTTAAAAAAGATAGAACTCCTTTTTTGATATATGACTATCTTGACAAGCAACATTGGGGTTCTTTTGTTGCTAATGCTTCAACAACAGAGTTTAAGGTATTTGTGAATTTATTTTTATTATTCTTATTATAATTGTTGTTATTATTATTATTATAATTATTATTATTGTTAGTGTTATATATTTTAATTAATGTCAACACTAATTATAATATTTTATGAAGGAAAAAGGTCAAAAAGCTAGCACAAATGCTAGGAAAAACATTGAACCTGCGCGTGTAGGACGTGGCGGATTTTCAAGATTAGAGCCATTATATAAAAGTAGGTGGAAGCAACTTGTTTCAACTTACCCACATTTAGCTATGATCCTTAATGAGATGACCAGAAAATATGCTGTCAGTAGAGCACGTCTCAATCCTCAAACAAATTTATATGAACTTGGTAGTCATCTACAATCAGAAGGCGTTTTAACAGGCACAATTAAAGAGTTGGTAAATATTTATATCATTAATTTGTATAATTACATTATTATCACTTTTAATCATGATGTATATTTTTTAGTATTCTAAGGAAAAAGAGATGATGGCTGATGGCTCTTATTATGAACCTGGAAAAGATGTTGTTACAGAGGTAGTTGGGAAGGGGCGTCAGCATGGGGGGCGCACACGATTATTTTCTAGTGTAATTGGTGTTAGAGACAGCTTGTTTTTGGGATTGAAGACAAAAAAGAAGAAGGGTCTGGTGGCAAAGTCAGCGATTGAAGAGAGCCTAGTAACTCATGGTTTAAGCCATGTATCCAATAGTTCTTACAATAATCTGCAAGAAATCAAGGTAATATATGTATAGTTTTTTAAACTTGTTTTATTAACATATTTGCTAAAAAAGTTCACCTGTTTGTAGTCGGTCAAAAAATGTGAACTTCTTTGGCCATTCGACCAAGACAATCACATTAAGGTTTTAGCTACGGGTCTTGTGTATCCTACTGCTGAGAGGAGTATTCATGGACTCCAAATGAAAGAAGGTTTCGTAAAAGTTCAGGTAGATAGAGTTGAAGAAAGTTGCAAAATGTTGCATGTACTACCTGAGACACGTATAGAAGGCGAAGTGGAATGTATGGAAGACACAGAAGGATGCTTTATTCAGTGGCCTATGAAATCACTAAACGTATATTTTTTATTAATAATAATTGCATGTTAATTTTATTTATGATATACTAATATTTTCTTTCAGATTTTAAACACCAATTCTCATGGGCAATCATTGATGACCCAACTTCACAGTGTCTCGACGCCTAATTGTAGACCTCAATTTGTTCAACAATCTACGAGTACACATTACATGCCTGAGGTAATCTTAAATATACATTATTATTTTTATAATTAATTAATATAAAAATAACTTTTTTTGCAAGCATAGCTTAAGGAAAGTCTTACTTGTCATCCATCATCGATGCCATCAAAAGATGAGATACATGAGCTACAAAGATACACAATGGCATTACATGATGATCAAGCTTTTGTTGATTTGGTAATCACTTTATTCATTAAAATTTTTGTGCAAGTGAATACATATTTACTAATAACAACTTTATTTGTTAATGTAGCTTAATGATAATCTACCTTATTCAAATCCTGTTGAGTCTGATCATGTTTGTCAACCCTACAAGACTGCTCCAGCTTCTGTACCTAAAATAAAAAATGAAAAGGTAGCAAAACTTTTAAAAGATGCTGAAAAATCAAGGCCTTTAAGCATATATAAAATAGCACAACAATTGGCATTTTTGTCTAATGAGAGCATAGACATAATTGCTACTTCACCGCTTGGCATGTATCAAGAACCTTTTGCAGAACGTGTTGAAATAGAGGCGGTCATACAATTGTGTGTCAACGGTTGGGTAGATATTTGCTTTATGCATTATTTTTCAATGTAAGTCTAGTTACTTTTTAAAAATATTTTATGGTATTATCTCTCTTGAAAAATAACTAAGTGTTATTAGCCTTATCATTTTCTTTTTAATTTAGGTACTTATACACCATTGGAAGGGATGCAGGTTTAAGTCAGACAGCTTATTTCAATCCTCGTTTTATTGAAGGTACAATGTTGTTAACAGAGAAGAGGAATGTGATTAATCACATTATAAGCGTCATCTCGTTTGAAAAGAATAAACGATGGTTTTTGGCACCGCATTTACTCGGGTATTTATTTGTTTTTCTTACTTATTATGGTTTATTTGTTTTTATGCATTTTAATAACAAACTATTATTTATATTCTAAAATTTTTATATTTCATAGGGGCCATTGGATATTAATTTTACTTCATTGCCATCCAAAAGATAAGAGCTGGAAGGGCCATATATTTGATTCACTTGGCAAGGAAAAAAATCCTTCGTATTACGTGCTTAAGGACATAATTGAAGAAGCTATCAATCAAAAGATAACATGGAATATGGTTAATGTAAGTTTTATACATTTTTTAAATTTTTAATTTTGATATTTTAACTAATTAATTGTTAATTCATTTTAATTAATTAGTGTCGTCAGCAAGTTAACGGATGGGAATGCGGTTATTGTGTGATGATGGCTATGTATGATTTTGTGAATAATTATAGAGAACATCTTGTAAGTATATTTTATGTATTTATATTTATATATGCTTAACAAGATTCTATATTAAATATGAATTTAAGTTTCATTGATTTTTTTTTGTTTTAGTTGATAGATAATTAGTCTTGTTTCTCAAGAGGAAGTTGATGCATTTACTGAACGTACTTTAAATGAGTTTGTATCAACCTTTGTTGAAGATTAAAAGGAAGATGCATGAAGGTATGCGTATTGTTATTTGATCCTTGCAAGTTAATATATTTAGATATTTTTGTTCCTTCAAATTTTATTGATGATTATGGTGTAATTTTTACATGTTTACCAGTTCCATTTTAGTTTATGTATTGGTTAGAATGAAACATGTAAGATCTCACATTATGTTGTGAATTGATTTATCGGTAATGTTATTTAGGTTGAAATTATTGCAATTAAGGAATTATGTATAAAGGTACATAAGTGTTGTGTTTTGTAAATCAAATTATATTTTATAGGAATTAGACAAATTTATGATGGTCCTTTTACTTTCTTTTTGCTTAAGTATACTTTATGTTTATTTTAGTTTGATATGTTCACAAGAATTCTCTTTTTAGCTTTTGAAAAAGCTCACAACTTTATTTCATTCATATACGAATACGGAGTTGGGTAGTATGAAATCATTCTTTGATTTATTTGTAAACAACAATATGCAGTTAGAAATGCAGTATTCTACTCCATGCTCATGAAGATTTTGCATTTCTTTTTATTTGCAACTAGAATGCAATTTTATTTTAAGCTTATATTGTTTTAGTTTTATTTTAAGCTTATATTGTTTTTGATTTATTTTTTGTGATGTATATAGCAGGAAGGAGTTGCACTAGAATAATAATTATTCAAGGATGAGCTACTGGAAAAACTAACCAAGGATGTTGGAGCTAGAAAAACTCATTAATGATGATTTGCTGCTAAAATTCGAAGTATTATAATATTTCTAAACAGTATTTATGTTTGTAAATCAATGCTTTGGCATATATACAATATTTTTTTTTGTTCCCTGCTTTTGTTTGAATATATATTTCAATTTTAATGGCTGTGCATATTGGTTGAAGTGTTGTATTTGCTTGAAAACAAGAACCGTTGTATTTGATTAATGAAAATGAATTTTCACAAAGAAAAAACAACGGTCATAAAACAATTTATTTAATTAGATATCAACGGCGGTCATGTTATATTTTAAAACAACGGTCATGCATAATCTTTATTTTAATACTTTTAGATCTTTTTACAACGGTTGTATAAATTTTTTAAAGCGGTCTTTTATGTGTTAAAACACATACATTTACAACGGTTAAAGAACCGTTTTAAAATGTCACAATAACAGCTGTAAATGAGCAAATTTGTGTACTAGTGCCATGTATTACATAAGTTTAATATATATAATTTGTTAAATTATTTAATTTTTTCCTCCAATTATGTTGATTGAATAAATATAAGTTTTTAAGCTTCTAATTTTATATTTATTATTATTTTACTTTCGTTAATTTTTTTACAATTGATATTTTTATATTTTAACTTTAGTTTTCATTTGTTTATAAGTGAACAATTTTATTATTTTAAACATAATTATTCATTTTTTCATTATTTAATAAGATGAATACATTAATTGATAGAATTTTGCGGAGTACTAGGCAAATACTAAATGAGGATTCCAAGGTGTTGCATAATCGCAATTCAAAAGTTATTGAGGGCATGAAACGAGGTTGTCGAGTAGGTTTCTGGGTATTGCTGAGAGTCTCTTGATAACAACAGAGTAAAAGCAGATCGTGACTAGTAGTATCATTTATAATATTTCAACACCAATTTTTTTTTCAGACATGTTTATTTATAATTTACAATAAAAATTAACAGTGGCAAGAATTAGAATTGTCGCTTTATAAAACGTGTATGGAAATAAAATTTAAGGCACATGTCTTGATTATGTTGGAAATCACTTTCTAATATCAGCAATAATCAAACCCGCAATTGAGGAAATCAAACAAAGATTCAATTGATTTCACTTTTATCACCAAATGAAATGATAACAAATTCTGCTACTATTTTCCCACCAAATGCAAACTTAGACTACTTACTAGCAAAAGGTAGCTAAATGGTGAGAAATTTTTTCACTTTTTTATTTTTGGTAGCAAAATCATAGGTAAATAATTAAATGATAATTGCCACCATAACAGTGGTGGCAAAAAGAAGAATAAAAATTGGGGCGTACCGTGCAGGGGACTTTTAAAATTAAGCCACAAAATTGGGGAAGGAACCATGAAGCTAATCAGGTTAAAAAATTGGGGGAGCGCTCATTCTAACCCTAGAAAAACAATTTCACTTGTTGCCTCTACAAACTACATAAAATTGGTGTCAACGTGGGACTAGCCCACTTGGTAGAGGCATTGTCTCTAATGTCTTGGGTTCAAATCCAAGCAAGGTGTATATTGGTGTAATTTAGAAGTAGGACTATTGTTGTTCAAAAAAAACATAAAATTGGTGAATCCATTGCAATCTCACGTGGTAAACGAACGTTTCAGCGTACGATCAATTGCAGCTGTTCGTGGTAAACAAAAATTGGTGAATCTATTGCAGTCGTATGTGGTCATAGAGTCGCACGTTGCTGGCCGATGGGATAGATGTTTGCATCGTGATATACGATCGATTGGAGGAAGACGCGGTGAACAATCTTCGCAGGTAGTTCTCTCAGACACCACTTTTATTTACTGTTAAAAAACTTCGAATCCTGCATTTGATAAGATATATCAGATGGTTGAATTACTCCTAGAATTAAGTTTAATTTGAGTCGATTCTTAATTGATGTGAAAATTGGTTGAGATCTTTGTTTATTCCTTTGGATTTTGGGATCTGTTTGTTTAGTTGAGGGGTTGTCGGAGGTTTGGGACTTGGGAGTAATTCAATAGTCAAATTATTGTGCTCATTGTAGCTCAAATTATATGTATTTAATTGGTTATTGTTTTATCTGATTCTTGGTCAAAATTTAGCTTCTAAATGGAATGACACTAATATATTATACTTAGATATGTCAAAAGAGTGATTAATGTTTATTAGAGATTCTATGTCTTAAGAAGTGATGGCAAACACAATCCGAAAGTGCAACAGGAGCTTTAGGACTTTAACATCAAAAGCTGCGAGCAACGTATACATCATTTTACTGCAAGTTTATTTATCCTCAAAGAAAAACAAAAAAATTGAGTTTTTTGCTTGAAGCTCCCTAAAAAGCATGATTTTTTTTAAGTTGTGTATCAACTTGTGATCGGGTATGGTTTTACAGAAAGTCTTTTTGAACATAAAGTGACATAAAACATGAGTTGTTTACCTTGGTGTTTTATTTTTGTATTTATATTGAATCACATTGCTATCTTTTTAGGCCCTTTGTTGAAAGCAAAGTGATATGGTAATGGTGTGGTACACTAATTGGAAGTGAATGTATGAAAAGATGGATACATCACCCTCACAGAATGAACTTGACCCATTATGAATTTTATTTGTAAGTTAAACTGAACTTGACCCATTATAAATTTTTATTGGTTTTGTTGGATAAAAAATTGAATGAGATTATCAAGGAAATTGTGAAGAAAAAAGAAGAAGAAAAAGAAAGATTAAATGGAATTATTGCGGAGTTGGAGGCTGAAAAGGAAAAACATAAGGTAGAAAAAGATGCTATGAGCAATCGGATGTCAAAATTGAAGATATGTTGAAAACATTGGTCCGGAAATAGACTATAAAACACTTTTAGTTTGATTGTTTAGACTTTTATTATTTTGGATTGTTTTTATTTTATTAAATGTGTAATCTGTTTATGTAACTTGTGATTTTATGTTTAAATTTTTGTTATGTTTGGTTACTTTGAAATTTAAGTAAATCTATGTTTTGCTATGTGGGAATGAAACGATCATAGGTGGTTTTAGCATGTTTTATCAATGAAAAAATGTATGGCAACAATGTATGGTTTTGATGGCAAAATGGTGACAACTATGTTGGTGTAAAAAATATGGTGGCAAAATGGTTGTAATAAAACTATCGAAAATGGTGGCAAAATGGTAGGTACAACGAAGAAACGCTAGCTATAATAATGTGGTGGGAAAATGGTAGCAACCAATATGGTAACAAAATGGTAGCAACAATTGTGGTCACAATATCGTTGCAATATTTTTGACCTTGTCTCTCATCGCAACATTTGGTAGCAAAAAATAATGTGGTGGATAAATGGTAGCAATAAGTCATTTGCCACTAAAATTTTCCTCACCATCTTTCTGCTACCAAATTGGTTTTAAAATGGCAATTACCACCATTTTGCCACCGAAATTCTGGTAGCAAATACCATGTTATGTAGTAGTGTTTGTGCTCCGGACACCAATTAATTGAAGATGGTGATTTTTGATAACATGTATACATGGGAATGAATGATAATAATATGAAACGATGGTGAGCGACGGTTCTTTTTTGTTTGCCCTAAAAACCGTTCCAACGTTAAATAATTAATGATTAAATAATATTAAAAAATAATTTCTTGTATGACTTGGAAATTTCTAACAGATTAAATTTCTTAACGCGGTCAGGTGAACACGATATTGTGTGTACCAAGTCTTTTTTTTTTTTTTCATGCCAATTATTTCAAATTTTTTGGTAACGTTTACTTTTTATTTTCCAAGAAAAATCACTATGCTTAGGACGGGTAGCGTCTCTAGTCTCCTTCAAATTCAAACTTTTTATAACATATTGAAATAATCAATTTAAAAATTTATGAATTAAACTCAAATAACTAAATAAAAGTCATCATATGTTTGGATCCATACGTCCTAAACTTTATGAACATGCGTATATAATACCAGTGAGATGTCCGCGTGATACGGCAAGAAACAAAACAATTAAGCTACTGATTTTAGCTCGTAAAAAGCTTAAATCACCAAAATTTTGTCAAATCAACTCTTTTAACTAAAAAGTTTATTATAATAAAATTTATAATTTAAAATGTCAAATATGATATGAAAAAATGTGAAGAAAATGATTTATTTGATTTGAGAGAGTTTTTATAGCTATATTATGACACTTTAATTTTTAAGTTTATCAATTTGGGACAAACCACTACTACAAAAATCAACCTAATGCAACCTTTATATTCAAAAAAATGTTATATTAACTAAAGTTGCATTAGATCTAATACAACTTTTTTGGTACATAATGCAACTTTATTTTTCCTAATGCAACTTTTTTAAATAATATATTATAAAAAGGTTGCATTAGGCTAATACAACTTCAGCTAATGCAACCTATTTGCAACCTATAATATATCAACTATAGTTAAAATAAACCAAAACAATTGAAAACAAACAACCACGAAAGCTATGTACTCTTTAGTCTCCATGGTATATGCATATATGAAAGCTATTAAATTTACAACAGATTTTTGTTTAAAATAGATTTTTTACGTCAAATTTGTTTCCCTAAAGTACTTTAGCCAAGTAGCCAACTCCTTAGATGATTACCAAAATTATTTTATTTAAAAAAAGCAAAGATATCATATTTTAAAATAATTATAGATATAGTTTTGTCATCCAATTCAGTAACAAAGTAAATTATATTAAACGTACAAATACAATAATAAAAGAATGACTAAAATTTTAATATTCATGATTTATTCTCAACTAGAGTATACCCCGTGTGTTACACGGATTTAATATAAAATATTAAATACTTAGCAATAAAAATTTATAAATTATAAAATAATATTTTAATATAAAATGTTTAAAATGCATATTACTAGGTACTTAAGTAATAAAACAATGATCAAAAACTTTATTTTTAAAAGAAATTAATTTTTAAAATTTTAATACTACAAAATGTCATTTGTTTATAAAAAATCATTCTTTAAAATCTATGTATTATAGTCTATTTTATTTAAAAAAAAATTAGAATACATAATTTTTAGAAGAAAAAAATTTCTAATAAATACTAATTTAAAATTTTTTTATTTATAGAAAATATTGATTTTTAATAAAAATTAATATCTTAGAATTTTTTAAAGTGTTTCTTATTAAAATATTATTTTTAATTGATTATAAAACTTTTTAGCATTAAAAAGGCCAATAATATTATTAATATTATAACTATTGAATATGAGAGTTAATATTTTTACTTAATAAGAGTGAGAATTAAAGATGTGATATAAAGTTGCCAAGTCACACTAATGGACTAAAATTGTGACAAGTGACAAGCATTATTTTTGTTTATTAAGATAGTAAGATTTTTATAATTGAGGTGTTTAGCCTTTCAACAATCACAAACTTTTGATTTAATTTAGTTCTCATCATTATTAAGCTTGAAACATTCAACAAATCATAAGTCCATAAACAACCAAATAAAATTAAAAAACCAAAGTATATTGACTAAAGAAAATAGCTAAATAATTTATTTATAGATGTCACTCATATTTTATTATATCAAACTGGAACATGATACAAAAATATTCAACTGGAACCTTGTCCGTTATTTCAAGCCACACTTAAACCAAAATGCATGGAATATGCTAACTATTAATAATTAATAAGTTTCAGGATGAGCAACAGCATACGACTCGATAGCCTTGTATGTGTTCTCGTACAACTCTTTCTCCTTTTTAAGAAACTCTTCTGGTGGTTTCTCATCACCTTTACAATTGTATTTAACAGTTTGCTTGAACACACAACCTTCGTCAGAAGGCACAACCTTAACATGATAATTGATACTGTCTAGTATGCCAATCAAGTTATCACCTTCGATGAACGAGTAGCTATAACTATGGTTGCTTGCATCCAGAGCATCAACCTTGTACTTTCCACTCTTGAATGGAACACCTAATTTGAAAAAAAAAAAACATATAACAATTAAGTTCACTATCAAGATTCAAGCATAATATGTCGGGTAAAAATATATAATTATGCTACATGTTACAATTTCTTACCATCCCCAAAGTTGAAGATCTTGATGGTCCCAACATCTCCATTTCCCTCTACAGTCTCAATGGACTTAAACACTTGAGGGTTAACCTTAGGAGCGATGATGTCAAAGTCACTAAAAGCCTTAAAAACTCTTTCGGCTGGAAATTGAGATTGGACCTCAACTTCGAGAGTTATGGTAGACATGATGGATTGATTTCTAAGAAGAGTGTTGGTTTTGTAGTGATGAAACACACATAAACTTTGTAGTATTTATAGACCGATGCATTGAAAATTAAGGCCATCAAGTTTGACCAAACTAATCTTAATTTGGATGTGTTTAGCATGTGTATTATAAACATTTTTGTTTTTGTCGTGTCATGACCCGATACATCGACTCCTCTTCACATGGACATTACTTGTAAATGGATTGACATTATATATATTTGATTCTTAGTATAACTAGTTTTTATCTCCCGTGCGTTGTGCTGGAACATTGTCTTTCCGATGTAATGTGTTAAGATATCAAGAAAACTAATTACAAACCTAAAAAAACCATAATGCCTACACACTTAAACTCCAAAATAACAAAAACAAAAAAAAAAAAAAAAAAAAAAAAAAAAAAACAATCGAGCTAGGTCCGGCCTTAAACTCGGGCCATTGGTGATCTTAAATATCAAAACGTAAATAAAAAATGTCGTTGTAACAGTGAGTATCATTCTGCCGTAAAACCCAAAACTGTATTCAGTTGTAAAAGCAAGTTATAAAGACTCTAATACAAACGTAGATGTGACGATAAAGATAACATTATCAAACATAAAACATAAAACATAAATTAAAACAAAAAAGAATAACAGTTTTGTGACAAAAATAAAAATATCTAAAGCAAGAAACCTAACTTAACTATTCATAAGGCTTGTTTTTTAATATATAGGTAATACTATCATATATCTTACATAAATTGAATATAAAAAATAATATTTACTAACAAAATTTATAAATTATAAAACAAAATTAAAAAAAATGATGGATGTCATGTTTAAGTTAATTTTTTAAATAATAATACCATATTTAAGCTTTTATTCTCTAAAAATTTTGTTTTTTTAAACAATCTTGTTTTGAAAAATATGTCTTTATTTTCATACAAATATGGGCTGGTACTTGTATATTAAACGCTAGCTTAAAAACGTGTGTATTAGACGGATTGAATACATAAAGAAATAAATAATAACTCATAATCATTTTTAGGTTAGAAAATATAGTAATTACTTATAGTTAAAATCATTTAAATATCAAAAAATATAATCTTTTCAGTTCATTATAATAAAAAAAGTATGAAAATATTAAAAAAAACATTATATAATAACTTATGTACGCTCATTTAATATGAAACAGAGGAAGGAAAACAAACTAAAAAACACGACAAAATGACATGTGTCCTTCATAGTTTTTCTTTTATTAAGTTAGATATTAAATAAAGAAAATATTAAATATTAAGTAATTAGATTTAAGAATTACAGAATGATATATTAAGATATACAATATGTTTGAAACTAAGTAAAAGTATGTAATTTAATTATTCCTTATTAATAAATATATATATATATATATATAGGGGATAGAATTTTTGATAACCATTATCTTTTGCTACAACTACATAACCATCATCCAATGGTTACTTTAAAATGGTAAGTGTATAGAATCGTGACACGTGTCAGATTCCTTTTTTTTTAATATAAAGAGCATTTAAGACATTTGTTATTTAAGTAAAGTTTACCCCTTTTTTTAAACATTCATAAATTTTTTATACTATATTATTTTTTAAAAAAATTGCACCATTATACTCGTCTCATTTTTCTCTTTAATTTCGTTATAGTCTCGACTATTTTTTTTTTGATGTCATGTATTTACATCATTGTAACGAGCTTAAAGATAACAAATTAATTAGAAATTTTTTCTAACAATGGTAAATTACAGTATTGTAACAAAAAATGAAGTAATGTAACACAAAATAAAGTAATTTACAATGACATAATTAACGGTGACGTAACACATTATTTTATTTTTTTCTCTAACAATGATAATTACAATGATAAATTACAGTGATGTAATAGAAACATTATTTTGATTTTTTTCTCTCACAATGATAATTATAGTGATGTAATTTATCATTGTTCGAAAAAAATTTAAATTAATTTGTTGTCAATGTAAATTACATCACTGTAATTTAAACCAAATTCACCGAAAAAAACCGAAACCGAATTTTACATCAATGTAAATTACATCACGATAAATTACGTCAATGTAAATTACATCACTGTAATTTATCATTTTTAAAAAAAATTTAAATAAATTTGTTATATTTAAGCTCGTTACAATGATGTAAATATAGGACATTTAAAAAAAAGTAAAAAAAATTAGTCGAGACTATAACGGAATTAAAGAGAAAAATGAGACGAATATAATAGTGCAATTTTTTTTAAAAAATAATATATTATAAAAAAGTTATTAATGTTCAAAAAAAGGGGGGGAAACTTATAAGGGGTAAAATGACTATGATGCCCTTTTTAATATTTTAATGAAATGCTTATGTGCAAGTTTATGATTGGTTGAAATGGGTTATGTAGTTGTAGCAAAAGATAAGGGTCATTTTTTATACCTTGCCCTATATATATATATATATATATATATATATATATATATATATATATATATATATATATATATATATATATATATATATATAGGGAAGGTTCCATTGTTAACACTCCCTTATAGCGTTAACCGCTTAACCCTAGCGTTTTTTGCCCGAATCCTAAATTTTTTTTTTCATGGTTTTTATTATGTAAAAATAGGGGGGTTTCTTTTTTATGTTTTTGCTAATTCATCACCGTTTAGAAGTTATTGTAAGTGTAAGTTACTTACATTTACTTACATTTTCGTATCTGATGCAGTAAATGTAAGTAAGTGTAAGTAACTTACACTTACAATAACTTCTAAACGGTGATGAATTGGCAAAAACACAAAAAAGAAACCCCCCCTATTTTTACATAATAAAAACCATGAAAAAAAAAATTTAGGATTCGGGCAAAAAACGCTAGGGTTAAGCGGTTAACGCTATAAGGGAGGGTTAACATTTGATCCTCTCCCTATATATATATATATATATATATATATATATATATATATAGGGGAGGGTTCAAATAAAAACTCATTACTTTGGAGAAAACTAAGAAAACTCGTACTAAACATCAATTTTTTTTAAAAAAAATTTCATGATTTTTTATATTTAGCTTAGAAATGGTATAAACAAAGAAATTTTTTTAATAAAAATATGTAAAATACGAAGTTACGTATATGTAACAAAAAAAGTTACATATATGTAACTCATATATGTAGTTTACAAGTTACATATATGTAATCAATAAGTTACATATATGTAATAACATGAATTACATTTATTTTTTTATTTTTGCTAACAAATATAACCTTATAATAAAACAAAATGTAAAATAAAAAACGAAAAACGAAATTGATTAATAACAATTGTGATTAGTTTTCTAAGTTTTCTCAAATATGAAGGTTTTCTATGGAACCTCCCCCTATATATATATATATATAGGGATTAAATTCTTTGAAAACTCAACCTTATAGAGAAAACCTTAAACCCTAAGTGAGCCACTCATTTGGAATCTTAAAAATAAATATGTGGTCCACATTAAACCTGAATAAAAAATTGGGTTTTGAATAAACAAATCATTTTTAATGTGGACCACATATTTATTTTCAAGATTCCAAATGAGTGGCTCACATAGGGTTTAAGGGTTTTCTCTCTAAGGTTGGGTTTTCATTGGATTCAATTCCTATATATATATATATATATATATATATATATATATATATATATAAAGAATATTTTAAAAAATGAATATGTTATGATAATAACAGCTTTGACAAGTAACGCCGGAATAAAACAAATTTTAGAAATATAGTATAGCTTCCAGTTTAGACTTTAGATATCATAAAAAACGTATTTAATTTTAGTTAATATCATCTATTGTTCTAAACTATCGTAATTCTGACTCTTCACACTACATACTATTGACCATTGAATATTGATGTTCTAGAAGAACCTTGAGTTGCATTTTCACCCCTCGCATTTCACGACTCGTCGCCTACTGCAACATACTAAATTGTTTATATAATTCATATTATTAAAAGTTTGTTATTTTTTTTATTTAATTCTACAAATTATATTCAGAATATCCATACCTAAACTTTGTTTACTTAATTTAACCTAATTCTTATCAACTTTTTTCATAATTTTCGTATAACTAATGGTGTAGATGAATCAAATCATCTCATGAATTACTCAAAATCGAATCAGTAAAAAGCTAGTGTCCAATCAAATTGATCGGGTCATGTAGGAAGCTAGAAAAGATCAAGCCTAAATGAGTCTAAGCTCTAGTCAAGAAATGTCTCGTTTAGTTATCGAGCTTATGCCCAAACTTCACATATCAGGCTCAAGTCATCTAGTGAACCTAAACAAGCTTTTCATTTATATAATTTTTGCGTATTGTATTTAGTGTATATTTATAAATTAATTATTTTGTGTATAAATTTACAATAAATATATTTATATCATGTATTTTATGTTAAATTTGTAAAGTACATCAATATACATATATTCAATCAGTAATTAAGATAAATAGATTGAATAATTAAAAGATAAACGAGTTAGCTCAAGCCTGAAAATTTTCTAACGAGCCAAGCTCGAGCCTTATTTTATCAAAGCGAGTCGAACTCGAGCCTTAACTAACTCGGTCTCGATCAGCTTGTGTCGTTTACACCCCTACGCATAATTTTTGTTCTATTAACATTGCTGGGGTAATTCACTCGAAAGTCCTAGTATCACACATTACCTTTTTAAGATTATGTTTTTTATCAGCTAATTAATATTTAAACTTATTAACATCATTCAATTCCTTGACAAAGTAATTTAATACAAAACTTATAATAACAATTATTAAAGCATGATTAAAAATTTCATATTCTAACTTTAACTAGTCCTCAAGTCTTATAACTAAAGTGTTACAAGTGACGCAAGATTGTTTTCCACTGGATTTCCAAGATACTGGGTTAAGTCTAAGAACAAACATAAAATTTTAATTTAGTTTTCGTTATTAAGCTTGAAACATTTAACCAATCATCGTTCCATAAATAACCAAGTAAAGTTAAATAATCAAAGTATATTGACCAAGAATATATCTAAACGTTTATTTTACAGATGTCACGCAAAATTTAGTACACCAAATCATATAAAATTAAATAACCAAAGTATATTGACCAAGAAAATGCGTGGAATATGCTCACTATTAATAATTAATAAGTTTCAGGATGAGCAGCAGCGTAAGACTCGATAGCCTTGTAGGTGATCTCGTACAACTCTATCTCCTTCTTAATAAACTCCTCCTATGGTTTCTCGTCACTTTTACAATTATATGTAACGGTTTGCTTGAACACGCAACCTCCATCACAAGGCACAACCTTAACATGATAATTGATAATCTCCAATATGCCCATCAAGTTATCACCTTTGATGAATGAGTAGCTATAATTATGATTGCTTGCATTTAGAGCATTTATAACCATGTTCAAAGAAAGAATAACTTAGAAAGTTTCATTGAAGTTTTGCAGGCTGTTGTTTGCATCTAATTTCATAAAACTAGATTTTAAAATTGTTTCTTATTCGGTTATTCAATATTAAACCAAGAGGTTGGTTTGAAATAAAAAAAAGATACAAATCGTGGTGAATTTGTTGTTTGTTCTTATTCTCACAAGATACAAGAGTGTTTGGTTTTTTTATTCTCAATCACATTAAAGTGGATTTGGATTGTGATTATTGAGCAAGTAAATAAAAAACTAAACCAAAAAATTGTAATTAAAAGTCCTTTGATTAAAATCAAGTCTTTGAAACCGGACTCGTACGGTTCATATATATAGTAAGTGCACGATTGAATCTTTATGGTTCGTAGCAAGTTAAACAAGCTTGTTGTTTTGTTGCAAGTGTAACTTTTTTGTTCAAAATTTAGCAAAAGCAAGTAAAATCCTCGTTGATTCAGCTTTGCAAGAAAAATACCATTTTTGGTTCTAATAGCAAGTTAGTGCATAAAAACCTGATTAACAAGTTGGTAAGGACCACACAAATTTGGTTAGCAAGTAGGCCAGAGGCAAGTACAACGAAATTGGTAGTATTTTTTTTATCAAATTTTGGAATAGCAAGAATCTGATTAGCAAGTGGGTCTGAAACTGGTTAGCAAGTTGGCCACAAACAAGTTTTTGCAAAATCCAATTAGTAAGTTGGTGGGATATTTTTTTGATCAAATATGCAACAATCAAGGTTAGCTTTTCTCTAATTAGCAAGTTGGTTGGACAATATTTGATTAAAACCGCAAAAACTCTAGCAAGTCTATGTTAATAATCTTAACACAAAATATAGATTGTTACACAATCTGTATAGCAAGAAATTGATCATAAGCAAGTTAGCAAGTGCCACAAAATAGGCAAGTGACTTTGCTGAAAAATTAAGCATCATAAAATCCAAGTTTAAAAGTACTGGTGGTACTTTGAGAGACAAAGTACTTGTAAGAAAATTGCTTAACTCAGTTCCAAAGAAGTTTTTACCGATCGAGGCATTTATCAGGCAAGATCAAAAAATTGATAAAATGTCATTTGAAGAAACCATTGGAAGAATAACATCATTTGAAGAAGGTCTCAAAAGCCAAGATGAAACAAGCCAAACTCCTAATGGCAAGTTCAAGCAGTAACGTCAAGGTCGTGGCGTGGAGGACGAGGTAAACACTTCCACAAAGGAGAAAACACATATGGAAGAGATATGGGTCGAGGAAATATAGAAAAAAAACAAATTTAGATGTTATGATTGTGGTGATTTTAGTCATTTTGTAAATAGCTGCACCAAATGGAAGAACAAGGAGAAAGACAAGCCAGAAGCATCCAATCTCATCTACGATAAAGAACCGATTCTATTGTAAAAAGCAAGCAAGTCAAGAAAGTTGATGACCCTCACTAAACAATATTCAGTTTGAAGGGGAGTGTTAAATAAAATATAAACTAAATATTAAAATTTAGGTCTGTTATGTATATGTAAATAGTTTAAGGGTTAGTATGCTATTAATTCAAAGTGGGTTAGTTAAATGTCAGCCATCAAAATTAGGGTTATATAAACACAATACATGTATGTTTGTGGGTGTTGATGTATGTATGTATGTATGTATGTATGTATGTATGTATGTATGTATGTATGTATGTATCAGGGCCGACCCAATGGGCTTAGGAGCCTAGGTATCCGCCTACGGCCCCCAAAATCTATAGGGCCCCATAAAAAATACCAAAATGGGCTTATATGTAAGCTGGGTTTGATTTGTTTGGAAGCAGAATGGGCTGTGGGGCAAAAGGAAGGCAGGCACGGGCCTGGGCGTTAGGCTTCTGCCTTTAGCCTTCAAACTTCAATTGTTCAAACGATAGAAAAGAAAAGGGGCAAGGGAATTAGGGTACCGGCTGGTATCTCTCACTCACCAATAATCAGATCATCACGAATCACCACGCGATTTCATCAGTTCACCACGCCATTTCATCAGGTAACAAATCGTCACATCTCTTCGATTTCACCATTGTTGGAATCGAAGCACCATGAAGCCGCTAACCCCCTTCCCCGTCTTCTACCTCCTCTCAATTTCTAACATCAGTCATCTTCGATAATGTTACAACTTACACGAACCATCCGAGATTCCGAGACCCATCGTGCATTCGTGCCCCCATCGGCCATCGCTAAAGTGGTTCTGCATTCGAGCCTCATCCGAGAGTCTGAGACCCAGCTGCTGTTATTACATCTTTTGAGTTCTGTTGGCTGTTGGCTGTTGCCTCTCATTCAACCAGCCATTTCAATTCTGAAGTGTCCAGACTCCATTGGTTATGAGTTATGATTTGAAACAAGTAGACAACCATGATTTGATGATGTTATAAGTTCTCTAATCTCTACAGCTCTACTTGAGTGCTTCTTCTTATTTGTGCCTGATTCCTAAAGAGGTTTTGATTTCTATTCTTTACTCTTTAGTCTTTACTTGTATGATACTTTGATTAGTTGATTTCTTTAAGTTGTTTACTGATTTATTATTTTTGTTTGCTGATACATATTCATATTCAGTAACTGTGTTAGTGTTTAAGTGTTTTACACTTTTACTTATTAGTTGATTAATTTAGGTTTATACTTACTACTTGATTAGTTGATTGCTTCAATTTGTTTACTGATTTACTACATTAGTTACTGTTTTAGTGTTTTACTTGATTAGTTGATTAGTTAATTAGTTACTTAAGTCTTAAGTATTGTTTTAGTGTTTTACTTGATTGATTTGTTATGTCAAATAGAAATAGGAAATACGAATCTGGATCCTCAAAAAGGAAGAAGTTAAAACTAGATGCTATAGTTGAAAAAGAAAAATGATCATTCCTAAAATATGTGACAGTTACAAAAAATGTTGCAAATAATGAAAAACTAAATTCAAGTAATGAACAACAAAATCTAGGTAATGAAGACCAAAATTGTAACAACCGGAAAAAAAAATATTTGGCAACCTAATAATAAACGTGCGAAATTTCGGTAACTGTTTATGTCCAAAATTTATATAAACGTTCGTAAAGTAATTACGATCCAAATGATATAAACAATAAATATATCTGATAATGTACGGACACGTTATAAAGCTTATTAATAACGTGTAAAAATTTCTGTGGCCGTTTGTGTTCGAAATTTTTATGAACGTTCCCGAAGTAAGTAGAACCGTTATACTATGAAGTATGAACATGATATAAGCTCGTGAATATTAAAAATATGTGAACAAAGTAGAAGGGGGTTTTAAAAATAAGACCTCAAAGTTTATGGGTCCAAAGTGAAAATATCTAATTAATTCAACATTTCAAAGTTATTTGCATGAATATTTGAACGATCAGATTAAAGCCATGCCTATGGTTTTGTGATGTTCTTATCATTTAATAACAACCGACTCAAAATTTAGATATAAACGAAAATTTTCTAGATTGCATCAAACAGTTGAGAATTGTAAGTTTTTTTTCTCTGATCAACGTACGAGTTTTACGAGTAGAGAAGAGAATCAAGAAGAATAGATCGATCGTTAAGATATGTGTTTATAATTCTCATCTCGTATTAGTTTAGTCTTGATTGATTAAAGAGACCAACACCATGTTTAGATGGAGTTTTGGTTTTGTATGGTGAACATTAACTTGATTTGGTTGGAGCCCAATTACATCTAGATAATGATCAAGTTTTCTTGAGATTTATGAGGATATAATATGCATGTGTTTCTGTTGCCTTAAACCCATGTTATTATACAGTAAGTTTAGCAACGTCCTAAGACGAATTAATTAAATAAGAGAATACGCTTATCTAAGCCGAGCAAATAAGTAATCTTTAAGCATAACAAGAATATAGAGATAAAATTGGTCAAAATGAGTGTAAGCGAAATTTTGAAACAAAGCTCCGAATGAAAGTTACGACATGCCGAAGTTCGAGCGGTAATCGTAAATTTGAGCACCTTCATGATAAGGTTATAATCATGATAATATATTCATATTAATAGGATATCATTGTGAAGTGAGAAAGTAGGGAAAGGAAGAAAAGCTAGCAAATTGTGCTTTACTAAGCTCAGGTGAGTTCTTCGTAGCCCTATTTTAAATGTTTTATCATTTAGGGTTGGTATGCATGTTATGAATCTATTTTGTGAAAATGATTTGATCTGACTATGGTCAGGTAAAGAATGTTTTAAGTCTCAACTACGGTTGAGAAGTAAATGATTTTTCAAAGTCTCGGCCGAGGTCGAGCATAGAATTTGATTTTGAAGTCCCGGCTGCGGTTGGGCAAAAGTTGAGCACTGTGGTGCAGATCACTGTTTATGATTATGATGGTTTACATGTTTTAAACCATGTTATGTATGAATGAATGAGATATGTAAAGTAATGTTATGTGAATGATTGTTACGTAAAGAAGTCTTGTACCGGTATGAGCTGTCAACTTCGGTTGATAGTTAAAGAGTCTTGTGAAAACACAAGCCTGTCGACTTTGTGTCGCCAGTTGAGGAAATCTTATGCATGCATGAGTTGTCAACTTCGGGTTGATAGTCATAGAGTCTTGTGCTGCACAAGCATGCTGACTTCGGGTCAGCAATTCAGGCTAAAGTTTCTGCATAGTATGATTAATGTTATGATGATATGTATGTTATGTATTGAATTATGTTATGTGATGATATGAATGAATAACGATTTTTCTAAAAATCTAACTTAGAATTCACCAGCATAAAGCTGACTTGTTTTACATGCATATCAGGTTGAATATTTTGAGAAAGGATAACAGGATGACTCGTGGCATGCGTTGAGAACTACCTGGCATAGACTGGCTATATTATAGAACTGTTAGAAGTGAGGGTTATATGCTAACGTTTGTTTAGTATGTGTACATTATTTTATGTCATGACCTTAAATTTCGCTGCTATAGTAATGTAATTATGGTTTAAGGACTATGAGTTTGATGTTTTGCCAACCGAGGGGACTCCCGGGACTTGGGGCCTCTCAAAAATGTAAATAATGAACATAATTTAAACAATGAACACCAAAATGTAAGTAATGAACACCAAAATTTAAATAATGAACTTAATGTGAATAATGAAGAAAATGTAAATAGTGAACACCAAAATGTAGGTAATGAACAACATAATGTAAATTATGAACAACAAAATTCAAACAATGAACATCAAAATTCAAATAATGAACAATCAAATTATGATCATGCAAAGGAAGTGAAGGAACCTTTAAACTTGTATGATCCAAGTAAATGGAATAACATAAGTATAAATTTAAGAGATTTATTAGTAGTAAAAGGTCCAATAAAGATTATTGACTTTAATTTTCCAAAAGACGAACATTAAGGAGTTTTAATCCATCTCATTATATGCAAAAGTTAAAAAACGGAGAAAAGTATGAAAGGAAACGGTTAGTTTATTCTATTGATGTAGATAGAGTTTTTTTGTTTTTGTTGTAAATTATTCAATGTAAATAAATCTACAAGTGGGTTAGCGTATGCGGGTTCTAACGATTGGCATAATATACATACTAAATTGAAAGAACACGAAGCAAGTCATGAACATATTATTAATATGAGAGCATGGATTGATGTAGAAATACGATTAGCTAAAAACAAAACAATTGATAAAAATATTCAAGAAGAAATAAACAAGGAAAAAGAACATTGGAAAAATGTTTTGACAAGAGTTATATCTTTAGTAAAGGCTCTTGGAAAGAATACACTATCATTTCGTGGGACAAACGAAAAACTTTATCAAGAAAACAATGGTAACTTTTTAGGTTTTATTGAGATGATTGCAGAATTTGATCCTGTAATGCAAGAACACGTTCGAAGAATTAAGAACAATGAAATTCATAACCATTACCTAGGACATAATATGCAAAACGAACTAATTAACTTGTTCACATATGAAATAAAGAATCAAATAATTAAAAAAGTCAAGGAAGCAAAATATTTTTCAATAATACTTGATTGCACTCCAGATACAAGTCATATTGAACAAATGTCGATTATATTGCGATGTCTAGATCTTTCATCAACTTCTATAGAAGTTAAAGAATACTTTATAGAATTCTTAAGAGTAGATAATACAACCGGTAAAGGTCTTTTTGATGCTATTGTTGAAGAACTTAATAAATTAGGACTTGATTTGAATAACATTAGAGGACAATGTTATGATAATGGATCAAACATGAAAGGAAAACATCAAGGTGTGCAAAAACGGTTTTTAGATATTAATCCTAGGGCATTTTATACTCCATGTAGTTGTCATAGTTTAAATTTAGTACTTTGTGATATGGCTAGCTCGTGTACTAAAACTAGTGATTTTTTTGGTTTGGTACAACGTATATACTCATTGTTTTCTTCATCACCTAAAAGATGGAAAATATTAAAAAAACATGTAACAAAATTTACACTTAAATCATTATCACAAACACGTTGGGAAAGTCGGGAGGAAAGTGTTAAGGCAATTAGATATCAAGCACCCCAACTAAGAAATGCTTTATGGGAAATATATGATGATAGTGTAGATTTGAAAATTAAAAGTGAAGCAAAATGTTTAGCCACCTATAAATTTGGAAACTTTGAATTTTTATTAGGAATGGTAATTTGGTATGATGTTTTATGTGTTATTAATATAGTAAGTAAAAACTTACAATCAAAAGACATGTGTATAGATGATGCTATTAGACAACTAGATGATCTAATGTGTATTTTTAAAGAATATAGAGAAAATGGAGTTGACAATGCTCTAATTGAAGCTGAAAAATAGCTAAAGAGTTGAATATAGAACCTAAATTTAATGAAAAACGTGTTATTCGTAGAAACAAACGATTTGATGAAAATGTAGAAAATGATACTATCAAAACTCCGGTCGAATTATTTAAAATTGATTATTTTTTGTATATTGTAGATCAAGCTATTTCTTCAATAAAAAGTAGATTTGATCAATTTAAAGAGTTTGAAAGTATGTTTGGTTTTCTATTTAGCATTAAAAAACTAAAATCTTATGATGATGATTATTTAAGAGAACATTGTATTAATCTAGAAAATTCTTTAAAATATGATACTAGTTTAGATATAGATGGCATTGATTTATTTCAAGAACTAAAAATCCTAAGACATATTATAAACATTGAAAGTGATACTCTTATCAATATCCTTAATTATATTAAAAGGTTTAATTCATTTCCAAATGCATATATTGCGTATAGGATTGTGTTAACTATTCCTGTAACGGTTGCTTCTGCTGAAAGAAGTTTTTCAAAACTAAAATTGCTAAAAAATTATTTAAGATCTACAATGTCACAAGAAATATTAAATGGTTTAGCTATTTTGTCAATTGAAAAAGATTTTTTAAAAGAAATTGATTACGAATATTTTATCAAAGAATTTGCGTCTAAAAAAGCTAGAAAAATAAATTTAATTTAAATAATTTATACATTTAACAAATATATAAATAAAAAAAATTTAACTCCACCGTCTATAGACTTCTTGTTTATTGTTGCTGGTCCCAAGCCCTGAAAAAGGAGGAGGGTTTTAAACATAACTATTAGGCGTGAGAGGGGCCCCAGATTTAAATTTCGCCTAGGGCCCCCAAAAACATTGAGACGGCCCTGGTTATGTGGTTACATAACAGTCTTATATATCACTATTAAAGTAATATGTGATATACATGTGTTTATGTTGCATAACAGTCTTATGCAATAGGATTCTCCATTTATGGTGCACACATATAATGTATATATGTGTTGGCCCTCAAGTGACAAAGTAAAAGTGCACTAATTTTAACGTTATTTTACTTATTTTGTGAAAATAACGTTAAAATTGTTTGAATGATTAACTTCAAACTTCAAACGATAACCTTGAGCCGAAGACTCAATAGAGCAGCCTTTTTATCCCAACTGAGATAGGGGTAACGTTTGTTTTCATCCTTCTCCCACACCCTACTAAAAAGTGGGAATATATTGGGTAAGTTTGTTTGTTTGTTATGTGTTTATGTGGTTCGAGCACTTCTCTACTTAAAAGTTGATTGTGTGTTAAAACAATCCTCTATAGAAAAAAAAATACTTTAAGAGAAGTTTGCTAGTATCTTTCTTGAAAGCCATTGGCTCTATTAAAGATTTGAATGCATTGATCCCAACATCATCGCCAGTCAGCAATATAAACGATGATAACAAAGGATCAGGTGCTGCATTAGTGGCATTGGCTAATGAAACTACATAAGAGGACCCTCCAAAATTAGACTGCAAATTTGCTTCTCTAAGTTCCATCCTCAAAGTTGATTAAAATTTATTATTATTTCTTGATTTCCGCTTACGTTGCATGTAAATATTAGTTAAGGTTCAAAGTTGATTAAAATTTATTTCAACATAAATAGATCAAGAAGAAACAAATAAACTACATTTTATTTTTCTAAACTTAAATATAAAAGTCAGTAACTTGTTGATCCATAACTTGAAAGAAAGGATATGTTCCTAATCCCACCCTCACCCCACAAACAGGTACACCTGCAAAAGGCAAACATTTGACTTATTAGTAAATTTCTCCTAAATCTATGATGCTTAGCCATTTTCATTTGTTAATTTCATTCCAATTGGAAGAAATCATAAGAATTATTTCAATGCAGGTCAATCTTAGTTTGGCAATTTCTAGATATTAGCATAATTTTGGGGGAAAACCTGCAATAAACAGCAATGTCAAATGCACATATCATACATACCTCATTCTTTGCATCCAGAGCATATTCATCGCCAATTTTATGAGAATGTAAATGCAGATGGAACCAACTTTAATTCCAAAATCCTTGTTTTTGTTTGCTTCTTTTCTCATATTTTGTAAGTAGTATGATTTTGTCTACAATAAATGGTTCAAGTTCTTATCAATAGTTTAGACATTAGGATTTTTATTCGTTAAAGGAACACAAATACTGAAATACATACCATATGCCATTCTAAGACTACCCGCAATGCTAAACACCGCATTTACTACATGCGTCCTAGTCATCACTGCCACATCAGCTTTTTACTAATTCTTTTCACATGCATTCTCTCTCCTCTTTTAACTCCAACCCATCCTTCCCACATGCACTCTCTCTCTTCCACATTACCATTTCATTTTCTATTTCTCTCCACATGTTTTTTTTTAGAAAATTGATTATGGCCCACATTCTTGCACTTGGACCGCATCTAATGAAGTGCATGGGGGAGGAAATGCTTTGAGCTCCAATGCATTCGTATGACATAAGTTGTGCCACGTGTGACGTGCGGTGGACATTAAGTGCGCATTGCACAAGGCCTAATAGTGATTAAATTAAGCAACAACAATAATAATAATTAAAATTTGTCATGGTGTTTAGTTGTTTACATAAAATAGCAAAACTTACGCCATGGTGTTGGACTAGTGATGCAATAAGAGACATTGGGAAGCCGATCTTTAGCAGGTGTGGCTGTTGATCGTCTTGTATAGGTGTTGCTGCTCCTCCTACTGACATCCTTGGTTTTTTTTCTTCTTCTTCTTCCACTTCTTTTTATATAAAAAAAAATTACCTAAATCTTTCACACACAAAATAACCTTGATTTCACACAAAATCTTGAAAGATAAAGCATCAAAAATCTTAATCCCCACAACCTGCAACTCTCAAAGTGTTATCATAACTCAAATGCTGAAATGCGTTTGCTAAAAATGCAAGAAAAAGAAGACTTGATGACCAATTAACTAAAGAAAGAAAAAGAGAGTTTACTGTATTGCGTCTAGTTCGTGAACACGGACAACCACCAGCGTGGAACACCAAAGTTTCCTCTGCGGTGCAACCTCTATTGATCACAACCGCAGCCGTCGAACCCTTCAAAATCGCCACCGTCGTCATCTCTTTATCTCTTTCAATCTCTTTGATTTTTCTCTAGCAGCTCGCGTTGCTCGCCGATCGTCGTTGCTCATGGGAGCAGGGATGTATGAAAAAAAAGCAACCGGCGAATGGTTGGGAAGAAACAGGGTTGCTCATGGGATCAGCGATGTATGAAAAAAAGCAATCGGCCAACGGTATGGGAAGAAACATGAACGAAAATGACGAAACTGCCTTGCTACTATTCATAACGTTGTATTTTTAATATATAAGTAATAGGTAATAATGACTAAAGTATTTTACGTCAATTATTTTAAAGTTATCCATTGTTAAACATTAAAAAGTCATATAACATTTTTATATGATTAAAGTTTTTGATTATTTTTTATCATTTAAAATATTTATTAATATGTAAATTAATCATTTTATAAAAAAAATATTATTTTATAATTGCTAAATTTCCATTACTAACTATTTAAATATTTTATATTAAATACTTTTAATATACGAGTTAATAACCTGGTTCTATTTAATATTAAAGAATATGCCGTTAACATAAAAGTTGTCATTGACAAAAGTTACTGATACTTTAAATAAATAAATAAATATTTACTAAGATTTAAAGAAAATATTTTAATCATATATTCTTCTAAAATCATCGTAATTTCTACTCTACACACGACACATCATTTCACTATTAAATATTGATGTTCTAAATATCCTTAACATGCATTTTCACCCCTCGCAAATCGCAATACGTCTCGTCGCCTACTGCAACAAGTGCAACCTAACATACAGAATATCCATACCTAACTTTATCTATTTAATTTAACCTTAAAATTCCTTTTGTAAAATTCTTATTTTCTCATAATATTCATATAACTATGGTTGTAAACAAATCAAGTCGTCTCGTAAATTAATCGAAATCGTAAGTTGTCACACCCCTACATACAACTTTTTTGTTTCTATTAATATATATTACTGAGCAATTGACTCATAAGTTGTCACACACAATACTTTTTTTAGATAATATTTTTAATCAGCTAATTAATATTTAAACTTATTTATATCACTCAATTCGCAGGCAAAGCAATTTTATAAAAGCATGATTAAAAATTTCATATTCGAACTTTATCCTCAAGTTTTATAACTTAAGTGTTACAAGTGACATTGTTTTCCACTGGCTTTGCAAGGTACTAGGTTAAGTCTAAGAACAAGCACAAACTTTTGATTTAGTTGTCGTTATTAAGCTTGAAACAATAACCAATCATCAGCCCATAAACAACCAAATAAAATTAAATAATTAAAGTATATTGACCAAGAAAATATCTAAATGGTTTATTTTATGGATGTCACACAAATTTTAATACATCAAACCATATAAAATTAAATAACAAAGTATATTGAACAAGAAAATATCTAAATAGTTTATTTTTATAATCATCACTCGTGTTTTATTATATCAAACTGGAACATGATACAAAAATATTCAACTGGAACCTTGTCCGTTATTTCAAGCCACACTTGAACCAAAATGAATGGAATATACTAATTATTAATAATTAATAAGTTTCAGGATGAGCAGCAGCATAAGCCTCGATAGCCTTGTATGTGTTCTCGTACAACTCTTTCTCCTTCTTAATAAACTCCTCCGACGGTTTCTCATCACCTTTACAATTATATGTAACGGTTTGCTTGAACACACAACCTCCATCACAAGGCACAACCTTAACATGATAATTGATACTGTCTAATATGCCAATCAAGTTATCACCTTCGATGAACGAGTAGCTATAACTATGGTTACCTGCATCTAAAGAATCAACCTTGTACTTTGCACTATTGAATGGAACACCTAAATTGGGGAAAAAACATATAACAATTAAGTTCACTATCAAGTAAAACAGTGAGGGAAAAAAATATATTATTATGTTACTTGTTACAATTTCATACCATCCCCAAAGTTGAAGATCTTGATGGTTCCGACATCTCCGTTTCCCTCTACAGTCTCTATGGACTTAAAAACATGAGGGTTAACCTTAGGTGCGATGATGTCAAAATCACTGAAAGCCTTAAAAACTTTGTCGGCAGGAAATTGAGATCGGACCTCAACTTCGACAGTTATGGTAGACATGATGAATTGATTTCTAAGAAGAGTATTGGTTTTGTAGTGATGAAACACACATAAACTTTGTAGTATTTATAGACCGATGCATTGAAAATTAAGGCCATCAAGTTTGACCAAACTAATCTTAATTTGGATGTGTTTAGCATGTATATTATAAACATTTTTGTTTCTGTCGTGTCATGACTCGATACATCGACTCCTCTTCACATGGACATGACTTGCAAGTTGTAAATGGATTGACATTATGTATATTTGATTCTTAGTATAATACTATCATATATCTTACATAAATTGAATATAAAAATAATATTTACTAACAAAATCTATAAAGTATAAAACAAGATTCAAAAAAAATGATGGATGTCATGTTTAAGTTAATTTTTTAAATAATAAAATAATATTTCCATATTTAAGCTATTATTTTCAAAAAAGTTCTTTTTTTTTAACAATCTTGTTTTGAAAAATATGTCTTTTTTTATACAAATACAGGCTAGTACTTGTATATAAACGTTAGCTTAAAAAACGCGTGTGTTAGACGGATTTAATACATAAAGAAATAAATAATAACTCATAATCCTTTATTGGTTAGAAAATATAGTAATTACTTATAATTAAAATTATTTAAATATCAAAAAAGATAATCTTTTCAGTTCATTATAATAAAAAAAGTATGAAAATGAAAAAAACATTATATAACTTGTGTATGCTCATTTAATATGAAACAGAGGCAGGAAAACAAGCTAAAAAACACCACAAAATGACATGTGTCTTGATAGTTTTTTCTTTTATTATGTTAGATATTGAATAAAGAAAATATTACATATTAAGTAGTTAGATTTAAGAATTACAAAATGATATATTAAGATATACAATATGTTTGAAAATAAGTAAAAGTATGTAATTTAATTAGTAAATGAATAAAATTGTTTAGCTTGATCTTTACGGATTATTTCAGGTTAGCGCAATAAAGAGGGTTATGTATATTTTCATCCTTTATATATATATATATATATATATATATATATAGGATCCGCATCCTATAATAACCCTCTCTTATTGCATAACCCGAAATAACCCTGCAAGATGAACCCGAATCTTCGGGTTTTTTTTTCAAAATCTTAGTTTTACATGTACAAAAATATGTTCTTTTATGAGTTTGGGCTAATTCTTTTTCGTTTGTGATCCTACATCACTGTAAGTTGCCTTACAGCAGTAAAACTAAGATTTTGAAAAAGAATTAGCCCAAACTCATAAAACGAAAAAGAATTAGCCCAAACTCATAAAAGAACATATTTTTGTACATGTAAAACTAAGATTTTGAAAAAAAAAAACCGAAGATTCGGGTTCATCTTGCAGGGTTATTTCGGGTTATGCAATAAGAGAGGGTTATTATAGGATCTTTACCCCCTATATATATATATATATATACAGACACACACACGCTCGGAACAATTGTTAATCATTCCTTATTACGATAACTAAATAACTACTATTTATTACTTTGTTGGCGACATTAAAATAAATTTAAAGGTTTAGTTTTTTTTCTTTTTTTTAATTAATGTCAGTGGGGCCCATATTAATTAAATAAATCAAAAACAAAAAAAAAGTTCAGCTTTAGATTTCTTTTAATGCGTGCCCTAAAGTAATAAGATGTGGTTATTAAGTTATCGCAAAAACGAATGGTTAACAATTGATCATTCCCTTAGAATTAAATAAAAAGTGTATGTTTGCCTCAAAAGGCTAAAAGAGATTTTTAAACATTCAAAACCGACACAAACGAACTCCGATTGAACTCATTTTGATGGCATTGAAACCGTATCGTCGAACTTTATAATATTAGTTTTTATCTTTTAAATTTAACGTTTAGCTATAAAGTTTAGGTTTTATAGCTTGATTTTTAACTTTTAGGTTTTATCTGCTTTATTGTTTGAGTTTAAAGATTAGGTTTTAGTATTATGGTTTATAGTTTGGGTTTTTACGTTCCGAGTTTAAGGTTCAATAAGATGGTTCCAATGACGCAAAGATGAGTTAGTTCAAAGTTTGTTTGAGTCGGTTTTCAAAATTTTAAAATTTCTTTCTAGCCTTCTTAGGCAAAATAAACTTTTTATAATATATATATATATATATATATATATATATATATTTATTTATAAAGAATATTTTAAAAAATGAATATGTTATGATAATAACAGGGTTGATAAGTAACGTTGGAATAAAACAAATTTTAGAAATATAATATAGCTTCCAGTTTAGACTTTAGATATCATAAAAACGTATTTAATTTTAGTTTTTTTTTGAACACGTAAACGAATCCTCGGACCCAACAATTCACGCGCTGTGACCACAGACCTTTACCAACCCCGGAAACATTTAAAGCCGAGCGTTGGCGAGTGCCGAATCGAGGAACCGCCACAACATTTAGGAGAAAACTCACACTGAGAAAACCCCCTAGCTCACTCAGAACATTTTTTGCTCTAGACGAGACTTGAACCCAAGACTTTCCATTACTAGTGATAAAGAAGTACCACTATGCTATAAGCCCAATAATATTTAATTTTAGTTAATATCATCTATTGTTCTAAACCATCGTAATTCTGACTCTTCACACTATATACTGACTATTGACTATTGACTATTGAATATTGATGTTCTAGAAGAACCTTAAGTTGCATTTTCACCCCTCGCATTTCACGACTCGTCGCCTCCTGCAGCATACTAAATTGTTTATATAATTCAAATTATTAAAAGTTTGTTCTTTTTTGATTTAATTCTACAAATTATATTCAGAATATCCACACCTAAACTTTATTTGCTTAATTTAACCTAATTCTTATCAACTTTTTTCATAATTTCCGTATAACCAATGCGTAAATGAATCAAGTCGCCTCATTAATTACTCGGAATCGAATCAGTAAAAAGTTATGCCCGATCAAATTGATCGGGGCATGTAGGAAGCTCGAAAAGACCGAGCCTAAATAAGTCCGAGCTCTAGTCAAAAAATATGGTTCGTTTAGTTATCGAGCTTATGCCCAAACTTCACATATCAGGCTCAAAACGTCTAGTGAACCTAAACAAGCTTTTTATTTATATAATTTTTGCGTATTGTATTAAGTGTATATTTATAAAATTAATTATTTTGTGTATAAATTTACAATAAATATATTTATATCATGTATTTAATGTTAAATTTGTAAAGTATATCAATAAATATATATTGAATCAGTAATTAAGATAAATAGATTGAATAATTAAAAGATAAATGAGTTAGCTCAAGCCTGAAAACTTTCTAACGAGCCGAGGTTGAACTTTCAGAACAAAGCTCTTAACGAGCCGAGCCCGAGCCTGAGCCCTATTTTATCAAAGCGAGTTGAGCTCGAGCCTTAACTAACTCGGGCTCGATGAGCTTGTGTCGTTTACACCCCTACACATAATTTTTGTTCTATTAATATTGTTGGGGGCAATTCACTCGAAAGTCCTAGTGTCACACATGACCTTTTTTAGATTATGTTTTGGATCAGCTAATTAATATTTAAACTTATTAACATCATTCAATTCCTTGGCAAAGTAATTTAATACAAAATTTATAATAACAATTATAAAAGCATGATTAAAAATTTCATATTCGACCTTTAACTAATCCTCAAGTCTTATAACTAAAGTGTTACAAGTGACACAAGATTGATTTCCATTGGATTTTCAAGGTACTGGGTTAAGTCTAAGAACAAACACAAAATTTTAATTTGGTTGTCGTTATTAAGCTTGAAACATTTAACCAATCATCGTTCCATAAATAACCTAGTAAAGTTAAATAATCAAAGTATATTGACCAAGAAAATATCTAAATGTTTATTTTACAGATGTCACACAAAATTTATTTCACCAAATCATTTAAAATTAAATAACCAAAGTATGTTGACCAAGAAAATATCTAAATAGTTTATTTTATAAATGCCACTCATATTTTATTATATCAAAATAGAACATGATACAAAAATATTCAACTGGAACCTTGACCGTTATTTCAAGTCACACTTAAACCAAAATGCGTGGAATATGCTCACTATTAATAATTAATAAGTTTCAGGATGAGCAGCAGCATAAGACTCGATGGCCTTGTAGGTGTTCTCGTACAACTCTTTCTCCTTCTTAATAAACTCCTCTGATGGTTTCTCGTCACCTTTACAATTATATGTAACGGTTTGCTTGAACACACAACCTCCATCACAAGGCACAACCTTAACATGATAATTGATAGTGTCCATTATGCCCATCAAATTATCACCTTCGATGAATGAGTAGCTATAATTATGATTGCTTGCATCTAGAGTATCAACCTTGTACTTTGCACTCTTGAATGGAACACCTAATTTTGAAACAAAAAATAACAATTAAGTTCCCCATCAAGTATAATCCGTCAGTAGAAAAATATTATAATGTTACATGTTACAATTTCTTACCATCCCCAAAGTTGAAGATCTTGATGGTCCCAACATCTCCGTTTCCCTCTACAGTCTCAATGGACTTGAACACTTGAGGGTTAACTTTAGGTGCGATGATGTCAAAATCACTGAAAGCCTTAAAAACTCTTTCAGCTGAAAATTGAGAAGGGACCTCAACTTCGAGAGTTATGATTGACATGATGAATTGATTTATAAGAAGAGAAGGTTGGATTGCTAAGAAGAGAATATTGGTTTTGTTGCAATGAAATACACATAAACTTTGTAGTATTTATAGACCGATGCATTGAAATAAAGCCCATCAAGTTTGACCCAACTAATCTATGGATGTGTTTAGCGTATATAATATAGTCATTTGTCTTTCTGTCGTGTCAAGACCCGATACATTATATACATTCAATTCTATCATATATCTTACATAAATTGAATATAAAAATATATATTAATTAGTAATAAAATTTATAAATTATAAAACAAGATTTTTAAAAAACTATGATACATGTCTTGTTTAAGTTAATTTTTTAAAGAGTAAATTAACGAGATGACCTGTGTAGGTGTTCTCTTACAACTCTTTCTCCTTCTTAATAAACTCCTCTGATGGTTTCTCATTACCTTTACACTTATATGTAACGATTTGGTTGAACACACAACCTTCATCACAAGGCACAACCTTAACATGATAATTGATAGTGTCCAATATGCCCATCAAATTATCACCTTCGATGAATGAGTAGCTATAACTATGATTGCTTGCATCTAGAGCATCAACCTTGTAATTTGCACTCTTGAATGGAACACCTAATTTGGAATAAAAAACCATATAACAATTAAGTTCCCTATCAAGTATAATCCGTCTAGAAAAAAATATTATTATGTTACGTGTTACAATTTCTTACCATCCCCAAAGTTGAAGATCTTGATGGTCCAAACATCTCCGTTTCCCTCATAAAGTCGATAGGTATGGTTGTGAACTTGTATAGATTGCATTTATTTACTTGTAACTTGTATAACGAACATCATTATTTTATCGAGTTGTAAAACCTACAAATTCAACAACATATTTGTTGACCTTTTTAACATGCATTTATGCAAAGGGAAAATCACAAAAATACCTACTTTGACCAAAAATTTACACAAAATGACCATTTGACTTTTCAATCACAGAAATATCCATCTCTTTACAGGCGCCGGCGCCTATGTACTTACGGGCGGCCGCCTGATTGAAACCCAATCAGATTTCGCCATGTGGCGTGTACGGGCGCACATGCCCCTTAAATCTGACAAACGCTCCTCATAAAATTAAGTTGGCACGGGCGTCAGGCCCACCCTGACACCCTTGTCACGGGCGTCCGCCCCCTAAAAAAATAACTAAAAAAAATAATCGATCAAAAAAAACCTTATAGGCGGAGGCCTGTTAGTTACAGGCGGGCGCCTGTAAGTTTTTTTTTGTTTTTTTTAAACGACTTTTAAAAAGAGGGTGCCGACCATAAAGGGTGCTAGGGTGGGCCCGACGCCCTTGACAACTTAATTTTATGAGGGGCGTTCGTCAGATTTAATAAGCGTGGGCGCCCGTATACGCCACTTGGCTAAATTTTATTGACTCTCAATCAGGCAGCCGCCTGCAAATTAATGGGCGCCAACGTCCATAAAACCATGGTCATTTCTGTAATAGAAAAGTCAAGTGGTTATATTGTGCAAATTTTTGGTCAAAATGACTATTTTTGTAATTTTCCCTTTATGCAAATTGGTAAGTAATATTGTCAAGACAAATCAAGATTTTGAATACATTTGGAAATTTCTTTGCATTGCCTTCTACTTTAAGTGAGGCTATCTCTTGAAAATCTCAATTGATGTATTAAACAATATGTTATTTTAGTTGTATTTTTAATTGTAATGGATGACTTAGTAACCTAATGAAATCAATGTATTAACGATATCAGTTTCATTATATCCTTGTGTCTCTGCCACTTGTAAGGGTTTAACAATTTGTATGTTAGACGTTACCAACTGTTGATAATATAAAATTTTAAGAACTGACAAATTATTTTATAATTTACTAAGTTGTTAAAACAAGAAGAATTATATTTTTTGGTATTCTCTTCATAATTTAATTATTAAAAATCATTATACTTTAATTCGGAAGTTAGATCAACAACAAAACCTAAACCTCAGAAGAAGCCGGTATGTGTCAACATAAGTCACTTATTTATTATAATAGAACATGACTAAAATATTACTTAACAGATGAATTTAAGTTCAAAATAAATAAGAAAATAATAAACAATGATTTTAAGAAAAAAGTTCATTTTAAGAAAATAATTGTTAATAAATAATCTCTGTCATTGATGATGCTTTGAATGTCCACAATTTCACCTCTTTCCTTAGTTGTACATATTGTAATTAGGTAGTCAATTTTTTATTGTTAAACATTCTTATGATAACTTAGTAAATCTCTATTGTTGAACATTCATAGAATAGTTTCCTATAATTACTATTTAATTTGTATTTTAAAATCATTTGTAAAAAATCATATTTCATCCCTATAATTCTCATTCCCAATCACAGCCTTCATCACCATAATTCCATAAAGCACCACACCGGCTACCACCCTCAAGGATTCTTCTGTCACTTGTTCTCAATACATCAATGAAACCAACATGACGTACATGTCAAGGAAAACCCAAATTAATGTCCTCCTTGATGATTTTGGCTTGTACTCTTCATTCACAAAATCCATACAACACTCGAAAAAAAATAGTGAACGCCACCATTAGGCATCCCTCACCGACCAACTGCCAAAATTATATAACCATCATCCCTCGTAAGGATTATATCAAATGGTTCCACCATGATGAGCTTTTATTAGGGCCACTTACAGGAAGACTTTCTCTGCAAATATATAGTCCCCTTGATGGGTGTGATCGTGAAGCATGGCAAGCCTTTGCTATGAGCTATGCTTCACCCTCTTAGGGCCACATCAAACAACGAAAACAACTACTTAAATAGTTGGACTACGAGGTTCTTGTTGTGATATTCTCATAGCCGGCCCCGAGAATCCAAAAATATTCTGGGGCCGTGCTAGAAAAAAATGGGTCTTTTCATAGGCGGTCCTAAGAATTAAGGTGACCAAAATGAACAGGAGAAAAAGATCATCTAGCAAATTCAAATATTAAATTTTGGGGTGTTCAAGAGAACCAAAAACCGAACCATATTTGTAAGCGGTCCTAAGAATTAAGGTGACCAAAATGAACAGGAGAAAAAGATCATCAAACGAATTCAAATATTAAATTTTGGGGTGTTCAAGAGAACCAAAAACCGAACCGTATTTGTTATTGAAAAAAATGAACCGCATTCGTAACTGAAAAACCGAACCGTGTTCGTGACTGAAAAAACCAAACCGAATTTTGAATTTGGTTTTCGTTTTGATTCGTCACTCCGAATTCCAAATTCGTTTTGCGGTTCGGTTTCTAACCGTATCCGAATTTTGGTTTTTTGTTCGGTTATCATTCCAAATTTTTTTGAATTCCGTTTGTTTGGTGAACCAATTAAACAGAATTCAGATTTAAATTTATTATCTTATTCAGATCGGTTTATATATATATTTTTTTAAATTTCCCCCGACCACTCATGCACCCTTCTAAACATTAATGTTATATATTTCTTATATAATTTTTTTGTATATATAATATATATATTTTTTTTAAATTTCGAGACCTCTAAATTGTCGGGCCGGCCGGGGCGGTCGCCCACCCCGCCCTTCCCCATGCCCGCCTTGATATTCTTAATAGGCTTGATAAATACCTACAAACCAATTCTTGATGGCATCCATGCATGACAAGGAAAAACCCTATCTTCTTCAATGATTTACATGAAATCTCATAAATTATAAATTTATTTTGGCACAACAAATCATTACCAGTGGCCTTTATGTGTCTGCTTCTATCTTATATGGCAATTGTGATTCTTCTCATCTCTAATCTCTTTTAATTCTGTTTTTAATGACAATTATAATTCTTTTCTTAATAATATAATCAACTAGATTTGATATTTTTCGATGTATGGTGTTCCTTGGTCATGTCCTTTGGCTATTACAAATATTACATGATATTTGTTGACCGCTACACTAAATACATTTAGTTATGCCATTAAAACAGAAATTGGACTCCCATACAAGCTTTATCAATTTTCAAAAATTAATTGAAAGCTATTTTAACTGAAAATCAAAATACTTTGCTCTTAACAATGAGGAAGAATATGAAAAAATTACCCTACATTTGTCTTCATGTCAAATAACTCGCCTTACCTTATCACAACACTGTCCGTAACATAATGATCATGTCAATAGACACTGTCAACATAACTTTGAAAAATGGTTAACCATCCTCCCTTATGCCAAACTACTGATCACATTTTCGCTATTTCCATTCACGCCTCAAATCCATGAAATCTCTTAGTAACATTCTCAAATCATTTGAACAATACAAAACATTATATTTAATGTTTATCATAGTTCACTAAAGTTGTTAGGATTGTTTATCCATAGTTAAGGAAAATCTTTAATCTATGTTGCAAGACTTTCAATTGTTATCAATACGTGTTCAATATGGCATGTTAAAACGAGTAACTTACACTAATTAGATCAAATTTAGTTTGAAAAGTACACACCATGTAATTGTTGCTTGAATAAAATGTTGAAAATATAAATTAATTATAAATTTGGGTCTATTATGTATATGTAAATAGTTTAAGGTTAGTATGCTATTATGTCAAAGTGGGTTAGTTGAATAAATGCCATCAAAATTAGGGTTATATAAACCCAATACGTGTACATTTGTGGGTGCCGATATTTGTATGTATGTGTGTGTATGTATGTATGAACAAAATTCATGAAATTCAAAAAGTGTTAATAAATTTCATTGCTGTTCATCCAATTCACTCTGATTTTACCAACAATTGGCATTAGAGCACGTAGTCGATCCAAGGGAAACAAGGTGTAAATCAATCCAGTGGTGTTCTTCGATCAAAATCTGTGATCGAGAAAGGAAAGGTAGTAGGACCGTTTCTTGTATATATTGCCATTTTCATCGAATGAGCGTTGAAGAAATTGCAGAATATATTAGGTCAAAGTTACGATGGTGAAATTGATTATCGATTGTTACTTTGTGTTTGAAATTAATTAAATCCAAGGAAAAGGGAACAAGATATTAGATACGAGGCCTTTAGTCGGTTCTATTTAGGGAATCATTTCGCCCATCCAAGAAATCATATACATGTATTTCTAGTTGTCATCTATTTATAATAATCCCTTTGTTAAATTTGGTGGTGAAATCTAGAGCATGATTTGTTGTTTTGTCTCCAAAGTCACAAAAAATCACGAATCATAAATTCAATTAATTTAACGAAGAATAAAGAAACGATTGAAGGCCGCTCGTTAAGCTGCAAAGAAAGAATCAAAAGGTTAGTGTTATTATTTTTCCAATTATTACCAATGAGGCAGTGCCTCAATGGTACCCTGAGATTCTTTCATATGTGAGGTCTTGGGTTCAAATCCCTTTCGCGGCGAAAAAGGGGTCTGAGGGGGGTCAGGGTTTTTCCAGTGAGGTTTTCTCCTGGGGTGATTGTGGTGGCTCATGGGAGGTCCAGGTAACTAGACCTTAGTGACATGACTAGGAAACAGTAGGCTCATACGATTGAGACCTTCTCCGTTAAAAAAAACATTTTCCAATTATTTGTTTTAAATCTTCGATTATAGTTTCAATCAACAACGGGAATTGTTTGGGAAAAACTTGGTGGTTTGATCCAGTTTTTATATCAATTCCAAAAAAATCAATTTTTTTAATCATTTTTTGGATTCAATCAATTCTATCATTTTTGAATTTGTTTTTAGCAAGTTCAAAAAAGAAAAAATAAAGATTAACTTAGAAAGATTCATTGAAGTGTTGCCTATTCTTTAAGAGGTTGTTGTTTGCCATCTAATTTCATAAAATTAGATTTTAAAATTGTTTCTTATTCGGTTATTCAAAGTATTCTACCAAGAGTTGGTTTGAAATAAAAAAAGATACAAATCGTGGTGAATTTGTTGTTTGTTCTTATTCTCGCAAGATGCAAGAGTGTTTGGTTTCTTGATTCTCAATCACATTAAAGTGGATTTGGATTGTGATTATTGAGCAAGTAAATAAAAAATTAATCCAAAAAAATTTAATTAAAAGGCCTCTGATTAAAAATCAAGTCTTTGAAACCGGACTCGCACGGTTCATATAGTAAATGCATGATTGAATCTTTATGGTTCATAGCAAGTTAAACAAGCCCGTTGTTTTATTGCAAGTGGAACTTTTTTGTTCAAAAATTAGCAAGTTGAACAATTATTTGTTCAAAATTTAGCAAGAGCATGTAGAATCCTTGTTGATTCAGCTTAGCAAGTACAAGACCATTTTTGGTTCTAATAGCAAGTCAGTGCAAAAAAACCTGATTAACAAGTTGGTTAGGAGCACATAAATCTAGTTAGCAAGTAGGCCATAAGCAAGTACAATGAAATCGGTAATTAAGTCCAATTAGCAAGTTGGTTGGGTATTTTTTGATCAAATTACGCAATAGCAAGAATCTGATTAGCAAGTGGGTCCGAAACTAGTTAGCAAGTTGGCCAGAAACAAGTTTTTGCAAAATCCAATTAGCAAGTTGGTTGGATATTTTTTTGATCAAATATGCAACAAGCAAGGTTAGCTTTTGTCTAATTAGCAAGTTGGTTGGACAATATTTGATCAAAACAACAACAAATCTAGCAAGTCTATGTTAATAATCTTTACACAAAATATAGATTGTTACACAATCTGTATAGCAAGAAATTGATCATATGATCATAAGCAAGTTAGAAAGTGCCACAAGATAGGCAAGTGAATTTGATGAAAAATTAAGCATCATAAAAGCCAAGTTTAAAAGTATTGGTGGTACCTTGAAAGATAAAGTACTTGTAAGAAAATTGCTTAACTCAGTTCCAAATAAGTTTTTACTGATCGTGGCATTTATCAAGCAAGATCTAGAAATTGATAAAATGTCATTTGAAGAAATCATTGAAAGAATAACATCATTTGAAGAACGTCTCAAAATCCAAGATGAACCCGAGGCAAACTATCAATGCAAACTCCTAATGGCAAGCTCAAGCAATCAAGGTCGTGGCGTGGAGGATGAGGTAAACACTTCAACAAAGGAGAAAACACGTATGGAAGAAACGTGGGTCAAGGAAATAAAGACAAAAGCAAATTTATATATTATGATTGTGGTGATTTTAATTAGTCATTTTGCAAATAGTTGCACCAAATGGAAGAACAAGGAGAAAGACAAGCCAAAAGCATACAATCTCATCTACGATGAAGAATCGATTCTATTGTTAGAAGCAAGCAAGTCAGGAAAGTTGAAGACTCTCGCTGAATAATATTTAGTTTAAGGAGTGTTAAGAATATAAACTAAATATTAAAATGTGGGTCTATTATGTCACACCCCCAAATTCCCACGTGCGGTGTCAGACTGCGCGGGTGTGACGTGGCCAGAATCATAGCTCTTGGTCATATAGAACGACTCTATATGAGTTTGCACAATCATACAGTTTTGTAAATCAATCATGTTTCATAAATACCCAGCGGAATAGTTTAATGTTAAAGCAGCGAAATATAAATTGTTATCAGACACTACATGTTTAGAATTGTTTTCAAAATCACACAAATCAACATAAAAGACTAGGACAAGAGTCTAAATGCAATGCAAACTCCTCGGTGTATCTCCATGTGCATCCTAGCTTGTGGTTCATTAATTACCTGAGGGCACATGCGAACACGTGTCAACATAAAGTTGGTGAGTTCACAGGTTTAGACAGTAGTAAAACAGTAAGACAGACATATACTGGGTATGTTAAGTTGTTTGTTGGATCTACGATCCGGAGTGTGCCAGTTCATCTTACCGAAACTTGACTGTCACATTTGCCTCCCCGGGTCATCACGAAACCCAACGTCAACATCGATATTACACTCGTCATGACCTCCGGTCACAGTTGTTGTCGAGTGGGGCGAGTCAAACCCAGTAGTACTATGTAATAACGACTTGTTTGTTACACAACTAACGGTAAGGATATGTGAGGACTTGTTGCTATAATAGTTACACTAAAAATAGTTTACAACATACCAGCCATATATCTAAAACATCTGCATAGTATTCTCACCCCAAGAGTTTAACAAAAACAGTTAAAGAATAAAAGTGGGGTTGTAAACTCACCTGAGTTTAGCAGTGCGTTCTTCACGTAAACGGTTTCGTGCGTCTTTAGCGGTTACCTATATCACATAGGTTTTATGAGTCTGTGTTCACATTCGTGTGGGTCTCATAGGACCGTGTTCGTGTCCAAACAACTCTAAGTTGTTATGCGGGTTGCGTTGACCGTGTTTGACCTAACGACCCGTTGGACGTGTTTAGTTCAAGTGATCGATTAACGTGCGATTTGTGTCGTGTGATGTGTGTGAACACATAAATCGCATCCTTGGGATAACTTACTATTTATAGTAAGTTTCCTTTTTAGGAAAGTTTCTAAATCAAGCAATTCATACATGGAATTATTTTTCGTTTGTTCTAGCATGCATGGTTAGCCTATATGAACATGTTTTCACATAGCACATATTAGTCAATTAAGCACGTTTCTCGTTTAAAAGTTATTATTTATAGAAAGTTCACGTATCTCATCATCCTAGTCATCAATAATCCTTTCTAACATGGTCCTAGGACTCTCAACATTATCATCATAACTCAAACTTGGCCAAACCGACCTTTATGGACAAGTTCATTAACCAAAGTTTCTATTTATGGAAACTTGTAACAAATACTCATATTTCAATCATTCTAATGAATCAAAACACCTAATATCATCATGTTAAGACCAAATAATCATGTTAATCATACTAATAACATCAGGTTCATCAACCTTAAACCATTTGCAACTAAAGGTTACTATTTTTAGAAATAAGTGTTCAAATCACTTCATTCATCATCTCTATCTTATCAACATATCAAAAATAATCATATTAACCTTGAATCATTATCTTAAAACACATGTAGGTTCCTATTTCATCAAAAATCACCATCAAAAATCATGTAAATCTACTTAGATCATACATGCATGTGGTTCAAGAGTCAAATTTCATAGCAACATCATCAAATGACCATTACATTCCATTACAATCATCGTGGATCATTCTTGTTTCATCAAATCAATCATGAAATCATAAATTCAATAAGGTGAAATTTCGTGCATGTGGTGTATGGGTGATTGCATGTGGGTGATTCTCAATGCATGTGTGTTTTTGAGTGTTATTTGTGCAAGATGGTGCTAGGAACTACCTCCATCAGCTTCTTTGGAGCTTGAATGTCACTGGAACAGATCTAGATAGCTTCAAGAAGACATGTGATTGCCTTCACAGCAGCTTCAAGACGTGTAGGATTGTGGATGATGCTTCCTAGCTCACCTACAATCTTCAAAGGCTTCAATGGTGCTTCTCAAATGATGTTAATGGCTTCTAGGGGTTAGAAGGTGATTTGCAGGTGGTAATGACGAATGTTAGTCATCTGGAGCTCGAGAGATTGGGTATAGGGACGACAGAAATGATTACATCTTGGCTAAATAAAGATTTTGAATGTTTGGAACCGCCGCGTACCGCCGAGACCGGCAAAAGTGCCTTTCGGCGTACCGTAATGATTATAATATTTGTTTGTCTCCCAAAACATGCCGCGTACCGCTAAGGTAGAAGATGATCGGTCGTCGCGTACCGAGACGATTTTCGGAGAATTCAAATTCTCCCGCCTAGGCTTCGCGTACCGCCATGGCCCAACCTGAGGTCCTTAGCGTACCGCGATGGGCCCCAGAGAAGCCCAATAGACCCAATTTTTGTTTTTTCAAATTGTTTTTCGCGTATTTCTCGATTACGATCATCGTTTCTCGACATATTATCATTGTTTCACTTGTTTTAGGTTCCACAGAGTCTAAGTGTTGTGAAAGTAGGTTGTGGTTCGTTTATTTCACCAATGTTCATTATTCAAGACACGTGCGAGCGTTTTACGATAATTCCTCGAATTATCTGTTTATTGTGTGTGTTTAGACTGTTATGACACGTGTCACAGTAAATTCACTACTTCTAGTGCCACGTATGTAATAATAATACATATTATTATTAAAATAAAATAAATGCTTACCTGGAAAATACGAGGTGTCACATATAATGTATATGTAAATAGTTAAAGGGTTAGTATGCTATTATGTCTAAGTGGGTTAGTTGAATAACTGCCATCAAAATAGGGTTATATAAACTCAATACATGTACTTTTGTGGTTGTTGATATTTATATGTATGTATGTATGAATAAAATTCAAGCATGTATATTAATAAATTTCATTGTTGTTCATCCAATTCACTCTGATTTTACCAATATAAAACCCTTTATATGATAAGTATAAAAAATACTAAACATATTTGACGAATGAATGGTGACGACGAAACCTAGCATGACGGTTGTGCAACTCACCAACACCTTTAAATGAGTTTTTTTTAATTCTTTTTAAATAAATTAATGTCACACCCCCACCTCTCATCACGTGATGATGTCACCGTTCACTCTTTGAAGGTTGCGGAAGCATAATAATGATGTCTTAGAGAAAGGGTGCAACTTTACTTGTACCGGTATCACAACACATATAGTTAACTTAAAGAAAATATATTACAAGGATAATATCACTATTACAAACCATACGTTACTGTTCATAGCTTAACACACTACTCATCTTAAGTTTCTTATCTACAAGGTGCTTGAACGTGCAATTCTCACCCTTCGTTTTTGTCTACCTGTAAAAGATTTAAAGTTTTTAAGGTCAGTATAAAACAAGTGAGTTCATACACAAGACTCGATACAATATGATATGTTAAGTAGAGTCAATGTATACATTGACACAACAGAAATACTCATGTGACCTATATCTAGTTCCTTTCCGACTGATATTGATATTACCCGAAGGTAAATATAGATGCCTTGTCTTAACGTATTACTAAGTTAAGTTTGATATTGGAAACGGTAACAAACATTCGCATAGGGGGAGATGCAATCCTCCCAGCAAATGGGGTTGTCAGCCCGATAGTACTACCATTGTTTACTAGTTCAGCCCCACATGGGTTTACTAGATACAGTTCGATGGTTGAGGACTTTTGATATAACATATTGATACCCACGGTCATCCCATGATATCCTAAGCCTGCACACAGCATATTAAGCATATCATACGTTTAGAAAATATTTCATAATGATACCCTCGATATTTGTAAATCATTAAAAAGAAAAAGGGGTTGTGCGAAACTCATTTGAATTGTTGCAATCATGTTATGGTTCTTGTATTTTAGTTATTCATTAAGTTAAAGTTCTATAAGTTATTTGTATTTAATTTGATTATCATAACTTTTCTTGACGTTCAATGTCAAGGACATTGCAACTAGAGTCATCAAACTGATCTTAATTCCTTAATCAGCTTTGTTAATGATGTGTGTTAAAGTGTATATATTTTTAATTAAGATTTTTACACAAATCCGGTTTTAAATAAAGAAACGATTATCACCTTAAACTAAATTACACACAATAGGCAAGCGTACCTATCGCATAGTAATATAGCTCTTGGTAAGAACCGACTATCGAATCGTGGACACAACACCTCCCAATACTAAACCTTTTTCACTATCTAGCCGATCAATAACAAGTGAATTGTGAATATTAAAATTAAACTAAAATATTATCAAATTAGCAACTTGATGTAAGAAGATGAGAACAAAGAAAACAATCAATAAGAGATACCACTTGGATTTCGAATCCACTTAACAACACAATAACAACATGCACACACTCAAGGCGAGACCATTTTCTAACTATAATATATGAAAGTAGTAAAGACTCCCGTCAGGGTTATCTAAACACATAACTCTTCAGAAAGCTAGATCGATAGACACGCAATAGCCACTTAAAGTTATGCCATGAAGATCTAATGATACAATTATGTCAATGTGAAGGATGAATTAGACTCCCTTCAGGGTTATCTAATTCCACAAATCTTTGGAAAATTAATACGATAAACACATATTAACTACCGCGAGATGCGTAAAGTAGACAAAACAAAATAATTCTTCAACTTATGAATGTCATATCACAATCATATAATCCAAAGACTTGAGCTCTTAAATCTTAGAAACATATAAACTATGACATGAGAAATTCACAACATATACTATTATGTTTTTCAAACACTAGCATAAGGATGCACGCTTGCTTAATTCTCCTAACTATTCAACCCTCATTCACCATTCCTAGTCAAATGCCATAAATCACACAAAGGCATATGCAATCTATGAATAAATGTTATAACACATACGGTTTTCCAACATAATATGGTTAGAACATTCACAAGGTCAAATACTTTGTCAAAGTATACAAGCACACATAATCATTGAAAAACAATCATACTTTGCCATAACATTAACATAATCAAAACCAAAATTTGAATACAAGTTGTTAAAGTATGCTAAGTTTCATCTAATCCAAGTGATAAAACGAGTTTAGCCCATGAGGCTTACAAAAACCACAACCAAACTTGTAAACATGGAAGAAAACATAGAAGATCTAAAAATCAAACCAAGAAACAAGTGAAGGTAGGTTGTGTGATGTTAGAACTCTCTTCGGAATGCTTAATCTTCAATCTTGGTCTTCAATTCTTCAAAATCACCCCAAAATGGTCTGATAGCTTCAAGGAGTTAGGGTTTGGTGTAAAAAGATGGATCCCTTTGAAATGGGGAGAATTTGTTTAAAAACCCGAATTTGGGGCCGCACACGGCCATGTCACTTATGGACACGGTTTTGTTGACCAAAACTTCTTGATTCCTTGACATTTCTCCTCAGATTTTGCTTTTCCTGGTCCACATGGCCATGTCTGATATCGATATGACCATATTAGTAAGTTTTGCATCAGGAACTTCATATTTTTGTTGAGCTTTTCATCCAAAATCACCAACCAACCACTATAAAGCACAACAATCAATTATAACACATATAAGTATTCAAATAAATGAATTTGCCACAAAAATTAATTGAAACAAGGGGAAATATTTATTATTAATATGCATAATTATTTACATATCAGTCAACTTATTATCATACAGAGTATGATAAACTGGGAACCTATAATGATTTAGGCTCCTATTAAGGAGTTTATGACTCGTTTTATTAATCAGGATATTCCCGGATTAACCAAATAGATATTGTTGTTGATTATATCACTGGAACAGTTTCCTAACTGATTTCTGATTTAGGAATAGTTAATCTTTTCCATGGATCACTCAGGCATTATAAGCTATAGGAATAGTATATTGAAATGGACTTGATATCCATATTCAATATACTAATCTGACTGTTAATATGGACATCAAATTTTTTACTCCAATGGTTATCCTAGCTCTTGGTCATTAGTTTGAATACACTTAGATTTGACCTAGTGTTCCAAGGAATGATCAAGTCATCCATAACCATTGTCAAGATCAAATATGTTAAAACTATTATGATCTAGAGAATGGTTTTATGACAATCGGGCGCGCAGCATATAACAGATCAAAACGAAGATTTCTTCGTTAACATTCAGATTTAATTTCTTTATTTCTACATATTCCTAGCCATCATCTAGGCAATAATCAACAATAATAACCCTTGCATTGTGCTCAAATACTATATTTAATCCATACATTATCAAAATAGTATGAGAGATCGAATCGTTACCCGTTCGGACGGATTTTCGGTTGCAAAATGATGATCTACACTGTAGAGACGATCCCTAGTTTGATTATGGTGTTCCCTTGGCTTTACAACACTAATTTGGAGCTACAAAGTCGTGCATATCGCGTTTTTGGAAGTGAAGATCGATATTTGAGTTTCTTGCCATGCAATTTGATTGTTCTGGTAGATTTATTACTGTCAACTCTTCGTCGCTTACCGCCAAGATAGCCTGAGGGGCCTTGGCGTACAACGAAGAAAACTGGAGATTTCAGATATTTTGGGTCCGTCACATACCGCCAAGAGAGCCCGAAGAGTCTTGGCGTACTGCGATGGTTTCCGGACTTAAGATATTTTTCTAATTTTCTTGTTTTCGAATTTTCCAGAAGGATGCGAACTCCGTTTTTCGCACCGTTTTTCCCACATTTACGATTTCTCGAGTATTTTCTAACTGATGAGAGTATGATCTTATTGCTATTATTGATATAAAAATCAATTCTAAATTGACTAGTAACCTTTGCTGGGAATAACGACTAGACGTGACTTAATCGTCAAACTTAATAAACTAAAATTGTTAAAAAAATCAAATTGTATAAAACATATATTATATGTATAAGGGTGTAATTGAAATATTACAAACTAAATGGGCTAGAGTTAAAACATTAGAAAAACTAGAGTTGAAATAGAGAGAGAAAAAAAAAAAGACGCAGGATAAAAAGGAAGACCAGAGTGAAAAGACTTGTATCCATTTCATACATTTAATTTTTCTTCCTCTCTACAAAAGTGAGAAAAAAATAAACATGTCAAATGAAACAAACTAGTGACCCTTTTTTCAGCATTTACAACCAAATAAACAAACATGAGCATCTTCCTTCTATTTAATGTTAAAAGAACTAGTGAATATCACGCGCGTTGCGGCGGGTATTCTGTCATGATTATAAATATCATAACACATACATGATCTCATATATTAAAACAAATATAAAAACACGTCATAACTTTTGTCACTACGTAAAATCGTAAAGTGTAGCCATCGTAAATGTGCGCTCTGGAAAAAAAGACCGCAACGACTATTAATATGCCATAAAACAATAAATAAAGTGTTACTCATAAGAAATACGAACTCAAGCTTAAGCATACAATATTAAAAATCATAAAAAAAAAACTTTATGATTATGACCAAAATGATAGAATGTTAAAAATCGAAAAATAAAAAAAAAACTTTATAATTACGACCAAAATGATATAAGCAATAGGTTTGCGAATAACGCGCAATATATTTGTGACCGTTTGGATTCAAAGTTTATATAAACCTTTGTTAAATAATTACGATCAAATTAATATAATTATAAGTATTATCTGATAACGTAAGAACGTTTTAAAAACATTTGAACATAAAAATATGTAAGTCAAATATGATGATTATTATTTAACCAGATTGATTTTATTATTTGTGTGTACATGGGAAAAAAATTAAGGCTGAAGGAAGATTTGAGCATGCGTCAAATAAAAGAACTCCTTGAGACTTACCAAGTCATCTATTGTTCATTAGTGATCGTTGTGTGTTATATAATATCTTTTTTTACAAAGTAATTAATAAAAAAATAATTTTACCGTTCCTTTAACTTGTAAATATATAGATGGTAATATGTAGTTAACATAAAAGTTGTCCTTGACAAAAGTTACTTATACTTTTAAATAAATAAATATATGCTAAGATTTAAAGAGAATATTTTAAAAAGTAAATATCTTATGATAATAACAGGTTTGAAAAGTAGCTTCGAATAAAACAAATTTTGGAAATATAGTATAGCTTACAGTTTAGACTATAGATACATAAAAAACGTATTAAATTTTAGATGACATCATCTATTGTTCTAAAATCATCGAAATTTCTACTCTTCACACGACATATTACTGACTATTGAATGTTGATGTTCTAGAAGAGCCTTAACTTGCATTTTCACCCCTCGCATTACATGTCTCGTCGCCTACTGCAACAGTGCAACATACTGAATATCCATACCTAAGTTACCTAGCTTTATTTATTTAATTTAACCTTTAAATTCCTTTTGTAAAATTCTACTATACTTATAAACGAATGAAGTCGTCTTGTAAATTAATCAAAATCGTAAGTTGTCACATCCCTACATATAACTTTTTTGTTTCTATTAATATACATTACTGGGCACTTGACTCGTAAGTTGTCACACACATTACTTTTTTTAGATTATGTTTTTAATCAGCTAATTAATATTTAAACTTATTTATATCACTCAAGGCAAAGTAATTTTTTAAAAGCATGATTAAAAATTTCATATTCGAACTTTATCCTCAAGTTTTATAACTAAAGTGTTACAAGTGACATTGTTTTCCACTGGCTTTACAAGGTACTGGGTTAAGTCTAAGAACAAGCACAAACTTTTGATTTAGTTGTCCTTAACTCGTTATTAAGCTTGAAACATTAACCAATCGTCAGTCCACAAACACCATAATAAAATTAAATAATTAAAGTATATTGACCAAGAAAATATCTAAATAGTTTATTTTATGGATGTCACACAAATTTTAATACATCAAACCATATAAAATTAAATAATCAAAGTATATTGAACAAGAAAATATCTACTTTATAAACGTCACTCGTGTTTTATTATATCAAACTGGAACATGATACAAAAATATTCAACTGGAACCTTGTCCATTATTTCAAGCCACACTTAAACCAAAATGCATGGAATATGCTATTTATTAATAATTAATAAGTTTCTGGATGAGCAGCAGCATAAGCCTCGATAGCCTTGTATGTGTTCTCGTACAACTCTTTCTCCTTCTTAATAAACTCCTCTGACGGTTTCTCATCACCTTTACAATTATATGTAATGGTTTGCTTGAACACACAACCTCCATCACAAGGCACAACCTTAACATGATAATTGATACTGCCAAATATGCCAATCAAGTTATCACCTTCGATGAACGAGTAGCTATAACTATGGTTGGCTACATCTAGAGCATCAACCTTGTACTTTGCACTATTGAATGGAACACCTAATTGGAAAAAAAAAACATATAACAATTAAGTTCCCTATCAAGTATAATCCGTGAGGAAAAAAATATATTATTATGTTACTTGTTACAATTTCTTACCATCCCCAAAGTTGAAGATCTTTATGGTCCCGACATCTCCGTTTCCTTCTATAGTCTCAATGGACTTAAACACTTGAGGGTTAACCTTAGGTGCGATGATGTCAAAATCACTGAAAGCCTTAAAAACTCTCTCGGCAGGAAATTGAGATTGGACCTCAACTTCGAGAGTTATGGTAGACATGATGAATTGATTTCTAAGAAGAGTGTTGGTTTTGTAGTGATGAAACACACATAAACTTTGTAGTATTTATAGACCGATGCATTGAAAATTAAGGCCATCAAGTTTGACCAAACTAATCTTAAATTGGATGTGTTTAGCATGTATATTACTATATATACAAATGGAAAGGAATGGAACAGTAATAATATTAAACTAATAAAAATTATACCAAATATATCCTTGCTTACATAGATAATTACATCCTAATTATTATTAGTATTCAATATATATTTGAACTTTTCAAAGACTTCAATCTTTGAGCTGAGAGCCTGGCAGTTTAAATCAATAAATATAGTTTTATTGGTTTGTAGTCTCCATTCACATCAATTGCAACTTTTTATTTTTTTATTTAAATAATAACAATAATAATTAAATAATAGTAGTGATTAAATAATAAAAGTAGTTAAATAATATTAATAATGTTTATATGTATTATTTGTTAGCTTTATGTTCATATGTCTTTACGTTAAATTTGCGAATGCTAATACCTTTTATATTATTTCCGTTATAGGAGTTTTAGCATTACGTGCGTAAGTTTGAGTTCATATTCTTTGAGGAGCCACATGTTTTTACGGCTTATTGTTTCGAGACGTTCTATGTTTGTGTTTCTTAATACTAGATTTTACGACTAAGCACATTCGTTTTTTTTAATCACGGTCACGATTACGACAAGTACGTTTTAATTGTTTTGACGTGTTTTTATATTTACATTTTGATATACAAAATTATGTTTTCATTCTGATATTTACAATTGTAGCAAAATTACTCAATGCAACGCGCGAGATACCCTATGTTGTTCTTCATTCACACCGTTAGCATGTTTTTTTGCTGTTTAATATAGGGTTACCGTCGCAACGCACGGGTAGCCTCTAGTTATAAACATTTTTGTTTCTGTCGTGTCATGACCCGATACATCGACTCCTCTTCACATGGACATTACTTGTAAATGGATTGATATTATGTATATTTGATTCTTGGTATAATACTCTCATATATCTTACATAAATTGAATATAAAAATAATATTTACCAATAAAATTTATAAATTATAAAACAAGATTTAAAAAAATGATGGATGTCATGTTTAAGTTAATTTTTTAAATAATATTATAATACCATATTTAAGCTTTTATTTTCTAAAAAGTTTGTTTTTTTAACAATCTTGTTTTGAAAAATATGTCTTTATTTTTATGCAAATATAGGCTAGTGCTTGTATATTAAACGCTAGCTTAAAAAACGTGTGTGTTAGATGGATTGAATACAAAAAAAAAAAAAAAAACTCATAATCATTTATTGGTTAGAAAATAAAGTAATTACTTATAATTAAAATTATTTAAATATCAAAAAATATAATCTTTTCACTTCATTATAATAAAAAAAAGTATGAAAATGAAAAAAAAAAACATTATATAATAACTTGTGTACCCTTATTTAATATGAAATAGAGGCAAGAAAACAAACTAAAAAAACACCACAAAATGACATGTGTCCTTCATAGTTATTCTTTTATTTTGTTAGATATTGAATAAAGAAAATATTAAATATTAAGTAATTAGATTTAAGAATTACTAAATGGTATATTAAGATATACCATATGTTTGAAAATAGGTAAAAGTATGTAATTTAATTAGTAAATGAATAAAAATGTTTAACTTGATCTTGACGGGGTATTTATGTATACTTTCATTTTATATATATATATATATATATATATATACATATATATATATATAGAGAGAGAGGAGGAAGTTTCATGAGAAAACTCCTCATTTTAGAGAAAAACCAAGAAAGCTCATATATATTAACCAATTAAGTTTTTAAAAAAAATCATAATTTTTTATTATAAAGACAGAAATGTTATAATAAACAAAATTTTTTTGAAAAAAATATGTAGATCACGAAGTTACATATATGTAACTCAAAAAGTTTCCAATGTAACTTATAAAGTTATATATATGTAATCAGTATGTATAACATACTATTACATATACACCTAATAACCTAAAATGCATATTTTTTTTCTATTTTGTTCTTTTTTTACATTTCTTGTCTTATAATAAAAGGAAAGTAAAAAAGAAAAAATGAAAAATAAATTAATTGGTAATTATTATTGTGATTAGTTTTCTTAGTTTTCTCTAAAATAATAGTTTCTTACGAACACTCCCCTACACACACATATATTTATATTTATAAAGAATATTTTAAAAAATGAATATGTTGTGCTTCGGAATAAAACAAATTTTAGAAATATAGTATAGCTTCCAGTTTAGACATTAGATATCATAAAAACCGTATTTAATTTTAGATAATATCATCTATTGTTCTAAACCATCGTAATTCTGACTCTTCACACTACATACTATTGACTATTGAATATTAATGTTCTAGAGGAACCTTAAGTTGCATTTTCACCCCTCGCATTTTACGACTTGTCGCCTACTGCAACATTCTTACATACTATATTGTTTATATAATTCAAATTATCAAAAGTTTGTTATTTTTTGATTTAATTCTACAAATTATATTCAGAATATCCATACCTAAACTTTATTTACTTAATTTAACCTAATTTTTATCAACTTTTTTAATAATTTCCGTATAACTAATGGTGTAAATGAATCAAGTCGTCTCATGAATTACTTGGAATCGAATTATAAGTAAAAAGCTAGTGCCCGATCAAATTGATCGGATCATTTAGGAAGCTCGAAAAGATTGAGCCTAAATGAGTCTAAGCTGTAGTCAAGAAATATGGATCGTTTGGTTATCGAGCTTATGCCCAAACTTCACATATCAGACTCAAAACGTCTAGTAAACCTAAACAAGCTTTTTATTTATATAATTTTTGCGTAATGTATAAAGTGTATATATATAAAATTAATTGTTTTTGTGTATAAAATTACGATAAATATATTTATATCATGTATTTTATGTTAAATTTGTAAAGTAAATCAATAAATATATATTGAATCAGTAATTAAGATAAATAGATTGAACAAGTAAAAGATAAACGAGTTAGCTCAAGCCTGGAAATTTTCTAACGAGTCGAGCTCAAACTTTTAGAACAAAGCTCTTAACAAGTCGAGCTTGTGTTGGTAATTTTATTAATTATCAATATAGATTTTGTAATATTGGATTAACTTTGATCGAGTAAACAATATTGATTACTAACGAATTTGGTGATGGAGATAAGTTCGTTTAAACAATATTGTACGTATAGATTTGGTATAATAATAATAATAATAGTATTATTATTAGTGGACTTGGTGTGATTAAATTATTTCATATGAAGTAATTACGTTGGCCCATATAGTTTATTCAAAAGCTTTGGCCCATATATTAGTCAAAAAGTCCAAACCAATTTCTTTAATACATGTTGACAGTTTCATAAGGAAATATACACACGCTCAAGGTTTCTTTTCTTTCATCATCGGAAATTAGGGCACGATTTTTTCTCTCAACAAAAATCGATCTGTTCTTCTATTTCTCTTGGTTTTATCCGATAAAACGAGTTCTAGTGCCAGAAATCGATTTTATCTGAGAGTGATAATATCATGACTCCAAGATAATCCAAGATTGTGTGTTATAATCGTTGTTTTCAATCACGATTTTCATCCCCAGTTTTCTTACAAAGATAAAATCGATCTGTTGTTCGATCTATTCATATGGCGACCGGAGAATCAGTGAGGGATATGTCAAGCAAGTGACACCCCAAATCTCAAAACATGTCATTTTAATCAAATTTGCGGAATTACAAAAGTCAGTTTCTAAAACGTTTAACGTTAACAAAGTTAATTTAAAACTTGTTGGTCCAAAGTACAAGGATGTCATATCCTATTTACGTGACATTTACATAAAATATAGTTAAGACTTCATAACCAAACATTTTCAACAAGTTTGGCTAAGATTGGTTCGATATCCCAAAATCCGTGCTCGATCATACGTTCGTAGCCGACCAATTTTTGACCTGAAAACACCAAATTTAATCAAGTGTTAGTTCATAAGAACTAAGTGAGTTAACCCCATTGACCCCCGAAAGAAATTTCATCAATTGGAAAATTTTCTACATAGGCCGTAAGGTAGGCCGTAAGCTAAAATCTCAGGGCCGTAACTTACGGTCCTGCCCAAATTTTGACCATTAGCAACAGTCTAAAGTGCGTAAAACAGAGGCTTTCCAGGGGTAGGCCGTAACCTACGGCTTTAGGACCATAAGCTACGGTCTTGACCTGCAGAACACCCATTTTTAATGCAGTTTTTTGGTCCAATGCCTTGTAACTCACATTTTACCATCCACATCAAAACTAAGGTATTTCTCATACATTTATATGCATATTTTCAACATAATTTCATACCATCATATAGCATATAACTATGTACAAAGTTTAAGTAAATTTTTATTTGTTAACGGGTCAAACCCATTCATTTCATTTACTTAATCATTTAACCCACCCTTTCGTGGATTACCCCCAACACCACACCAATGTGGACTTACATGACAAACTCCAACGCCATTTCAATATGGTCTTACATGACAATCACCAATGCCATTGCATTATGGACTTACATGACATACACCAATGCCATTTCATTATGGTCTTACATGAAAAACACCAATGCCATTCCTTTATGAACTTACATGACAAACACCAATGCCATTTATTTATTTACATGACAAACACCATTTTATATACACTTCCATCTTACTAGTGCCAATTTCTGTTTTTAACATATTATGAAACATAATTTCAATTCAACATTCAATTGATCACCATTACTACAAGTTAATCACAAGTAGTTATACCAATCATAATCACATAACACACAAACACTAATATGTCTTATGGTTGCATATTAATGAGTAGTTAACTCACCTTGGCCCTTAGTAGTAATCGGGTCAACTATTTCCTTTCTGGGTCTTTGATTAGCAACTTCACCTAAATCATATAATTTCACATAAACATACAATCTAGTAGCTAATCACCTAATTCATCAACTTGCATTCAATTTGACTCATTTATTAACAAAATTATCATATTAACTTTAAAGTCATTGCTTTAAATCAAACTTCTCATTCATTTATCAATTTGACCAAAAATTACCTATTTGGCATTTCATCAAACACTTGGTGTGCAGGAATTTATCCACATACCAAAAATCCATTTTCAAACTTACTAAATCCCAATTTTGTTTCAAAATCAATCATTGCATCAAAACCCATTTGAAATAAGAATTTATTCATCAAACTTATATTTCATTTATCATTCAAAGTATACATGAAATATCACTAGTTCATCTAAGCATTCAATACTCCATGTCTATCAAAACCCATCTTACAAACTTGTAATCATATGCAAATGAATATGATTTCAGTTAGTTTACTTGATTCTAAGCAACCTGATGACATAGAACAAGTAATTACTAACAAATTTTTGGGTTTTACTCTAACCCAGCCCACACCCATGGAAACCCACGAAAATACAACCAAAATCATCAAAGAAACTTACCAATATGTACTACAACATGAGTAGAACACTATTCTTAAATTGCATTGAAGATCAAGGCTTCCAAGGTGGGTCAATTTTGCTTCAAAACCAATTTTCTTCTTGGTTTTTTGGTGCTCCACGTTTTTCAGAGAGAAGAAGAAGAAGAAGAGAGTTGGGATTTTGACTTTGGTCAAATCCCCTCTTTTATATTAAGTTAAGCTTGACACTTTGGCAATTTACCCCCCTCAACTTTTATTTACTTTAACCAACATTTTTATTTTACTAATAGTTCCCTTTTAACTAGTTAACCTACTAGTTAACAAAAATTCAACTTTAAACATTACCATTATATTAAGATAATTACTTAATAAAAAATTGGGTCATTACAAATTCTACCCCCCTTAAAGGGGTTTCGCCCCCGATACTCAAATTACATGTCAAATAAAAAGGAATAAAATTTCTTCATTTCCTCTTCCGACTCCCATGTGGCGCCCCCTTCTATTCTTCCATTGTACTTTGACTATATTCAACAACTTGTTTCTAAGCCGTATAACTTTCCGATCCAAAATTGCCTCCGGTTTTTCAACATAATCCAATTTATCAATCACTTCAACATCTTCTAATGGTACATAAGCAGACTCGTCTGCCAAACACTTTCTTAAGTAGGATACGTGGAAAGTGTTGTGTATTCCTTTTAATTCCTCCGGTAGCTCTAATCGGTAAACAACCTCACCGACCCTTGCTAAAATCTTGAAAGGACCAATAAAACATGGGCTCAACTTTCCTCGTTTGCGAAAACGAATGACACCCTTCCATGGGGAAACTTTTAGCAATACAAAGTCTCCCACTTGAAACTCGATCGGCCGTCTTCACTTATCGGCATATGACTTCTGTCGGACTTGAGCTGCTTTTAAATGTGCTCGAATTTGATCAATTCTAGCATTAGTTATTTTTACCACTTCTTTACTAGCAAGATCACGAGGACCAACCTCCTCCCAACACACCGGAGTTCGACATTTTCGACCATACAACATTTCGTACGGAGGCATTCCCAAACTGGAATGATAACTATTGTTGTAAGAAAATTCTGCTAATGGTAGATAGTCATCCCAATTTCCACCAAAATCGATAATGCACGCGCGTAACATGTCCTCAAGGGTTTGAATGGTCCGCTCACTTTGACCATCGGTCTGAGGATGATACGCGGTACTTATCAAAAGTTTTGTGCCCAACTCTTCTTGAAATTTTCTCCAAAAATGGGAAGTGAATCGAGTGTCTCGTTCAGACACTATTGTCACTGGTACCCCGTGTCGTGACACCACTTCTTTAATGTAAACTTCAGCCATTTTCTCAGATGAATAAGTCTCATGAATTGGAATAAAGTGAGCACTTTTCGTTAACCTGTCAACAATGACCCATATCGTATCATGCCCCCTTTTTGTTCTAAGGAGTTTAGTGATTAAATCCATTGTAACATGTTCCCACTTCCATAAAGGAATATCTAACGGTTGTAAATTGCCATACGGTTTCTGATGTTCAGCTTTCACCTGCATGCAAGTTAAACATTTCCCCACATATTTCACAACATCTCTTTCATTCCTGGCCACCAATAATTACTTTTAAGATCACGGTACATTTTGGTAGCTCCCAGATGAATCGATACTTAGATTTGTGAGCTTCTTCCATTAAAACTTCCTTGAAAGGACAAGTGGGTGGTATCCACACCTGACCCCACCTTGTCAATAAGCCACACTCATCTTCTTCCAAATTCTTGACTTGCCCTTTTATCCTGTCTCTCTTCCATTTTTCTTCCTTAATGGCCTCCCGTTGAGCTTCTTTGATTTGTGAAATAATTTCTGAAGATATTACAATTTTCATCACTTTCACCTTTATGGGTGAATAATCTTTTCTGCTCAAAGCATTTGCGACTACATTTGCCTTTCCCGGGTGATAGACGATTTCACAATCATAATCTTTGATTAACTCTAACCACCTTCGTTGCCTCATGTTCAAATCCTTTTGGGTAAAGAAGTATTTCAAACTTTTATGATCGGTGTAAATAGTACATTTGACACCGTAGAGATAATGTCTCCAAATCTTTAACGCGAAAACTATCGCTGCAAGCTCAAGATCATGAGTCGGATAATTAACTTCATGTATTTTCAATTGTCTTGAAGCATACGCAATAACCTTACCCCTTTGCATTAAGACACAACCTAACCCCGAATATGAAGCATCAGAATAAACTACAAAGTCATCGGGTCCATCAGGCAGTGCCAACACAGGAGCTTGAGTTAATTTCATCTTTAATTCTTGAAAGGCTCGTTCTTGGTCTTCTCCCCATTCATACTTCACTCCTTTCCTGGTTAGCTTAGTCAAGGATGAAGAAATCTTAGAGAAATCTTGTATAAATCGCCTATAATAACCAGCCAGGCCAAGAAAACTTCTAATTTCAATTGGAGTCTTAGGCTGACTCCACTTTGCTACTGCTTGAATCTTAGAAGGATCAACATGAATGCCCTCCGAGTTCACCACATGCCCTAAGAATTGTACTTCTTGTCACCAAAAAGCACACTTAGAAAATTTCGCATATAACTTCTCCTTACGGAGTGTTTCAAGCACTTCACGCAAGTGGCAAGCGTGATCACCTTCATTTTTGGAATAGACCAAAATGTCATCAATGAATAAAATAACTGATCTATCCAACATCGGTTTACAAACCCGGTTCATTAGATCCATAAAAGCCGCTGGTGCATTCGTCAACCCGAAAGACATAACAAGAAACTCGTAATGCCCGTAACGAGTACGAAACGCCGTTTTCTCGACATCTTCATCTCTAACCTTGTGTGACAACCCGGTATTTTCGAATTAACCTCGTTAACCGAAAGCACAAACACTTTATTCAATTGGTTTTATTACAAACATTTGTGCTACATTACATTTTATGTGCTACATTTCATATGTTACATGTTATGGTAGTACATGCATGATTAGTTACACACATTTCACTATGTGCAAGATTACACAGCACAGTATGATCAAACACAAACAGTCACAGTTAGGTGAACTAACTAGTGTACACGCAAACAGTTACATAGAACGATCACACTTCGGTGTAATGATTGCAAACGTTGAATCTTGTGTGTGAGCATACACAAGCACACAGAAAGATCAAACATCACACTAACACATACAATTGGAACTCGTAAGTAGTTCCTAATTACTTCTAACAACTAGCAATTTTCGGGACGAAAATTCCTTCAACAAGGGGATGATGTGACAACCCGGTATTTTCGAATTAACCTCGTTAACCGAAAGTAACGAAATCACTAAAGGTTCGCTGGACACTAGATCGGAAACAGAAGGCTTATTGGGCTGTATAGATTGTAGGCCCAATCTTACTTTATGAGGCCCAAATGGATTAACTTAACCCAATCATATCCTCTTTGGGCCAATTTATGACAATTCGACATTTTGGTGTAGTTTCGTAAACCAAAAGTTAACGAAATCAATGGAAATCATCAATATTAGGTTAAAAGTATTAGGAATTGAACAAAATTAGGTTAGGTATAGTTAAATTAAGAAGAGTAATGTTAAAATAACACAAAATGGTAGATTTTGACTTATTAAGTCAAAATTCACGTGGATAGTCTAGCAACAATTCGAAATTCTCAAGGATAAGGATTGTAACCGAAAATTAACCATCCTAAATCATCTCATTGATGATTACTAATGATAATCAGGCGTTACTAGTCCATTAAGCATCGAATTTAATTCAAATAGTCGATTAGTAAGCCAAAACCGTTCCTAATCATCACAAATTCGTATAATCGATCATAATTCGCGAAATTAGCATTCCAGAACAGCCAGTCGGCCTTATTAGGATTTGTTAGAAGCAACAATTTCAACTTGGAAGCATCGGATTGAGGATCACGATTGAGTGTCGGCCGAAGAACAACCTCCTAGTCAATCTACATCAAATCGAAATTCATTCGGGTAAGTTCCAACACCTACATACTCGCCTTAACCTATCTAAGCAAATCCCCAACCAAATCAAACCTGGGAATCACGAATTGATAATGTTATAATTCTAGGGCTTGTGATGTAAAACAAATTGAGGATTAGTGTTCAAACGGTTTTAAAAACGAAATCAAATGACACAGAGAGTTTCGAAATGCTCTGTGCATTGAAAACCATATTCCAATTTCAGTTCTTAACATCGAATCGTATGAATTCGATTTCTAGGGTTTTTAATGAAAGACCATTTGGGGGTTTCGGCTCAAATAGGTTTAATAATCAAAATTGTGTACACAGAGAGGTTCGTAAACCTTCCTTTAATGAAAAGCATATGTTGATTTCATATAACTATTGATAATTAAACGATTTTGATTCTAGGGTTCTTAGAAAGTAGCGAATGGGAGGATTTTGATTGGACTGAACTTTGTTTGTGAATTAAACAACCCAGATGGGTTCGAAATATGGTAGTTAATGAAAACCATATTATTTTAGTAATCATCATAATCGAATTTAACTGATTTGAGTAGTGTGTTTGAACATCCATGTTCGAAACCCTGTACATCACGAATTGGATCATATTTTTGGTTGATAATCAAAACAAAACTACCTGATAATTCGTTTGATTCAGAGGAAACAAAGCCCCACGGATTTAGGACCGATCGGGTTCGAATTAGGGACCATCTGGGTAGTTCTTGGTTCGGTTATGAGGACAAAGGGGAAATCGACTTGTATGTTGTTTAAAACCATTTGAAATCAAACTATAACAATAAACCGAGCTAGTTCAATTGGTTTAGGCGCGTGTTGGGGTCCAGGAGGTCTAGGGTTCGAACCCTGCCTCTGTTGGGCTTTTTAATTTAAAAACCATTTTGGTTTTTAACCCATAAATTATTCGTTCTAACTCCGTTTCGACCCGTTCAAGTTGCGTTGGAACCGTAACGGGAATACGAACACATTGAAATGATAAAATTTATATTTTAACACGAAAACATAATCGCGAATGATTACGTTTATTTAAATAAAGTCATAAACGATTACATGATTTTATTTAAATGATTCTAAAGTCATGCGTATTTACGTATGCACGATTCTAACTATCTAACATACGTGTGTTGACACGTATGTGATTTCATACTTTAAACGACATTCCGAGTAACACAATGAACTGTTTAAATCACAGATCTTTCGTACAAGTTTATCTACACGATTTCACACGTATTGATCATTCTGCTACACTCAAAGGTGCGTACACGGCCCCTTTCTTATTTTAACTGTTTTGGGGGAGAAAACATGTGCAACAAACACTTTTAGATACATATCACTTGCATGATTTAGCTGTTTACATTGAGTGCAAACATAGCATTACAAGTCCTTACATTTTGAACCGTTTAGTTTGCCGTAGTTCAAAGCGTGGTAGTTGGAAATAGATCTGTTAGGTTTGACAAAACTCACTTGGTAGATGGGATCTACGCAAGTGTTTGACTGACCAAACACACATTACTATTGTTTATGCTAGACAATAGTGGCAAGGCAAAACATGCGTTAACATGCAACAGTCAGCTTCGGTGTTGACCACTTATGTAAATAGTACAAATGACTAGCTATCATGACTATGCATGTGTGATTATGTTATCTGCAAACATTTTGTTCAAACTGTTGTTTCAAACAATTGTGAATGCTTAAACCTGTGTAATGCACCAACCTTTGTGTTGACTTGATTTACATGTTTTCTCAGGACGCTAAGATACACGAGCAAGCTAGCATGGACTAGGAGATCGAGTCGCATGCATATCTTACATCATAGTTGTTTCTGATTTGAATAATTGAGACATTAGTATTGTAATTTACATTTTGCAAACATGGGATTGTTTCACTTTTTACAAACGCTTCCGCAATGTTTTAAACTCTGAATTTTTCAATCAAGACCAAAGTTGTGTTTGAAAATCATATAGAGGTCTTCGTTATGTCTAATGATCTGAGATCCTGGTTTGTCACGTCCCAAACGGTATGATTCCGTTAGTTGAAAATTGGGGGTGTGACAGATTGGTATCAGAGACATAGGTTATAGCGAACTAGGTTTGCATTTATAGACTTAGACTATAACTATTAGACATTAGACACGCATACTTACACATATCACTTAGAAATTACATATGGCATTATGTAATAGACTTGCTTACACATTCCATGACATTGCACTTACATATGGTATTATGTAACAGACATGGCATCTTCATCATCAGCACCATACATACACATTATTGATTCGGAGGATGAGGAGCCGGTAGCTCCAGTACCACCATCATCACCAGGACCATCTATCACATCTCCTCCACCATCTGAGACGGATGATTCAGACCCTGAGGAGGATCCGGAGGAGGAGTCTAAGGAGGAACCAGCTGAGGATACTCAGGAGATTCCTGCTGAGGGACCTTCTACTCATCCACCACCTGCATTGGATGTTCCTGAGCCTAAGAGGCAACAGACTGATTCAGAGGAGATTGCCCAACTACGTCAGGACTTGTACTGGGCAAATGATAGGATTGAGTACAATGTTCGGGAACTCTGGGATGCGAATGAACGATACGATAACCTTTACAACTTGGTTAATGGGATGCGAAATGAGATCATCCAGTTGACTGATCTTCTTCAAGATTCTGAGAACCGAGCTGAGATTCTGGAAGGCAGACTTGAAGCCTTGGAAGATTTGGTGGTCTCGGAGAATGAAGAAGAGGATGAAGAGGAGGAAGGGGAGGAACCAACACCAGCTATTGATTTTGATCCTGAATCCACTATTGATGACCCAGAGGACTGATCTAGTTGCACTTATTAGGGGCGGGTTGTGTCTCTACATTAGATGTTTAGAAAACTTATGTTTTGATTTTGAAAGTATTGTACTCAAACCAGATTATTATCTATTGAAAACTATTATTTATTGCCAACAGTTGTGTTGATTTCTACATTACATGTTTGATGTTTGTTGTATTGTTTACACGTTTCACATTGGACTTTGATAACACTTTAACATTTCTTTTAACTAGGAAGATAATGGCCGGTGAGAACGTACAGATGACAATTGCTGAGCTCAATGAGCTGATCAATAACAGGGTCGCGGAGGCAATCGCGAACTACGTTCAGACACACACTACAGGGCCACAGGGACCAGCAGGGGGATTGGTGAACCCACAGGCGTGCACGTTCAAGATGTTCTTGGACTGTAAGCCACATAACTTCAAAGGATCGGAGGGAGCCATTGGACTCCTGCGATGGGTTGAAAAAGCCGAATCAGTTTTTGAGATGTGTAACTGTATTGAGGAGAATAAGGTTAAGTATGCCACTGGAACCTTGGAAGGTCCGGCATTGACTTGGTGGAACTCGAATGTTCAGACTTTGGGATTGGGTGAGGCTAATGCCTTGACTTGGAATGGTTTCAAGACCTTATTGCAGGAGGAGTACTGTCCTCGTAGTGAAATGCAGAAACTGGACGAGGAGTATTGGCACCTTAAGATGGAGGGGTCAAACATCGAGGAGTACACGACCCGATCTCATGAACTAGCCAGACTTCTACCTCACATGGCTACTCCAGCAAGCAAGTGGATAGAGAGGTACATCGGAGGATTGGTGCCTCAGATCCAGGGATTGGTCACTTCTGCAAATCCCACAACAATTCAACAAGCTGTTCGTTTAGCGCACCAACTGACTGATCAGGAAGTGTTACAGGGGACTCTGCCTAAACGGACATCAGTTACTAAGGTAGGAGACCACAAGAGGAAGTGGGAAAGCAGTAACACCAAGAACTTCAACCAACAGCCGTTTCAGCAGAACCGAAAGCAAGATTCAAACAAGTCTTACCACAATTCGAACAGTGGTCAGCAGTCATCATCATCGGGGGGTATATTGGTAAACACCCAAAGTGCAACAGGTGTGGATTTCATCATGCTGGGAATCAGTGTGATAAGTTTAAGTGTCAAAGGTGTGGTAAAACAGGGCATGCAGCTAAGGATTGCCGTGGAGAGCTGCAAAACAACTCCAACAGTCAAAATAACAATCAGAACAACGCACAGAAGGGTTGTTTTGAGTGTGGTAAGATGGGACACTTCAAAAAGGATTGCCCACAGCTGAAGAAAGGCGGGACTAATGATGCAACTGGCAACGGCAACGGAAATGGCAATGGCTCCAATAACAACAATAACAACAACAATGGTGCTCGGGGCAGGGCGTTTGTGATTGGAGGACGTCAGGCAGGGGAGGATCCCAACATTGTCACGGGTACGTTCCTCTTAAATAATCACTATGCCTCTATGCTATTTGACACTGGTGCAGACCGGAGTTTTGTATCTAGTTCATTTTCTAAGTTGCTAAATGTTAATCCCACTGCCTTAGAAAACCCATACACTGTAGAATTAGCCGATGACAAGTTAATTGTAGTTGAACAAATCTTTAAAGGATGTATCCTTGATTTGATGGGTCAAACATTAGAAATTGATCTTATGCCTATCACTTTAGGCAGTTTTGATGTAGTCATTGGCATGGACTGGTTGTCCAAACACCAGGCTGAAATAGTATGCCATGAAAAGATCGTTCGTATACCTCTTCCGCATGGAGAGACATTGTATGTACTAGGCGAGAAGAGCAGTACGCCACTGCGTCTCATATCTTGTATGAAAGCACACAAATGTCTGCGTAAAGGTCATACAGCAGTTATAGCACTTATAACTGAGAAGCCGGTAGCTGAGAAGAAGATTGAAGACGTCCCAGTAGTTTGTGAATTTCTCGAAGTATTTCCAGAAGACTTACCGGGATTACCGCCTATCAGACAGGTGGAATTTCGAATCGACCTTACACCAGACGCAGCACCGATAGCTAGGGCGCCTTATCGACTTGCACCATCAGAAATGCAAGAGTTATCTACACAACTGCAAGAGTTGTTGGAGAAGTGTTTCATACGACCTAGTTTTTCACCGTGGCGAGCTCCAGTCTTATTTGTCAAGAAAAAGGACGGGACTTTCCGTATGTGTATCGATTACCGGGAACTTAACAAGGTTACTATCAAAAACCGATATCCGTTACCTAGAATTGATGATCTGTTCGATCAATTGCAAGGTTCGAGTTACTACTCGAAGATTGATCTCAGGTCTGGTTATCATCAACTTAGAGTACAGGAAGAAGATATCCCGAAGACAACATTCAGGACGCGCTATGGCCATTATGAGTTCTTGGTCATGCCATTTGGGTTGACAAACGCTCCAGCTGTATTCATGGATCTCATGAATCGTGTTTGTAAACCTTACCTTGATAAGTTTGTCATTGTTTTCATTGATGACATTCTCATCTATTCTCAAACTGAGGAGGAGCATGCTGAACATCTTCGATTGCTGTTGGAATTATTGAAACAAGAACAACTGTACGCGAAATTCTCGAAATGTGACTTCTGGATGCGAGAAGTACAATTCTTGGGTCATATAGTCAATGAGAAGGGCATACATGTTGATCCAGCGAAGATTGAAGCGATTAAGAATTGGGAAGCACCAAAGACCCCTACCGAGGTACGACAATTCCTTGGTTTGGTGGGTTATTACCGACGATTCATTGAGGGTTTCTCAAAGATCGCTCAACCACTTACAGCTCTTACGCACAAAGGAACGAAGTATAACTGGACGCACTACTAGAAAATAGATCTAATGCAACTTTTTAGAAGCAACCTTTTTAAAATTAGTTGCATTTGATTCTATTGCAACTTTATTATACATAAAGGTTGCAATGAAAGATCTAATGCAACATTTTCTATAAAAAGTTGCAACATTTTATTGAATTTGCAACCTTTTGCATTTAAAAGTTGCTAATTTACTAAAAATGTAACTTTTATCTTCAAAAGTTGCATTGTAAAAATTTTAAATGCAACTTTTATAATGAAATGCATCGCTAAAAATTAAATACAACTATTATTTTTAAACGTTGCATCCAAATGCAGTGTCAAATGTGATTATGTAACGACCCGTTTTAAGTTATTTACGAATTTAATCTTTTTTTAAGAAACTTTTAATTTAAATATTATTTAACTATGAATTGGATTAGTAAGTTAAATGGAAAATTACTAACTAATAAATAAACCTAGTTAAGTTGCCATAGAAAAGTAGAAGGGTTGAAATTGTCAAGTTGTAAAACTAAGTTTTTAAAGAGGAGAGGATTATTGACTTTGGTCAAAATCCCCATACATTGATGTTAAACCCCTGTACGTGAACAAGAGCCAAGAACGAAACTTGAAATTCGGATTTTGAGCTTACTTGTCATCAAATCAAATCTTAATCATGAATACAACTATAAATTGTTGTTTTACTTGTGCTACTCTACATCAAGGTGAGTATTTTATTGTGATTTGGTGCATGATTCGTGGGTTATGGAAGGGTTGGGCAAAAAACCCGAAAGTTGTTGCTTGATGGTATTAAATGTGAATGGGTTTCATGTAGATCATATAGAAGATTTGAAATCATCACTTACTTTTAGATTGTATGATAATGAATGATTATTAATTAGTAGATTTTAGGTGATTACACTATGTGTTAGAAATCATATGCACACCAAGTGTTTGTTAAAAAGCATGAATGAAAAATTAGATCTAGTGCTGATTGGATTTATTTTAATTGATGCATTTTATTAGAAAAATCATATAAAATCAACCAATAATCTGTTTGAGACGTGTAATATGTCGTCGGAAAGCTTATGGAGTCTACTTTATACAGATTTTTAGAAATATAAAAGATAAAGATTATATGTAGACGAAAACTGCATTTCAAAACAGCTTCATGTGTTGTCTAAAAGCTGAATTTTTTTGTTAAATGTTGAATCTGTCTTTTTCTTCAAAAATCATATAAAATAATATAAAAATTAGTAGAAAATGTTCCTTACATGGTGGGAAAGCTCTTTGAGTCTACTACAATCCATATTTGAACATCAAATATTGAATAAAATTGTAAAGTTGTCAAATTGGGCAATTATTGCAGCAACTTAGTTTTTGTTGCACTAAATTAAAATTTTTCTAAAAAGTGATCAAGTATGTAATTTTATGAAATAATTTGATATAAGTTTCAGAATACGAGAGGCATGGGGAATGTTAGAGATTGGATGTATTTACCTAGACGGTTACCTGAATTTGAAGCCGGAGTAATTGAATTTCTTAATGCGTCATTTGGTAAGGCGGCGAAAGGATATCAAATCTGTTGTCCTTGCAAACAGTGTAAGAACCGTTACTGGCATCGAAGAGATGAAGTGTTTGATCATTTAAAAGGACACGGATTTGTAGAAGACTACTATGTATGGGCCTTTCATGGAGAAACCTTATCGCAAAGAAGACATAATAGAGATGGTATGCATGACAATTTTGATGAATTAATGCATGACAGGTTTAGAGAAACTATAGAGGAAACAAGTACGAAAAATGGAGGTTTAAATGAAGAACTTAAAAAGTTGTATACACTGATAGAAGATGGAAAGCAAGATTTATTCCCTGGGTGTAAGAGTTTTTCAAAGCTATCTTTTAATGTTAGACTTCTTCTCTATAAGAACCTTCATGGGCTTAGTAATGTGGTAGAGTCTATATATTGAACACTCAACTGAAATAAGTTGTGACTTATCACTTAGTTGCATTTGCAAGATAAACAAAAAATTTGGGTATCATAAATGTTTATTTTAATTTTATAGAAGCTGAATATAAAATGTTTATATGCATCTTCACCGCCAACTTGTGTTCCCTAAGTTATATTAATTAGTGTGAAATTAGGAAACTAAATCATAGCTAAAAAAGTTTATTAGAACCATGCCTCATACCATGTAGAAATTGAATGGGGGTTCCAAGAGGGCAACACTTTTTTGGTGGGGGTCCGGGGGCAGCGCCCTTGAAAAGAGCGGGGTCCAAGGGGCGGCAACCCCTGGCGGGGTCTGAGGGGCAGAGCTCCTGGCTGGGGTCGAGCTGCCAGATCAGCTGAGAAATTTTTTTTATAACTTAAATTAGTACGTAAAAAACTCATTTGAAAAAATATTTTTGCAAATTTTGCTATAAAATTCGTTTTGTAAATTTTGTGTCAATTCTACAAAATAAACCTTTAAAATTGCTCTTAGAATTTTTGTAGACTGTGTATATCTCGAAATTTCATTACTTCGATCGTTCTGGTGTATTAAATGCACTTTCAATAACATATTTGTTATTTTAATAACATATTTAATAGTTTAGGTTAATCAATTTAGTAAAGGTACATCATATTGATATTAGTAAAAAAAATAAAATACATATAAAATTCCAATGATCGTGTTATTACGCTTCCATGTTCTTCTAATTTCAAGGATTCCCTCCTTAAAAAATTAGAAATTCCCTCCATAATTAGTCAAATTATAACCGTAATTCCTTCTTAATTTTAATTTTCCCCAACCCTAATCACAATGTCGTCTACTAGCTACTCAATCTCGTTTGTGAATCTTCTCAATCTTGCCAAGTGCTGAAGGTTCTTAACATGGTGAATCTGGTCGAGTGCTGAAGGTTGTCAATCTGTTCGTTTTGGTCGATTGCTGAAGGTTCTCAACCTGGTCGTTCTGGTCGATTGCTGAAGGCTCTCAACCTGGTCAATCTGGTCGATCGCTGCTTCTTATTGTTCTAGGTCTCAATCTGGTCGATCACTATCAATTTAAAGAAATCTGGTATTCTTCCTTCATCAATTTCTTCATGTTCAATTATTTGACTTTCGAATCAAAGCAATATGAAAGTAGGCAAATGAAATGTTATCCTTAATCATTCTTTGGCTTACTAACAAAGTCGTTAGTGGTTAGTTATTTAAAATTAATTGAGGTTTTTTAATTTAGTTTACTGATCCACCTGTGTGCATATGTTGCTGCAGATTTTTTGTTAATATTATTTTGATTTTAGATCTTATGTGTGATATGCAACAAAAAGTGATGTGTCGTGGTTTAGTCTCAACACTTGTAAGCTGGACCATCACAAACCCAAACGCCAAATAGTCAGTGATAAGCAAACATAATAGTTCATTCCATTACACAAAGTTTATGCCTTAGTTTATTTTGTGTCAAGTAAAACTTCAAATTAATGGTTCATGTATGCCGTAATTAGCATTGAAGTTAAAATATTAATTTCATTTAAATATGATGGCAATATAATGATGTGCAGTTTGATTAACTCTAATAGTCTTCTTTATTTCCATAATTGAAAGTAAAATACTTTGAGTACTAAATGAGCTCGTGAATACTAGTTCAGACAACATAGGTTCATGCTTAATTAGTTACATAGAGACTTTTTGAATTGTTTCATTGTGATTTCTCATAAATTGTATTAGACTTAAAGCGGTTTTATCATGGCAACCAAAATCAAGAAAGATCAAAGCTTACAACGAAAAATGAACAATTACGAGAAAACTAGATTGTTGAGGGTTCAAGAAAATAAAGAAAGACTACGAGAATTAGGTGTTAAAAGTATGGCAAAGTCTTTGACAAGCTTGGTAGAGAGTAAAAAAAAGAAGAAAAAGAAGGTGATCTCAACAGATTTAAACATGAGAGATGACAACTATAGTCTTGATATGAGTGATGATAGTGATAAAGAAAATCCAGAGGTTGCAAATGTTCAAATAGAGAAAAAGGTAATAAGATTATCTATTATTTTTCTTTTCAAATTTATGTTCTAATGAAAATGACATTTGTTATAGCAACATCGTCCACGATATATTGCACCGATGTCCATGACTAAAATTGCTAGCGTAGCAAAGCAACGTCGTGTTAATGCTCCGAATGTCATGGATTCAAATGTAATAAAAGATCATCATTCTAAAGCAACACTTACCTTGGGTGAGCTAATTTCAAGTAATAGAGGGACAAGGCAAAAGGAGATTTTCAACAAGAATTTGGCAAATCCCACTTGTATTAAACATAGATCAGATAAACATTTGATTCTTGTTGATGAGGATGAGGATGAGAATGAGGATGATGACATAATTCAAGGTACTTTTTTTCAAAATCTTAACTTTCATTTAACTATTAAGTAATAACAAATATTCATACTACTAGTATATTTATCTTATATGATGCTTTTGCAATTTATAATTATTAATATTGTTGTGTTTAACAATGATAAGATTATGTTGACCAAGATGATGAATATGAGGAAATAGATCAAATTCAATCTGCAAATATTGATGATGAGATACCGGGGGATAATGAGCATGACGACTTGGAAGATGAGGGCGATGCACTAATTCACGATCAAGTACACTGTCTTGAATTAGAAAAAGCAACAGGTTTGTTGTCCCTTGTTTTTGCCTTTGTTTTGGTTAAATATGCATGTGTGTGAATATTGTAATGTAGACAAATGTATAGGAGTATCTAAAACCAAAAAACGAGGACCGACAATGCTTCATGGTGTGCACACGCGGATAGAGGACGAGCGTGAGGTGATTATATGTAATGAATTTGGACAACCAGTTGGACCAGTAAGAGAGGGAAAGGATGTAGTTGGAAAATTTTCTCGATTTTTGGGCACCATAGCTCGTAATTATAGTCATGCACCTTTGATTCATAGTTCATGGCAGAAGGTGCCACATAAAGAAAAGATATGGGAGTACGTCTTGGTAAGGTTTTTTCTAGTTTTATTTCATTTATTTGTAGTAATTTGTAACTAAATTCTAACTCTTCTAAAGGAAAAATATGACGTGCCTGATTCTGCTAAGACATGGGTTTTAAAGAGCATTGGGCAATCATTTAAGGTACACAAGTGTCGGTTTAAGCAAAAACACTTCAATCAATTTAAAGACAACAAAACAAGGTGGAATAACCGACCGAACAACATTCCAGAAGATGATTTTAGACAATTATTGCGTTTATGGAGTAATAAAAAAGTGGAGGTATTTTTCTTAACAATTTTCAATTAACATTATTTGCTATTAAGAGTTGCTAATTAGCTAAGTTGTATACAGCAACGTTGTGCTCGAGCAAAGCAATCTCGCATGTCTCAAAAAAATATGCATACTGCTGGTCCGAAAAGTTTTGCTAGGATTCGTGAGGAGATGGTAATATAAGTTTTTTTTTTTTTGCCAATGAATTGTGTCTTTTTGTTGGTTGATAAACCATTGTTTGTTATTGATGTTATTGGTGTTATGAATACAGAAAAATGATAACCCACACCGAAAAGTGCCTACTTTAACCCAATTGTTTGAACGCACACGTAAAAGGACAGAAGGGCGTGCATATGTTGACATATATGATGACACGGCAAGGAAAATCGTAAGTTCTTAAAGTTTAATCTTGTGTAAATATTCTTATACATTTTAACATTATTTAAATTTTAGACTATACAAAACTTACCCAAGTATACTAGTTTTTAGGCCATGTAAGTTTCTTTAAGTCTTAGACACAACCATGATTAGGTAAAAAATGTGTGTATGTGTGTGCATGGTATGTTTTTATCTATGCAGTGTGTGTACGCGTGCATGTGTGTTTATATGTGTGTAGTTTTTGTACAAGGCATGTATATATTGGGTGAATCGTTTGTTTATGGGTCACACTTTAGCAAGTTAGCTGGCCATTGATGAATGGTTAGTTTGTTAACTTTGACATTCTTATGTTATGATTTTTAATGTGTCAAGCAATGGAGTAATGGGTCAAAGGCTTAACAGTCCTAACTAGCCTTGTAGTGTGCTGATCTCTATTCAAGAATGTGTCTACTGCACATTCAACCTCTACATCTCATTTATTTTCGTTTTATGTTTCTAACAGCAACCACATCAACAATAGCAGCATAAACACAATTTTTGTGCAAGATGTGGGTAGCTGTGTGCAAAAAGTGTCTTAACAAGTCAAATAGGTAAATTAAAACTTATGCTCTAATTATGTCCGTGCGTATGCATACTCAATGTTTTGTATTACTTAAGTCATTTTTTATGAAGGTTTGTGTCGACTAGTGTTTTTTTTGGTTGTGAAAACATGTTTATAACCTGATCGAAAACCGACCGGCTCATATTGTTAGCTATAGTGCAGTGTGTGTAGCATCTACAATGCGTGTGATATGTGTAATGCATGCAGTTTGTGTGTGTTGTTTGCTTTGTGTGTGATGCGTGTGCACTTTACATAAAAAAATGATCTTCTAAATACAAATAGGTAAGCTTGAATACAAATGAATACACACAATCAAATAAAACCTTAAATATATTGACCAGCTTATTGATGTTTATTTTTCTTTTATGTATGCTAAGTTTTGTATAGATGTTTCTATGTATTAGAATTAGCTAAACATTTGCATCAGATAGACCTGATTTGCATCATAGTTTGCTAATTTTCTTACTATTTAAATAACATTTCCTTATAGATACAACTTGTAAAAATGCATCTCTTTCAAAATTAGCAAACTTATTGGTTTTAGGTTATGAACAATAAAACAAGAACAACGAATGGTAATCATAGTTTTGGTTCAAATGTTTTGGTTCAATTGTTTTTTAGTTTGATTGAGTTCAATTAATGGTAATCATAGTTTTGGTTCAAATGGGGACCCAATCAAGCATTGTTTAAACCTTTTTTTTTTTGTGAAAATATATTATGAACCGGATTTTTTTTTTCATTTTTTCGAGACCCTTTCTTGACCCAAACCCATTTGGACCCGTCACTATGTCGAATACGACCAGCCCTCTTGCCAGCTATATTGTTGTGTGTGTAGGATTTATTGCTGCAGTGTGTGTATAGCTGTACAGTGTGTGTATTGTGTGTAAATTGTATGTGCAGTGTGTGTAAATTGTGTGTAAATGTGTGCAGTGTAAGTGCAGTGTGTGTAAATGTGTGCAGTGTAAGTGCAGTGTGTGTAAATATGTGCAGTTTTATGTGCAGTTTGTGTGTACAGTGCAGTTTGTGTATATGTGTGTAGTGCGAGTGCAATGTGTGTGTATGTGTGTAAAACACATATACCTATTCAAACAACACATAATATACATAATTAAATATAAACTTCTGGACCATTTGACCCGTTAAGACATTTACTAATTTTACACGATCATAATTTTTGTATCAAGACCAACAATTATTTAGATGGTGCTTATGTTTGAAGTTTTAATTATAACTAATAAATGAGCTTGTTTAGTCTTGTAATTATTTAAGTTGTATCATTTTTTGTTTCTGTTACTTTTAAATTGATTTCTAAATTACTATACATTTCAAACATAATTATTAACATTGTTTTGACAATATTTTCATAATTTTTTTTGGACAATATTACAGGAACAAATGAAGAACTACAAGGCTGCAGAGAATGAAAACACAACAATAGACCCGTTTCTTGTTGTAATGAACAAAGAGAACTACGGATATCGTCGGCTTTATGGTAGGGGTGTTACAAATACACTCATAAAAAAGTTGAAGGTGCTTCTACATCATACATGATTCCAGAGGGGCTAATGGAGTCATTCAAAGCAAATGTTGATGTTGAGAAAAACCAATTGCTCGAAATGCGCAAAGAGATTGAAGATGATCATGAAAGAAAAAAAGCCGAGCTTGAAGCCATGCGTGAAGATATTGACAATCAGCGACAAAACTTGGAAGCTATGATGCAAAAGGTTATTAAACAACTACCGGCTGAAGATCGAGATGATTAGAATGTTTTCATTTCTTTGAATGTTTTCATTTCTTTGTTATTTAAGTTTAGTTATGTTAAGCTGCATTGTTAAACTTATGTGTTATTACTCTTTTGTGGGATTATAGCTAAATGAATTTATGTTACAAAATTGCATTTGGGTTTGGGCTAAAGAATGTATGTTGTAACTGAAATTTGTAAAAATGTTGCATTTACTTAAAAAAAAGGTTGCATCCTTTCTACTAAAAAGCTAATAATGGTTGCATAAATCTAGAATAAGGTTGCAATTTTGTAACCAAATTTTTAATAAAGGTTGCATCTAAGTACATAAAGGTTGCAATTGCATGTAGAAAATGTTGCATTTTAGTAACCAAAATATAATAAAAGTTGCATTTTAGTATTAAAAAAGTTGCATTTCAAACTAAAAAAGTTGCATTATAATAAAAAAAAGTTGCATATTAAAAAAGTTTCATTTGAATATTAAATGCAACACATTGAAAAAAAGTTGCATTAAGCTTTGAAAAAGTTGCATTAGCTCTAATGCAACTGCTTCTAATGCAGTTCCTAATAAAAGGTTGCATTAGACCTATTGCAACCTTTTCAAGGCCTATTGCAACATTTTATTAGGGTTGCATTAGGCTGGTTTTCTAGTAGTGACGGATAAACAAGAAGCTGCATTCCAGTTATTGAAACAGAAACTCTGCAGTGCACCGATTCTGTCCTTACCGGAAGGGACGGAAGACTTTGTGGTGTATTGTGATGCATCTGCACAGGGCTTGGGATGTGTGTTGATGCAGCGTGATAAAGTGATTGCTTATGCTTCAAGGCAACTACGACCACACGAAAAGAATTACACTACACATGAATTGGAGTTAGGAGCGGTGGTTTTTGCTTTGAAGATTTGGAGGCATTACCTATATGGAACCAAGTGTACCATTTACACTGATCGTAAGAGTTTGCAACATATCTTTGATTAGAAGGAGCTTAATATGAGACAACGACGGTGGGTTGAGTTGTTGAACGACTACGAATGCGCGATTAAGTATCACCCGGGAAAAGCTAATGTGGTAGCTGATGCTTTAAGCAGAAAAGACACATCAACAAGACGGGTTCGCGCATTTATGATGACGATACATACTGACTTACCTGACAAAGTACGCAGTGCTCAGCTGGGAGCCTTAGAAAAGGATAATTTGGTACATGAATCCTTACGGGGGATGGAAACACAATTGGATGTCAAGCCTGATGGAATTCGTTATTTCATTAATCGACTGTGGATACCTTTGTATGGAGGTTTAAGGGAACTCGTGATGGATGAAGCGCACAAGTCCAGATATTCAGTCCATCCGGGATCAGACAAGATGTATCATGACTTGAAGGAACTGTATTGGTGGCCTCACATGAAAGCCGACATTGCTAGGTATGTTGGTAAATGTTTGACTTGTTCGAAAGTCAAAGTTGAATATCAGAAACCATATGGTTTGCTGCAACAACCAGAAATACCGATGTGGAAATGGGAACAGATTTCGATGGACTTCATTACTAAGTTACCCCGTACACCTAGTGGTTGTGATACGATATGGGTAATTGTCGATCGATTAACGAAATCTGCACATTTCTTAGCAATCAAGGAAACCGACAAGATGGAGAAACTGACTCGTATTTATATCAAGGAAGTGGTAGCACGGCATGGCGTGCCAATTTCCATCATATCAGATCGGGACGCTCGATTTACTTCAAACTTTTGGAAGTCACTTCATAAGTCATTGGGAACTCGTTTGGATATGAGCACCGCATATCATCCATAGACCGACGGTCAGAGTGAACGTACGATTCAAACGCTCGAGGATATGTTACGAGCTTGTGTAATTGATTTTGGTGATAGCTGGGAAAATCATTTATCGTTAGTGGAATTCTCGTACAACAACAGTTATCATACAAGCATTCAGGCAGCACCGTTTGAAGCATTGTATGGTCGTAAATGTCGTTCACCAGTTTGCTGGGCTGAAATTGGTGACAGTCAAATAACAGGTTCTGAACTAGTGCACGAGACGACAGAGAAGATAGTTCAAATCCGGAAACGTATGGCAGCGGCCTGGGATCGACAGAAGAGTTATGCTGACAAACGTCGTAAGCCGTTGGAATTTCAAGTAGGAGACCGAGTTCTTCTAAAGGTATCACCTTGGAAAGGTGTGATACGATTCGGCAAGCGCGGGAAGCTTAGTCCACGGTATGTAGGACCTTTTGAGATCCTGAAAAGGATTGGTCCGGTTGCGTATCAACTCAAATTACCGGATGTACTCAGTGGAGTTCATGATGTCTTTCATGTTTCAAACTTGAAGAAATGCCTTTCTGATGAGACATTGATTGTACCACTGGAAGAAATACAAGTAGACGAACAGTTACGATTCATTAAAGAACCAGCTGAAATCATGGACCGAGAAGTCAAACAACTTAAACAAAGCAAAATTCTGATAGTCAAAGTCCGGTGGAATTCAAGACGTGGTCCTGAATTCACATGGGAAAGAGAAGACCAAATGATGAAGAAATATCCTCATCTGTTCAAAACAGCAACTGCAAACACTGTGAAAACACGTTAAATTTTGGGACGAAATTTCCTTCAACAAGGGGATGACGTGATGCTTCACACATCAACATTTCAGATTTCAAACTGTAAGCACAAACACTTTATTCAATTGGTTTTATTACAAACATTTGTGCTACATTACATTTTATGTGCTACATTTCATATGTTACATGTTATGGTAGTACATGCATGATTAGTTACACACATTTCACTATGTGCAAGATTACACAGCACAGTATGATCAAACACAAACAGTCACAGTTAGGTGAACTAACTAGTGTACACGCAAACAGTTACATAGAACGATCACACTTTGGTGTAATGATTGCAAACGTTGAATCTTGTGTGTGAGCATACACAAGCACACAGAAAGATCAAACATCACACTAACACATACAATTGGAACTCGTAAGTAGTTCCTAATTACTTCTAACAACTAGCAATTTTCGGGACGAAAATTCCTTCAACAAGGGGATGATGTGACAACCCGGTATTTTCGAATTAACCTCGTTAACCGAAAGTAACGAAATCACAAAAGGTTCGCTGGACACTAGATCGGAAACAGAAGGCTTATTGGGCTGTATAGATTGTAGGCCCAATCTTACTTTATGAGGCCCAAATGGATTAACTTAGCCCAATCATATCCTCTTTGGGCCAATTTATGACAATTCGACATTTTGGTGTAGTTTCGTAAACCAAAAGTTAACAAAATCAATGGAAATCATCAATATTAGGTTAAAAGTATTAGGAATTGAACAAAATTAGGTTAGGAATAGTTAAATTAAGAAGAGTAGTGTTAAAATAACACAAAATGGTAGATTTTGACTTATTAAGTCAAAATTCACGTGGATAGTCTAGCAACAATTCGAAATTCTCAAGGATAAGGATTGTAACCGAAAATTAACCATCCTAAATCATCTCATTGATGATTACTAATGATAATCAGGCGTTACTAGTCCATTAAGCATCGAATTTAATTCAAATAGTCGATTAGTAAGCCAAAACCGTTCGTAATCATCACAAATCCGTATAATCGATCATAATTCGCGAAATTAGCATTCCAGAACAGCCATTCGGCCTTATTAGGATTTGTTAGAAGCAACAATTTCAACTTGGAAGCATCGGATTGAGGATCACGATTGAGTGTCAGCCGAAGAACAACCTCCTAGTCAATCTACATCAAATCGAAATTCATTCGGGTAAGTTCCAACACCTACATACTCGCCTTAACCTATCTAAGCAAATCCCCAACCAAATCAAACCTGGGAATCACGAATTGATAATGTTATAATTCTAGGGCTTGTGATGTAAAACGAATTGGGGATTAGTGTTCAAACGGTTTTAAAAACGAAATCAAATGACACAGAGAGTTTCGAAATGCTCTGTGCATTGAAAACCATATTCCAATTTCAGTTCTAAACATCGAATCGAATGAATTCCATTTCTAGGGTTTTTAATGAAAGACCATTTGGGGGTTTTGGCTCAAATAGGTTTAATAATCAAAATTGTGTACACAGAGAGGTTCGTAAACCTTCCTTTAATGAAAAGCATATGTTGATTTCATATAACTATTGATAATTAAACGATTTTGATTCTAGGGTTCTTAGAAAGTAGCGAATGGGAGGATTTTGATTGGACTGAACTTTGTTTGTGAATTAAACAACCCAGATGGGTTCGAAATATGGTAGTTAATGAAAACCATATGATTTTAGTAATCATCATAATCGAATTTAACTGATTTGAGTAGTGTGTTTGAACATCCATGTTCGAAACCCTGTACATCACGAATTGGATCATATTTTTGGTTGATAATCAAAACAAAACTACCTGATAATTCGTTTGATTCAGAGCAAACAAAGCCCCATGGATTTAGGACCGATCGGGTTCAAATTAGGGACCATATGGGTAGTTCTTGGTTCGGTTATGAGGACAAAGGGGAAATCGACTTGTATGTTGTTTAAAACCATTTGAAATCAAACTATAACAATAAACCGAGCTAGTTCAATTGGTTTAGGCGCGTGTTGGGGTCCAGGAGGTCTAGGGTTCGAACCCTGCCTCTGTTGGGCTTTTTAATTTAAAAACCATTTTGGTTTTTAACCCATAAATTATTCGTTCTAACTCCGTTTCGACCCGTTCAAGTTGCGTTGGAACCGTAACGGGAATACGAACACATTGAAATGATAAAATTTATATTTTAACACGAAAACATAATCGCGAATGATTACGTTTATTTAAATAAAGTCATAAACGATTACATGATTTTATTTAAATGATTCTAAAGTCATGCGTATTTACGTATGCACGATTCTAACTATCTAACATATGTGTGTTGACACGTATGTGATTTCATACTTTAAACGACATTCCGAGTAACACAATGAACTGTTTAAATCACAGATCTTTCGTACAAGTTTATCTACACGATTTCACACGTATTGATCATTCTGCTACACTCAAAGGTGCGTACACGGCCCCTTTCTTATTTTAACTGTTTTGGGGGAGAAAACATGTGCAACAAACACTTTTAGATACATATCACTTGCATGAGTTAGCTGTTTACATTGAGTGCAAACATAGCATTACAAGTCCTTACATTTTGAACCGTTTAGTTTGCCGTAGTTCAAAGCGTGGTAGTTGGAAATAGATCTATTAGGTTTGACAAACCTCACTTGGTAGATGGGATCTACGCAAGTGTTTGACTGACCAAACACACATTACTATTGTTTATGCTAGACAATAGTGGCAAGGCAAAACATGCGTTAGCATGCAACAGTCAGCTTCGGTGTCGACCACTAATGTAAATAGTACAAATGACTAGCTATCATGACTATGCATGTGTGATTATGTTATCTGAAAACATCTTGTTCAAACTGTTGTTTCAAACAATTGTGAATGCTTAAACCTGTGTAATGCACCAACCTTTGTGTTGACTTGATTTACATGTTTTCTCAGGACGCTAAGATACACGAGCAAGCTAGCATGGACTAGGAGATCGAGTCGCATGCATATCTTACATCATAGTTGTTTCTGATTTGAATAATTGAGACATTAGTATTGTAATTTACATTTTGCAAACATGGGATTGTTTCACTTTTTACAAACGCTTCCGCAATGTTTTAAACTCTGAATTTTTCAATTAAGACCAAAGTTGTGTTTGAAAATCATATAGAGGTCTTCGTTATGTCTAATGATCTGAGATCCTGGTTTGTCACGTCCCAAACGGTATGATTCCGTTAGTTGAAAATTGGGGGTGTGACACCTTGAGTTGATGATACCCCGAACGAAGATCTATTTTAGAAAACCATTTTGCTCCTTGTAATTGGTCGAATAAATCATCAATCCGAGGTAATGGATATCAGTTCTTCACAGTCACTTTGTTTAATTCCTGATAGTCGATACCCATCCTCATACTCCCATCCTTCTTCTTGACAAAGAGCACCGGAGCACCCCAAGGTGAGATGCTAGGACGGATGAAACCTTTATTAAGAAGATCTTGGAGTTGAGTCATTAACTCTTGCATCTCCGTTGGTGCTAACCGATATGGAGTTTTGGCTATCGGTTTGGCTCCGGGAACTAGATCAATACGAAATTCTACATCTCTTTCTGGAGGAACTCCCGGTAAATCATCTGGAAAGACATCAGGAAAGTCTCTAACAATTGGTACTTCTTCTAGTTTCTTCACTTCTTTCTCAACATCAACCACATATGCTAGAAACGATTTGCCTCCATTATTCATATACTTCATGACCTTAACTAGGGAACACAAAACAGCTCTGCACCTTCTTTCTCCTTGAATAGACATTTCTTTACCACTTGGAAATATCAATTGGACTACTTTGCGATTACACACTATGTTGGCTTGGTTTAAAGATAACCAATCCATTCCCACCACTACATAAAACTCCTCTAACATCATAGGTATTAATTCAATTGCAAAATCCTCACCCTCTATAGAAATCTTACAATTTCTATACACATTAAACACTAAGAAGCTTTTAGAGTCTGTTACTTCAATTTCTAAAGGTGAAGATAATTTTTCTAACACAAATGAAGAGTAATGAGAAAATTTGGTAGATACAAAGGACCTACTAGCTCCAGAATCAAATAATACATAAGCTGGCATAGAGTTGACCAAAAAGGTACCTGTCACAACATCTGATGTATCTTTCGCTTCTTCAGCAGTAATCTGAAAGGCCCTGCCTTTAGGTTTTGGCAGCTCTAACTTTTTCCCACTGCTGCTTCCTTTGAATGGTTTGCTTTTAGAACTCCCATGAGCTTGCCTTTTTAAATCAGGGCAATCATTTTGTTTGTGCCCCAGCTTGTAGCAGTTGTAACAAAGGTTGGAAGAATTTGTGCACTGAGGGGCAAGATGCCCTTGTTTACCACATTTATAACAAAACATGGTTTTAAAGTGACATTCTCCTAGGTAATTTTTACCACACGTAATGCATGGTTTGATATCCCGAGAAGAACCAGATTTCTTGGGAGAATTAGCAAATTTTGTCTTCTTTGAAGACCCAACATCTTTCTCAACCTTCCTTTTTTCGCCTCTATCCTCTTGTCTTTTAAGTTCCAGTTCTCTTTCTCTAGCACAATCAATAAGCTCTGACAGTGTACTACACTTTGAAGGCGAGAGAAATTCCCTGAACTTGGCACTCAGCATGTTATGATATCTGTTGATCCACATCTTCTCAATTTGTAGAAGATCGGGACAAAATCTGGCCTTGTCAAAGAAAATTGCAGTAATGGTGTCGATGCTTTCATCTTTGTGTCTCATGTTCAGAAATTCTTCAGTTATTCGATCTATTGCAGCCTGAGGGCAAAACCTCTTAAGGAATAACTCCTTGAATTCAGCCCATGTGAGGTCCTTCATCCCATCTCTACCTTTCTCCTTGCGGAGAATTTCCCACCAATCTTTGCCTCTTTCACAAAGTTGATTCCCAGCAAAGATAACTTCATCAGATGAATCGCAATGGCATTTTTCAAAAGTGCCTTCTATGTCTGAGATCCACCTTTGACTCAGTAATGGATCTACTTCACCCTTAAACTCTGGTGGTTTGCATGCAACAAAGTCTTTGTAGGTGACCTTCTTGGAAGCACGTTCCATTTCACCACTAGTTTTGAGAGTTGCAAACTCCTGTCATATAAAATTTTGTAAGGAAGCTTCCATCCCCTCCATATACGTGGAAATATTGGCTTGAAGTGTCTTGGCTATTTCCTCTTTCACCATATCTCTCATTTGAGTGAGATCAATGTTATGGCTACCCTCGCCCGTGTTGTGCTCGTCAGCCATACTAAGACTGAAATAGGTTAATAGGTTGGTTAGTCCTATTTCTAAGTCATAGTATATACATAAATATAAACCACCACTTGTGATCCTAAAGATCACTTTACAAACAAATTTTTTTAACACCTTACCTACTACTCTATGCCAAAAATTTAAGTTGAATTTATTAAAGATATGTCCATGTCATGCGAATATGATTATACTGGCCAGGCATAATGATATCCCCATCACATGTTCACTTTCCTTAACTTCATCATTTTAAAAGCTTGGTTAAGAGGTTCGGGTCACATATCACATAGTCATCACAATATCCTTAGTTCAACATATTCATATTTCAATCTTTCATTAGGTCATAACACTATATGTTAAGGCACTCATTTATAACATGTAATCACATTCATTACATTTACTAACCTTAGGTCCTTAGCCACGTGATCGAGTCTTGGATTGAACCATTCTTTCCTTTAGATCAAGAGCACAAAAGTTTGAGTTCAAGTGGTTGTAACACACTTGATTCACTCAAACCAATAGCTCTGATACCAACTTGTGACACCCCAAATCTCAAAACATGTCATTTTAATCAAATTTGCGGAATTACAAAAGTGGTCCCAGTTTCTAAAACGTTTAACGTTAACAAAATTAATTTAAAACTTGTTGGTCCAAAGTACTAGGATGTCATATCCTATTTACGTGACATTTACACAAAATATAGTTAAGACTTCATAACCAAACATTTTCAACAAGTTTGACAAAGATTGGTTCGATATCCCAAAATCCGCGCTCGATCATACGTTCGTAGCCGACCTATTTTTGACCTAAAAACACCAAATTTAATCAAGTGTTACTTCATAAGAACTAAGTGAGTTAACCCCATCGACCCCCGAAAGAAATTCCATCAATTGGAAAATTTTCTACATAGGACGTAAGGTAGGCCGTAAGCTAAAATCTCAGGGACGTAACTTACGATCCTGCCCAAATTTTGACCATTAGCAACGGTCTAAAGGGCATAAAACAGAGGCTTTCAAGGGGTAGGCCGTAACCTATGGCCTTAGGACCATAAGCTACGGTCTTGACCTGCAGAACACCCATTTTTAATGTAGTTTTTTGGTCCAATGCCTTGTAACTCACATCTTACCATCCACATCAAAACTAAGGTATTTCTCATACATTTATATGCATATTTTCAACATAATTTCATACCATCATATAGCATATAACTATCTACAAAGTTTAAGTAAATTTTTATTTGTTAACGGGTCAAACCCATTCATTTCATTTACTTAATCATTTAACCCACCCTTTCATGGATTACCCCCAACGCCACACCAATGTGGACTTACATGACAAACTCCAACGCCATTTCAATATGGTCTTACATGACAATCACCAATGCCATTGCATTATGGACGCATTATGGACTTACATGACATACACCAATGCCATTTCATTATGGTCTTACATGGAAAACACCAATGCCATTCCTTTATGGACTTAAATGACAAACACCAATGCCATTTATTTATGGACTTACATGACAAACACCATTTTATATACACTTCCATCTTACTAGTGCCAATTTTTGTTTTTAACATATTATGACACATAATTTCAATTCAACATTCAATTGATCACCATTACTACAAGTTAATCACAAGTAGTTATACCAATCATAATCACATAACACACAAACACTAATATGTCTTATGGTTGCATATTAGTGAGTAGTTAACTCACCTTGGCCCTTAGTAGTAATCAGGTCAACTATTTCCTTTCTGGGTCTTTGATTAGCGACTTCACGTAGATCATATAATTTCACATAAGCATACAATCTAGTAGCTAAACACCTAATTCATCAACTTGCATTCAATTTGACTCATTTATTAACAAAATTATCATATTAACTTTAAAGTCATTGCTTTAAATCAAACTTCTCATTCATTTATCAATTTGACCAAAAATTACCTATTTGGCATTTCATCAAACACTTGGTGTGCAGGAATTTATCCACACACCAAAAATCCACTTTCAAACTTACTAAATCTCAATTTTGTTTCAAAATCAATCATTGCATCAAAACCCATTTGAAATAAGAATTTATTCATCAAACTTATATTTCATTTATCATTCAAAGTATACATGAACTATCACTAGTTCATCTAAGCATTCAACACTCCATGTCTATCAAAACCCATCTTACAAACTTGTAATCATATGCAAATGAATATGATTTCAGTTAGTTTACTTGATTCTAAGCAACCTGATGACATAGAACAAGTAATTACTAACAAATTTTTGGGTTTTAATCTAACCCACCCCACACCCATGAAAACCCACGAAAATACAACCAAAATCATCAAAGAAACTTACCAATATGTACTACAACATGAGTAGAACACTATACTAAAATTGCATTGAAGATCAAGGCTTCCAAGGTAGGTCAATTTTGCTTCAAAACCAATTTTCTTCTTGGGTTTTTGGTGCTCCACTTTTTCCAGAGAGAAGAAGAAGAAGAGAGTTGGGATTTTGACTTTGGTCAAATCCCCTCTTTTATATTAAGTTAAGCTTGACACTTTGGCAATTTACCCCCCTCAACTTTTATTTACTTTAACCAACATTTTTATTTTATCAATAGTTCGTTTTAACTAGTTAACCTACTAGTTAACAAAAATTCAACTTTAAACATAACCATTATATTAAGATAATTACTTAATCAAAAATTGGGTCGTTACAAGCAAGTTTGCAAAACTCGACAGATTTCAGGGTCAAGATTTCCGTCGGTGAAAGAAGAAGATGCATTTTCTACTCACAACGTTAAAGGTTGTTTATGTTCTCTCGACACCGATGCCCGAGAATGAGACTCTGGATCAACAAAGACGCCGATTAAAATGGGAAAACGATGATTATATATGTCGGGGTCATATTCTGAACGGGATGTCGGATGCATTATTTGATGTGCACGCGAACGAGGCATCTGCCAGGGATTTATGGGATGCGTTGGAGGCAAAATACATGGCAGAGGACTCGTCTAATAAGAAATTTCTTGTCACCAATTTCAATTCATATAAGATGATAGATAGTCGACCGATTATGGAACAATTTAACGAATTGCTTCACATTCTCTGTCAATTTGCACAACATAATTTGAAAATGGATGAATCAATTTCGGTGTCAAGTATTATTGATAAACTTCCACCCCTGTGGAAAGATTTTAAGCATACCTTAAAACACCGAAAGGATGATTTAAATCTTATTCAATTGGGAAGTGCTTTAAGGATTGAGGAATCTTTAAGATCACAAGAAACAGACAAAGGAAAAGGGAAAATTGAAGGAAAAAAATCTACTGTTAACATGGTTGAAACAGAAAATAAGCCAAAGAAATTCAACAAAAGTCAAAAGGGTAAACGAAAATTTAAAGGAAACGATCACGGTTCGAATAAGAAAGGAAAACTGGTTTGTTGGAATTGTGGGAAACCCGGACATATTAAACGTGATTGTCGGGTCAAAGTGAATTCCGGAAGAAAGACTGCTGATGGCGCAGGACCGAGTGGGTCAAAAGACCCTCCGGCTCAAACAGGTTACACGTTTAATTCATGTTTGTGCCATAATAATGTCTTGAATAATAATTTGTTAATGAACTATTGTTTTGATAATAACCCATGTGAAAGCTGCTATGTCAAGAATAAGTCAACAAAAGTTGACTATGGTTATGGGTTATTAAATAGCAACATCACGTATGATTCTGTTGTGAATTATGTCTCCTTTATGGTTGAATCTTGTTATACACAGGATGACTTGATGGCTTGGTGGGTGGATTCAGGGGCCACATGCCATGTTTGTAAAGATCCAAGATGGTTTACAAGTTTAAAATATATTAACGATGGATCCGTATTGCGAATGGGGAATGTAGCCACCGAACCCATCAAAGGAGTAGGAACTGTTAATATTATGTTTACTTCTAGTAAGGAACTTGTGTTAGAAAATGTATTATATGTCCCTGGAATTCAAAAGAATTTAATATCCGGTATTGTATTAAATAATCATGGATATAAACAAGTGATCGAATCCGATAAATTTATATTATCCAAACATGGTTGCTTTGTTGGTTTTGGTTATCTTTCTAATGGGATGTTTAAATTAAATATCCATGTGCCTTTTGCTCATGAATCCTTGAGTATGATATCATCATCTAAAAATCTGGTGGATAAAAGTTCTAGTTTATGGCATGCTAGATTGGGTCATGTTAATTATTACAAAATGAAAGATATTTCCAAAATGAGTCTTATACCGGGTTTTGATATGAAAGAAACTAATTGTCACACATGTAAGTTGACTAAAATTATTAGAAAACCATTTCAAAATGTTAAAAGAAATTCTTAAATACTAGAACTTGTACACTCATATTTTTGTGATTTTCATAGTACCCCTTCCTTATGAAATAAAAAATATGTTATTACATTCATAGATGATGCATCTAGATTTTACTATATTTATCTACTGCATTCTAAAGATGAAGCTCTTAATAAATTTAAAATTTATAAACAAGAGGTAGAGCTTCATCAAAATGGTTTAATAAAAAATCTTCGCACTAATAGAGGTGGAGAATATTATGATCCAGTTTATTTTCAGTCAACTGGTATAATACACCAAACAACTGCACCTTATACACCACAACAAAATGGTGTTGCAGAACGAAAGAATAGGACGTTAAAGGAAATGGTAAATTCCATGTTGTCATATTCTGGGTTAGGTGAAGGTTTTTGGGGGGAGGCTATGTTAACAGCCTGTTATTTGTTAAACAGGATTCCCAATAAACAATCCAAGACAACTCCATATGAACTTTGGAATAAGAAAGCTCTAAAGCTAAGTTACCTTAGGATTTGGGGCTGTAGAGCTGTGGTAAGGATTACTGAACCTAAAAGAAGAACTTTAGGTGAACGGGGCATTGACTGCATATTTATTGGATATGTTGAGCACTCTCCAGTGCATAGGTTCTACGTAGTAGAACCAAATGACTATGTGTCAGTTCACACTGTAATTGAATCGAGAGATGCTGATTTTGGAAACGAGGATAGATTTACTTATGTACCAAGGCTAAAAGATATACCGCACAGCTTAAGAACTTCAGTTGAAGCTAATCCTTCAGCTAATGCTTCTACTAGTACCTCAAATGTACCTCCTAGTGTTGAACCTAGGAAAAGTACTAGGGCTAGAAAGGCCAAGTCATTTGGAGATGATTTTTAGCTATATTTAGTTGAAGGTACAAGGGAAAGAATTGAATCTCAGATTCATTACTGGTACAACATTGAGGAGGATCCAAGGAATTATAAGGAAGCCAAGGCTTCAAGAGATGTGGCATTCTGGAAAGAAGCCATACAAGATGAGATGGATTCCATCATTCAAAATAATACTTGGAAACTGACAGAATCACCCCTGGATGCAAACCATTGGGCTGTAGATGGATATTCAAAAGAAAAATGAAGGTGGATGGTAGCATTGATAAGTTTAAGGCCAGGTTGGTCATTCAAGGCTTTAGGCAGAAAGAAGGAATAGACTTCTTTGACACTTATGCACCTGTTGCTAGAATATCTACTATAAGATTGTTAATTTCACTTGCTTTTATTCATAACCTGTTAATTCATCAGATGGAAGTAAAAACAGCCTTTCTAAATGGTGAATTAGATGAAGAAGTGTATATGAAACAACCGGAAGGTTTTGTGCTACCAGGAAATGAGCACAAGGTATGCAAACTCATCAAGTCATTGTATGGTCTGAAACAAGCACCTAAACAGTGGCATCAGAAATTTGATGAGGTGATCTTGTCTAGTGGGTTCTCTTTGAACCAAGCTGACAAGTGTGTTTATACTAGATTTGATTCCCCAGGAAAAGGAGTCATTATTTGTTTATATGTTGATGACATGCTTATATTTGGCACTGACCAGGCTCAAATTAATGAAACTAAGAATTTGTTGTCATTTAACTTTGATATGAAGGATTTAGGAGAGGCTGATGTTATCATGGGAATAAGGATACAAAGAAGCAAACATGGAATTTCTTTGACACAATCTCACTATATTGAGAAAGTGTTAAAGAAATTCAATCATCTAGATTGTTCCCCAGTTAGTACTCCAATAGATTCAAATGTCAAGTTAATGCCTAACAAAGGCAACCCTATTTCTCAGCTGCAATATGCAAAAGTGATAGGTTGTCTGATGTATGCTATGATTAGCACCAGACCAGATATAGCATATGTTGTCGGAAAACTGAGCAGGTTTACTAGTAATCCTAGTACACATCATTGGCAAGCTGTGAATAGATTGTTACAATACTTAAAGGGAACAATGAACCATGAACTGTGTTATTCAGGCTTTCCTTCTGTAATTGAAGGATATTCTGTTGCTAGTTGGATTACAAATATGGAAGATCATTCTTCCACTAGTGGCTGGGTATTCCTTCTTGGTGGAAGAGCTATTGCCTAGGCTTCCAAGAAACAAACTTGCATCACGAATTCAACATGGAATCTGAGTTTGTAGCTTTGGCTGCAGCTAGTAAGGAAGCCGAATGGCTCAAAAATCTGATTTATGAGATTCCACTGTGGTCTAAGCCTATATCACCCATATCTATCAGATGTGATAGTGCAGCTACATTGGCTAAAGCTTATAGTCATGTTTATAATGGAAAGTCAAGACACCTGGGTGTTAGACATAGCATGATTAGGGAATTAATCATTAATGGTGTGATATTTATACAATTTGTTAAATCAGAATTTAATATGGCTGATCATCTAACCAAAGGGTTAACTAGAGATCTCGTGAAAAGATCAGCTATAGGGATGGGTCTAAAGTCCATTTAAAATTATCTTAAGACAGGACACCCAATTCCCATCTAATACAATGTTAGATGTAGAATTCAATGAGGAAAGTTTGTTGTAAAGACATTGGAACACGTTATTTAATCATCCCAAGGTATGTGTTCAGACTGCAAGATGAAAGTAGGTTGAAGCTTACTTCTTAATAGTTCTTTGAAAAATTGCATTTGCAGGTGCAAGAATCTAAAGGACTACCTATATGAGTATGAAGTTTAGTTGCTTTAAGAAGTTATGGACTTGAACTTTGATATATTCATTGAAGGATTAGGACACAAGCTAGTAAAATATCGTGTCAAGTGAGAACATTGAATATGTAAATTTATGTGTATATTACCTTCAGGTATTCAACTGAATAACAATGGTTCAATCCGTAGGACACCTTTGATATTCGAATATTTGAATCGTGTGATATACTAATTTGAAAATTCAATCCCTAGGATATTTTCATTTATGCATAAATTTGTTAGTATGAGAGATATGTGTAGTTGATTATTGATATTACTAAAACGGGGGAGGAATGTTGCTAATTTTATTAATTATCAATATAGATTTTGTAATATTGGATTAACTTTGATCGAGTAAACAATATTGATTACTAACGAATTTGGTGATGGAGATAAGTTCGTTTAAACAATATTGTACGTATAGATTTGGTATAATAATAATAATAATAATAATACTAGTATTATTATTAGTGGACTTGGTGTGATTAAATTATTTCATATGAAGTAATTACGTTGGCCCATATAGTTTATTCAAAAGCTTTGGCCCATATATTAGTCAAAAAGTCCAAACCAATTTCTTTAATACATGTTGACAGTTTCCAGAAGGAAATATACACATGCTCGAGGTTTCTTTTCTTTCATCATCGGAAGTTAGGGCACGGTTTTTTCTCTCAACGAAAATCGATCTGTTCTTCTATTTCTCTTGGTTTTATCCGATAAAACGAGTTCTAGTGCCAGAAATAGATTTTATCTGAGAGTGATAATATCACGACTCCAAGATAATCCAAGATTGTGTGTTATAATCGTTGTTTTCAATCATGATTTTCATCCCCTGTTTTCTTACAAAGATAAAATCGATCTGTTGTTCGATCTATTCATATGGCGACCGGAGAATCAGTGAGGGATATGTCAAGCAAGTTTGCAAAACTCGAAAGATTTCAGGGTCAAGATTTCCGTCGTTGGAAGAAGAAGATGCATTTTCTGCTCACAACGTTAAAGGTTGTTTATGTTCTCTCGACACCGATGCCCGAAGAAGCAGAGAATGAGACTCTGGATCCACAAAGACGCCGATTAAAATGGGAAAACGATGATTATATATGTCGGGGTCACATTCTGAACAGGATGTCGGATGCATTATTTGATGTGCACGCGAACGTGGCATCTGCCAGGGATTTATGGGATGCGTTGGAGGCAAAATACATGGCAGAGGACTCGTTGTTTTCAATCACGATTTTCATCCCCTGTTTTCTTACAGCTTGAGCCCGAGCCCTATTTTATCAAAGCAAGTCGAGCTCAAGCCTTAACTAACTCGGGCTCAGCTTGGGTCGTTTACACCCCTATGCATAATTTTTTGTTCTATTAATATTGCTGGGCAATTCACTCGAAAGTCCTAGTGTCACACATTACCTTTTTTTAGATTATGTTTTTAATCAGCTAACTAATATTTATTTTTGTTAAGAGAGGTGGCAGGTTGGTTTGGATAAACAACTGTAATATAATAGGTTGAAATGGGTAACATTTTAATATGAATGGGTTGAGATAAGTAGTACTTAAACACAATACGGGTCAAGATGGGTAACCAAAAAACTATGTAAATACAATTGATTCAAACATTTAAAAATGATTAATAACATATTTGATGAGAAAATCACTAAAAATTATCCCAATAGATTATTTGTTTACTTCTAACACATCTTAAGTTAAACTAAATTAATGTTTTTTAAGAACAACTAATTTAGACCCGAACTGATTTTGCTTAAAACTCATTCTAACCAGCACTCATCATGATCCGAACTCGTTCTGACCTGTTATTCAACCCAACCTGCCCATTTTGCCAGGCAGAATTAACATCATTCAATTCCTTGGCAAAGTAATTTAATACAAAACTTATAATAACAATTATAAAAGCATGATTAAAAATTTCATATTGGAACTTCAACTAATCCACAAGTCTTATTACTAAAATGTTACAAGGGACACAAGATTGTTTTCCACTAGATATATAAGGAACTGGGTTAAGTCTAAGAACAAACACAAAATTTTAATTTAGTTGTCGTTATTAAGCTTGAAACATTTAACCAATCATCATTCCATTAACAACCAAATAAAATTAAATAATCGAAGTATATTGACCAAGAAAATATCTAAATATTTATTTTATAGATGTCACACAAAATTTATCACACCAAACCATATAAAATTAAATAACCAAAGTATATTGACCAAGAAATAACTAGATAGTTTATTTTATAACTGTCACTCGTATTTTATTATATCAAACTGGAACATGATACAAAAATATTCAACTGGAACCTTGTCCGTTATTTCAAGCCACACTTAAACCAAAATGCATGGAATATGCTCACTATTAATAATTAATAAGTTTCAGGATGAGCAGCAGCATAAGACTCGATAGCTTTATAGGTGTTCTCGTACAACTCTTTCTCCTTCTTAATAAACTCTTCCGATGGTTTCTCATCACCTTTACAATTATATGTAACGGTTTGCTTGAAAACACAACCTCCATCACAAGGCACAACCTTAACATGATAATTGATAGTGTCCAATATGTCCATCAAATTATCACCTTCGATGAATGAGTAGCTATAACTATGATTGCTTGCATCTAGAGCGTCAACCTTGTACTTTGCACTTTTGAATGGAACACCTAATTTGGAAAAAATATATATAACAATTAAGTTCCCTATCAAGTATAATCCGTCAGGAAAAAAAATATTATTATGTTACGTGTTACAATTTCTTACCATCCCCAAAGTTGAAGATCTTAATGGTCCCGACATCTCCGTTTCCCTCTACAGTCTCAATGGACTTGAACACTTGAGGGTTAACCTTAGGTGCGATGATGTCAAAATCACTGAAAGCCTTAAAGACTCTTTCAACAGGAAATTGAGATGGGACCTCAACTTCGAGAGTTATGATAGACATGATGAATTGATTTCTAAGAAGAGAGTGTTGGTTGGATTGCTAAGAAGAGAATGTTGGTTCTGTTTTAATGAAATACGCATAAACTTTGTTGTATTTATAGACCGATGCATTGAAAATAAAGCCCATCAAGTTTGACCCAACTAATCTATGAATATAAAAGTATATAATAATTAGTAATAAAATTTATAAATTATAAAAAAAAAAGACTTTTAAAAAATTATGATTGATGTCTTGTTTAAGTTACTTCTTACTTAACTAATAAATAAAGGTTTTCAATGGACACTTGGCACATTCTTAGAGCAACTTGATACTTTTTCCGCCTCCCTCTCCTATTAAATATACCCTATATTAAATAATAAATATACTTTTCACATATTTTTAAATTAAAAATAAGAATTTTTAATACATTAAAAATATTTTAATATTAAAAAAATACTTTTTTAAATAACCAAACTATTATAAAATATAGAATTTTTAAAAATAATTTTACAAAATGAAATATTTAAAGAAAATTTTTTGAAGTATTAGTGTTTAAAAAAATAATATAATTATTTTATGATTTAATCTATGAAATTGTATGTAATTATATTTTATATTAAAAAATGATCTTATATAGTTGAAATTTTTATTGATAACTATTAATTAATAATATTTTTTTATATATATTTCGTGTAAGTGATTTAGTTAAGAAATAAATTAAACTCTTTTATCAACTTTCATGTTTTAGAAAATTTTACTATTAACTATTTTTTTAATTTTTTTTCGGAGAAAATACTTTTTATAAATATCTTGTTGATTAAAAACTTTGATTGATTTTTTTTTTTAATTTTCCTTTTAAGAAATAAAATAGTAAAACATTTATTTTCAATAAAAGAACAGTTTTAATACATTTTGTATTTTTAAAAATTTTATTGTTTTAGAAAAAGTTCATATTTGGTAAAAATTCCATAATTTATAATAAGTTGGTTACTTTAAAAAAGTATTTTGATAAATATTTTTTAATAGTTAAGAAATTTGTTTTTCCTAATTTAAGGAAGATACAAATAATATAACTAATATAGTAATATTTAGTATTTCCATTTAATAAATGATGTGTGCATCTAATACGAGAGGTATGTGTGAATGTTAGCATGCAAATGCTTTACCTCTGTGAGACTGTGACATTTGTAATCCTACGTTAATATCTTGGTTACAAATTAATATATTATATAGGTTAAATAAATTCACTATGTTGTAACCATCACTTTCTACGAATATTTGCATGTTAGACCTTATCAACTATTATTAAAATAAAATTTTAAGAATTAATATATTATATTGTATTATATGATAAGATATAATTGAAATTTTTTTATGAATTACTAAATTGTTAAAATAAGAAGATTTATATTTTTAATATTTACTATTTAATTTAATTATATTAAAATCATCATTCTTTATTAGGGAAGTTATACGAAAAATCTAAACTTCACAAGGATTGTACGCTTGATATTATAATTGTTTATAAAATCATAACTATTGAATGTTTAAAAACAACAAATTACAACTAAGGATTAATAATTATAAAATTATATTTTAAGATATTATATAATACTTGAAATTTTCTTATGATTTATTAAGTTTTAATTAATTTCAATGATAAGAAAATCTATATATTTCATATTTAATTGTATAATTTAATTATTTAAAACAATTTATTATTAATATTTAGTATAAAAAGATAATTAGTATTTATTAGGAGAGATATGAGAAAAAAAATTATATACATGAGAAAATGACGATTGTCCATAGTAGCTATTATTTTATTAGAATATAGATTACTTACTCGTACATATTTTCAAAAACATTATATTTCTTAATATATCATTTTGTAATTCTTAGATTGTGAGGCCCTCTTCCGGGCGACCCCACGGAGGTAGGTTTCGTCATATCACATAGCCCTTAGTCTCAAAACTTTCATTTTCACGCAGCGGAAATGTAAACATAGTTTGATAAACATAATACAATAAAGTATCTGTATCAAACACATGTCGAATTGCCAAAACCATCGGATACTCTATCTTGATGCCTCGAGCTCCATACCTTCTCTGACCATAGCTTAACCTGACATACATGCTAAATCAAGTCAGCTTACGCTGCTAAGTTCTAGTTTTCATAAAAATAAAATCTTTACTGTATATAAAACCTTAACATTCACTGTTGACCAAAGTCAACAGTCTCAATTACCCTGAACATAACACATTTCATATACATAACATACATGACATCATAACATCAATCATACGGCAAAGAACTTCGCTGTCAACTGCTGACCTGAAGTCAGCCAGGCTTGTGCGGCACAAGACTCTATAACTATCAACCCGCAGCTGATAACTCATGCATGCATAAGATTTCTTTAACTATCAACCGAAGTTGACAGCTCATACCGGTACAAGACTTCTTTACATAAATCATTCATACATCACATATACTTAATCATAACACACATTCATTTACATCATCACAAACACTATCCTTATCATATCCACTGTCTTTGACAGTGGGCTTATACCGGCATAAGACTCCATTCCCAGCTATAGTCGTGGTTGACTATCATACCCTGTTATAGTCCGGGTTGACTATCATACCCAGTTATAGTCATGGTTGACTCTCATACCCAGTTATAGTCGTGAGATCATACACTCTGGCATTCATGAACATTTCAGACTAGCACCTTAACATCATAATATGCTGCCCTAACAGCAAAGGCACATATCATATCGTAATATCTCATGCTAGCACTGCTTCATCATATCGATTCCCTAGTAACATAGGAATCATTATACTACATTATGCTAGTATCATGTCATCGTATCATAACATCATGGCATCACATTCATGATTCACTAGGACCTATTCCTCATATCATACATCATACCTTCATCATAGCAGCCTAGGATTTCATCATAGCTTATCATCTATAATTATCATCATAGCGTGTTATCATACATCTCATCATCATGTCTTACTAACACACACTCATCATACTTAGCATATCTTCATACCCAAATCATGTTAACACATAAACACGTATAAATAGTCTTGGCGTATCATTATTCATTTATCATCATCTTAAGCACATAATATCGAGAACATAACATTAAGCATGTATGCCAGCCCAAAACATTAAACATAAGAATAGGGCATCTAGAACTCACCTGATGTCTCACGGTAGCGAGATCACTCACAACTGGTGCTAATGGTACAGTCCTGCATTGGTTTACGTATAATATGTTATATACGTTTTAACATACTGATTAAATCTTTTCTGAACGTCCAATGTCAAAGACATTGCCTTAATAGCCATCAAATCGTTAATGTTGTTGATTATCAAGCTAAAACAGTCTCTATACAGTTTAATGGCTTAGGAATAATCAATCCTTGTTATTGATTGTGATTAGTTTGAAACACTTGGATTTAACCTTGCATATCAAAATTAATCAAACTAATCACCTACCTTTTCATAATCAAATGGTTTAAACCACTATAACCATTGTTATGATTCTATGCAAACCGGTCATTACAACGGCTCAAAACAAGGATTTACCCATTAACAGTTCGAGTTCTTCACTTATAATCAATCCTAGCCATTATCTAGGCAATAATCAACAACCCTAACTATATCATCACGTTCAAAAACAAGATTTAATCAATCATTACCAATCTAGAAGGTTAAAGTGAACCGTTACCTATTCAGACGGAGTTCTGCGGGTAAAACGATGATCCGGGCTTGCAGAAACGTTTCCTGGTGCGATCTAAACCTTGAGAAGTCTTCAAAATTGAAGATTTGATGAATTATAGAGGTGGATTTTCGTGGTTGGTGGTGGAATCGTCGACTAGAAGATAAAATTATGGTTTTATGGCTGAAATATGATCTTTAACCCAACTTGCCTAACATGCTGACGTCAGGCGTATCGCCTAAAGCCACGCAGGGAAGTGGCGCGTACCGCGCGGAGCAAAGCTTCCAGAACCTTTTCGATGCCATCCGCGTGCATCGCCTAAGTCCAGAGGGCGGCTCGGGGCGTACCGCCCCAGGCGATTTTTGTCCATTTTTCGATTTTATCTTCGTTTCGCAATTCCGGACAATACGTAACTCTGTTTCGCGCACGGTTTTCGCCCACGTTCACCATTTCTCGCATACTATCATCCTGTAGTAATTTCGTTTGTCAGCTCAACGTGGATTCCAAGCACGATCAAACGTGCTAAATTTTCTTTGATAACGTGATTCTTCGAACATCAACAGTTACCGAAATCTCGCACGTTTATTTTTAGATTACTAAATTTTTGGGTGTTACAAATCTACCCTCCTTACAGTAGGTTTCGTCCTCAAAACCTGTTACGTCTCAAACAAATGTGGGTAGAGTCGTTTCATCTCGTCTTCCAAGTTCTTGACTTGTCCGAAGACACGTTCAAAACTTACATTCTCTTCTTTCAATCCTTCCTGTTGCGCCTGCTTGAGTTCGTCCAGAGAGTCTGGCGTGAAGCATAAGCTATGTCGTGATGCATCAGCATACACAACAAGATCATCGTTTCCATCCGGTAGTGCTAAGACATGAGCTTGGGTAAGTTTCTCCTTTAGCACTTATGAACGCTTGTTCTTGGTTCGGGCCCCATTCGTACTTTACATCTTTCTTCGTGAGCTTCGTCAGTGGCGTCGCTATCTTGGAGAACTCCTAAATAACTCTCCGATAGTAACCGGCCAAACCAAGAAAACTGCGTACTTCCGTCTGTGACTTTCGGAGGGCTACATTTTATAACCGTTTCAACTTTAGCTAGATCTACCATAATGCCTTCTGGGTTCACCACGTGACCCAGAAATTGTAATTCTCGTAACCAGAAAACGCATTTGGAGAATTTAGCATAAAGTTTCTCTTTCCTCAGGATCTCCAATACCTCACGTACGTGGCAAGCAAGGTCTCCCTCGTTCTTTGAATAATTTAAAATATCATCAATAATACTATCACCGATCGGTCCAACATCGGTTGACATACTCTGTTCATCAAATTCCATAAATGCTGCAGGAGCATTCGTCCATCCAAATGACATAACGAGAAACTCGTAATGTCCATAACGTGTTCGGAAGGCAGTCTTTGAAATATCCTGCTCTCGAATCTTCAACTGATGGTAACCAGATCGGAGATCTATCTTAGAGAACCAGCTTGCACCTTGCAATTGATCAAACAAGTCATCAATTATAGGTAAAGGATACCTGTTCTTTACGGTCAACTTATTCAGTTCCCCGTAGTCGATGCATATTCGCATGCTACCATCTTTCTTCTTCACAAACAGCACCGGTGCTCCCCAAGGAGAGACACTCGGTCGTATGACACCTTTATCAAGGAGTTCTTGTAGCTGGGCCATCATTTCTTTCATTTCAGTGGGAGCTAAACGGTAAGGTGTTTTGGCAACGGGTTGCGCCCCCGGCACTAAGTCGATTTGGAACTCAATTTCCCGTTCCGATGGTAATTCAGGCAATTCCTCAAGGAATACATCAAGGAAGTTACGCACCACGGGTACATCATCAATCGTCCTTATATCCGCACGTTCCTCAATCACATAGGCCAAGTAGGCTACACCCTCGCCTCATCATAACATCAGCCTTAATCATCGAAATGATCTTCGGCGCATACATCGCTTATCACCATAAATCGTTACGGAGCTCCCATCCATCGCACATACACATATCAACTTACGTCGACATACAATGTTAGCTTCGTATTTGGCTAACCAGTCCATACCCAAGACTACATCGAAACCTCTCAAGGTTATAAAAAAAAACAATTATACTGGGAACTTATGACCTCCTATCTTAACATAACAACCATCTATAGCCTCAGTCACCTTGGTCATCTTACCAATCGCCGTTTCTACATCAAGTACCCGATTTATCTTCTTAACCTTCCCAAACAACCCATCTTAGAAAGTAGAAGATACAAAACTTATACTGGCACCATAATCAAACAATACAGAAGCAGTAATATTGTTGATAGAAAAGGTACCTGTGACCACGTCCGGGTCCTCAACAGCATCATCCCTTGACAACGTGAAGGCTCGTGCTTTAGCCTTCTGCTTTTCCTTTCCATTTATCCTCTTTCTTACCCGAGCCCGAAGCATTGGCCCGTGGTTTCTTGCAATCCTTGGACATGTGTCCTAACCCATTGCAGTTAAAACATCGAGTAACATTCGGGCAACTGTTAGAAAAATGTCCCGTCTTTCCGCACCTGAAGCATAAATTAGTGCCTAGCAGGCACTGTCCCGTGTGGTTTTTCTCACACTTGTTGCATCGGCTCATCTCCTCTCGCTTCACTTTCTTGCTTGAGAACTTTTGTTGGTCTGTTCGACCCTTCTTAGTCCTGGAGGATTCTTTCATCTTTGTTTCTTCTTTGACTGACTCACAGACATAACATCATCCCAAACTATACCACTGAGTTCCACCGTGGAGTCGAAGGTCTTAGAAGCATTTGCTTTTACATGAATCCGCACCTTTGGAGGCAAACCCTCCATGTACAACTTCACCCTGCGTTCCTCAGAACCAACCAAGTGAGGAACTAGTCTTGCCATTTCATTGAATTTTGAGGTATATTGTCGATGATTCATACTCCCAGCTTTCAGAACCAGAAACTCTCTTTCAACTTTATCCAGCTCATTCTTGGGACAGAACTGTTTGGTGACCAGTTCCTTGAGATCGTCCCAAGTCATCTTCTCCATATCAGCTGCAGACTTGGACTGCTTAATGGTGTTCCACCAATGTAGAGCTTCCTCAGTAAATGAATGAGCTGCAAACTTGATAGCTTGATCAATTCGGCACTCACTGATGGAGATAACAGCCTCCATCGCAGAAATCCAGTGACAGGTGGCCACTGCATCCTTCTTTCCATCGAAGGTCGGTGGGTTACATCCTTTGAAGGCCTTGTAGTCACAACCCTTCAGTTTCTTTGACATATAATCACCGCTCTTAGTCTCGATGATTACAACCTCATCTTCCTTGGTGCTTTCCTTAGTCCCCTCCGACTTGTCTTTCAGAGCATCCTTTAGTGCCTTAGCAATTATCACTAGCAGTTTATCATCCATAATCCGATTCACCTCGTCAGAAATAGCCTTCACCACGATAGGCTCTAGAATAAACTCGTTTTCTCTTTCCGGTTGCTCGTTGTGCTCATGGTCGTCTTCGTTGACGGGTTCTTCATTCTCGATATGTGGTTCTTTAGGTTCCTGTGGTTGCTTACGTGGACTACCCTCTTGCCCAACCATCTAACTATCTACATAATGCAACAATTGAGTAGTCAGTACAGAATCAGTTTAGCACGAAATAAGCTTTGTAAATCGTTAATGATGTTGATCAGGTGTTATTAACCATTTACCCAACTCATAGGCTCTAAACGTTTCCCATCCCATCTCCTCAACGTGCATGACACTAACTACCTTTCTAACCTTACACCTACATCTTAACTCATACATAACATTCATACATAACATTCATACATAACATTCAGCTCGTGGCAACCGTTCATCCGTGGTTGGAAATTCGCATCACTTAATCCCATTTTCAGTTTAAGTCTTGGCATTTGGGATGCCAAGATCTCTCAAAATACGGCTCTGATACCAACTTGTGAGGCCCTCTTCCGGGCGACCCCACGGAGGTTGGTCTCGTCATATCACATAGCCCTTAGTCTCAAAACTTTCATTTTCACGCAGCGGAAATGTAAACATAGTTTGATAAACATAATACAATAAAGTATCTGTATCAAACACATGTCGAATTGCCAAAACCATCGGATACTCTATCTTGATGCCTCGGGCTCCATACCTTCTCTGACCATAGCTTAACCTGACATACATGCTAAATCAAGTCAGCTTACGCTGGTGAGTTCTAGTTTTCATAAAAATAAAATCTTTACTGTACATAAAACCTTAACATTCACAGTTGACCAAAGTCAACAGTCCCAATTACCCTGAACATAACACATTTCATATACATAACATACATGACATCATAACATCAAACATACGGCGAAAGAAATTCGCTGTCAAATGCTGACCTGAAGTCAGCCAGGCTTGTGCGGCACAAGACTCTATAACTATCAACCCGCAACTGATAACTCATGCATGCATAAGATTTCTTTAACTATCAACCGAAGTTGACATCTCATACCGGTACAAGACTTCTTTACATAAATCATTCATACATCACATATACCTAATCATAACACACATTCATTTACATCATCACAAACATTATTCTTATCATATCCACTGTCTTTAACAGTGGGCTTATACCGGCATAAGACTCCATTCCCAGTTATAGTCGTGGTTGACTATCATACGCAGTTATAGTCGTGGTTGACTATCATACCCAGTTATAGTCATGGTTGACTCTCATACCCAGTTATAGTCGTGGTTGACTCTCATACCTAGTTATAGTCGTGGTTGACTCTCATACCCAGTTATAGTCATGGTTGACTATCATACCCAGTTATAGTCATGGTTGACTCTCATACCCAGTTATAGTCGTGGTTGACTCCCATACCCAGTTATAGTTGTGGTTGACTCCCATACCCAGTTATAGTCATGGTTGACTCCCACACCCAGTTATAGTCGTGGTTGACTCGCATACCCACTTATAGTCGTGGTTGACTCCCATACCCAGTTATAGTCGTGGTTGACTCCCATACCCAGTTATAGTCGTGGTTGACTCCCATACCCAGTTATAGTCGTGGTTGACTCCCATACCCATTTATAGTCATGGTTGACTATCATTCATTCATCTTCCTATAACACGTATAGGAACATCATTCCTTCATCATTCATGACACACTAGCGTGATATGATCATTCATCGTATTCATCATAACATCATAACATTTCATGCTAGCATTTTATCGTCAGACATCATTACTTTGCCCTAATATCATAGAACTCATTATATCATGTCATGCCAGTATCATTTCATCAGTCCTCATCACAACCTCCTAGCATTGAATACATATCATGCTATCATCATATCGTGAGATCATACACTCTGGCATTCATGAACATTTCAGACTAGCACCTTAACATCATAATATGCTGCCCTAACAGCAAAGGCACATATCATATCGTAATATCTCATGCTAGCACTGCTTCATCATATCGATTCCCTAGTAACATAGGAATCATCATACTACATTATGCTAGTATCATGTCATCGTATCATAACATCATGGCATCACATTCATGATTCACTAGGACCTATTCCTCATATCATACATCATACCTTCATCATAGCAGCCTAGGATTTCATCATAGCTTATCATCTATAATTATCATCATAGCGTGTTATCATACATCTCATCATCATGTCTTACTAACACACACTCATCATACCTAGCATATCTTCATACCCAAATCATGTTAACACATAAACACGTATAAATAGTCTTGGCGTATCATTATTCATTCATCATCATCTTAAGCACATAATATCGAGAACATAACATTAAGCATGTATGCCAGCCCAAAACATTAAACATAAGAATAGGGCGTCTAGAACTCACCTGATGTCTCACGGTAGCGAGATCACTCACAACTGGCGCTAATGGTACAGTCCTGCATTGGTTTACGTATAATATGTTATATACGTTTTAACATACTGATTAAATCTTTTCTGAACGTCCAATGTCAAAGACATTGCCTTAATAGCCATCAAATCGTTAATGTTGTTGATTATCAAGCTAAAACAGTCTCTATACAGTTTAATGGCTTAGGAATGATCAATCCTTGTTATTGATTGTGATTACTTTGAAACACTTGGATTTAACCTTGCATATCAAAATTAATCAAACTAATCACCTACCTTTTCATAATCAAATGGTTTAAAACACTATAACCATTGTTATGATTCCATGCAAACCGGGCATTACAACGGCTCAAAACAAGGATTTACCCATTAACAGTTCGAGTTCTTCACTTATAATCAATCCTAGCCATTATCTAGGCTATAATCAACAACCCTAACTATATCATAATGTTCAAAAACAATATTTAATCAATCATTAACAATCTAGAAGGTTAAAGTGAACCGTTACCTATTCAGACGGAGTTCTGCGGGTAAAACGATGATCCGGGCTTGCATAAACGTTCCCTGGTGCGATCTAAACCTTGAGAAGCCTTCAAAATTGAAGATTTGATGAATTATAGGGGTGGATTTTCGTGGTTGGTGGTGGAATCGTCGACTAGAAGATAAAATTATGGTTTTATGGCTGAAATCTGATCTTTAACCCAACTTGCCCGACATGCTGACGTCAGGCGTATCGCCTAAAGCCACGTAGGGAAGTGGCGCGTACCGCGCGGAGCAAAGCTTCCAGAACCATTTCGATGCCATCCGCGCGCATCGCCTAAGTCCAGAGGGCGGCTCGGGGCGTACCGCCCCAGGTGATTTTTGTCCATTTTTTTATTTTATCTTCGTTTCGCGATTCCGGACAATCCGTAACTCCGTTTCGCGCATGGTTTTCGCCCACGTTCACCATTTCTCGCATACTATCATCCTGTAGTAATTTCGTTTGTCAACTCAACGTGGATTCCAAGCACGATCAAACGTGCTAAATTTTCTTTGATAACGTGATTCTTCGAACATCAACAGTTACCGAAATCTCGCACGTTTATTTTTGATTACTAAATTTTCGGGTGTTACATAGATCTAATTAGGAAGTATTTAATATTTTCTTTATAGAACATCTATTACACTAAAAGAATAAATGTGGACACTTGTCATCTCCAAAGATTTGCATGTAGACCTTATAAAATAAGAAGATTCATATTTTTGATATTTACTATTTAATTTAAGGAAAAACTCCACACAAATGTAACCAACCTTTTAAAGTGTTCCTATTAAGTCACTAAACCTTTTCTTTATCTTAATTTGGTAACTCAACTTATAAGAAGTTTTATATTTCTATGTTTTTACCTATTAAAAATGTTATCATCATGACATAACATCTCCTTTTTAACTTCTTTTCTTTTGAGGCTTAGGTGGAAAATGACTTGACATCAATTTCGGCATTTTATAGAACTTAGGATTTTAACTAAGAAAACATCAAAAAAAATAATTTTCTTTTAATTCTTAAAACCTAAAAATCTTATACCTTTGATATGTACCCTTTCGTCACAAAACATCTCAAAGTTGTGTTTGAAGGCTTTCTCCGGTTCATACTTATCGTCTTCTTATTCCCTGCAAACGATTAATCAAACAAACTGTCATGGGAAGAAAGCTTGACGTTCTTCTCGGCCGGAAATTCAACGCCTCAAAGTTCAAGGCCACGGTTAACATTGCAGTCTCATGAATCACATTTCTCAAAAACCAGCAACAGGTTCGGCTCGATCTGATATCGTTCAGCTCCTCAATCTCAATCTCAATCACCATGAACACGCTCTGCTACGGGTACTGTTTCGTTTCTTCAATTTTTTGATTTAATTATGGTGAATGGCCAGTTACTGCCATGGGAAGATGCTTGGGTACTGTTTCGTTTTCTTCCGTATCAAGCACTAAAAAAGAATGAAAAAATGTCATGTTAGCATATTAAATGCCACATCAGCATGTTAAGCTTTTAAATATGTAAAAAAAACATAAAAATATAACAATTTTTATAAGTTGAGTTATCTAATTGAGAAAAAAAAAATTTGATCAACTTAATTGAAACATTTTAGAAAGTTAATTACATTTGTGTAAAGTTTTTCTTTAATTTAATTTTATTGAAATCATTATTCTCTTTATCAGGAGAGTTATATGAAAATTCTAAACTTCACAAGAAAACGACATGTGTCAATTCAAGTTACTTATTTATTATAACAGGAAGATCAAAATATTTCTTATTAGATAAACATAAGTTAAAAATAAATTAAGAAAATAATAAACTATGTTTTAAGAGAAAATTTTATTTTAAAGAAAAAATTGTTATTAAATAATCTCGTCGTTGATGTTTTGAGTGTTCACAATTTTATCTCTTTTCCTAGTTGGATATATTGTAATTTGATAGTCAATTTTTTTATTTTTGAACATTTATATAATAACTTGGTAAGTCTTTGTAATTAAATATTCATAGAATAATTTCATTAGTTTTTATTTTCCTTTTGTACGTAGCCTTTGTGTGTTTGAATTGATTTTAAAAAGAATCATATATCGTGGTAAATCACTATTATTAAACCCTTCCTTATTATAGAGTAAATTGTGAAGATGGTTCATGTGACTTGCTAATATTTTACTTTTGGTTCCTAATTTCATAAATTACACATAAGACCCATACTTTTAAATATATGTAACACACTAACACATACAGTATTTACGGCACAAAATTACTCTCACATGTTTGACCAAATTACCCTCACCTGATGATTGTATGCATGGTTGCAAAAATCGCTAGTCGCTCCTAGGTCGGAACAGGTCCTTGGAGCGAGTAATCGGAGAGTACTCGGCCCTAGGCGGGAGTACTCGGGTAATACTCAGGAAGAACTCGGACTCGGAACAACTCCTTGGAGCGAGTACTCGGAGAGTACTCGGCCTTGGAGACCGACTTTTACAACAGTGATTGTATGTCACACCTCAACCAACGGCGGAATACATTGGTGCATGATTGTGATTGCTCATAACTCATTGTGCTATTTTGTAAGTTTCAATAGTTAATAATCCAACTACATTCATAACAGTATATCATTCAACATCCACATTGTTCAACACAAAACAAAGCATAATCCAACATTACAATTCAAAACCAAAGTAAATAACATTGTTTATTTTATTAAAATTAGGTCCAAATTAGGGGTGTTCACGCTTCGGTTCGAAACCGCGAAACCGCCCAAACCAGTCATTGGTTCGGTTTCGCGGTTGGTTTTTTTCCTAAACATTTGGTTGGTCGGTTTCGAAAGTTCAAAACCTTAATGAACGGTTTGGTTTACGGTTTTTGCCAAAAACCGGACCGGACCGTATGTGTGTGTATATATGTATGTCTGTGTGTGTATGTATGTATTCTGATGTGTATATACTATTTAGTTAAGTTGTTGGTTGTTCACTTGTTTGGTCATACATAAAGTTTTATAACTTTAGAAAGTAAGTTGGTTGTTCACGGTTCGGTTCGAAACCACGAAACCGCCCAAACCAGTCATTGGTTCGGTTTGGCGGTCGCTTTTTTTCCTAAACATTTGGTTGGTCGGTTTCGAAAGTTCAAAACCGTAATGAACGGTTTGGTTTATGGTTTTTGCCAAAAACCGGTCGTAAAAAACCGGACCGTACCGTATGTGTGTGTGTATATATGTATGTGTGTGTATGTATGTATTCTGATATATATATATACTATTTAGTTAAGTTGTTGATTGTTCACTTGTTTGGTTATACATGAAGTTTTATAACTTTAGAAAGTAAGTTGGTTGTTTTTGGACTTGGTGGTTTATTTTTAGATATCATGTTTTCTAGACAAATTTTGTATTTAATAGCAGGTTTTGTAATAGTAAATATTTTTAACAGGTTTTGTAATAGTAAATATTTTTAACTAAGGGTGTTCATGGTTCGGTTCGAAACCACGAAACCGCCCAAACCAGTCATTGGTTCGGTTTCGCGGTCGCTTTTTTTCCTAAACATTTGGTTGGTCGGTTTCGAAAGTTCAAAACCGTAATGAACGGTTTGGTTTACGGTTTTTTCCAAAAATCGGTCGTAAAAAACCGGACCGTACCGTATGTGTGTATATATATGTATGTGTGTGTATGTATGTATGTATTCTGATGTATATATACAAAGTTGTTGGTTGTTCACTTGTTTGGTTATACATGAAGTTTTATAACTTTAGAAAGTAAGTTGGTTGTTTTTCGACTTGGTGGTTTATTTTTAGATATCATGTTTTCTAGACAAATTTTGTATTTGATAGCAGGTTTTGTAATAGTAAATATCTTTAACAGGTTTTGTAATAGTAAAAAAAAACATAAAAATATAACAATTTTTATAAGTTGAGTTATCTAATTTAGAAAAAAAAAATTTGATCAACTTAATTGAAACATTTTAGAAAGTTAATTACATTTGTGTAAAGTTTTTCTTTAATTTAATTTTATTGAAATCATTATTCTTTATCATGAGAGTTATATGAAAATTCTAAACTTCACAAGAAAACGACATGTGTCAACTCAAGTTACTTATTTATTATAACAGGAAGATCAAAATATTTCTTATTAGATAAACATAAGTTAAAAATAAATTAAGAAAATAATAAACTATGTTTTAAGAGAAAATTTTATTTTAAAGAAAAAATTGTTATTAAATAATCTCGTCGTTGATGTTTTGAGTGTTCACAATTTTATCTCTTTTCCTAGTTGGATATATTGTAATTTGATAGTCAATTTTTTTATTTTTGAACATTTATATAATAACTTGGTAAGTCTTTGTAATTAAATATTCATAGAATAATTTCATTAGTTTTTATTTTCCTTTTGTACGTAGCCTTTGTGTGTTTGAATTGATTTTAAAAAGAATCATATATCGTGGTAAATCACTATTATTAAACCCTTCCTTATTATAGAGTAAATTGTGAAGATGGTTCATGTGACTTGATAATATTTTACTTTTAGTTCCTAATTTCATAAATTACACATAAGACCCATACTTTTAAATATATGTAACACACTAACACATACAGTATTTACGGCACAAAATTACTCTCACATGTTTGACCAAATTACCCTCACCTGATGATTGTATGTCACACCTCAACCAACGGCGGAATACATTGGTGCATGATTGTGATTGCTCATAACTCATTGTGCTATTTTGTAAGTTTCAATAGTTAATAATCCAACTACATTCATAACAGTATATCATTCAACATCCACATTGTTCAACACAAAACAAAGCATAATCCAACATTACAATTCAAAACCAAAGTAAATAACATTGTTTATTTTATTAAAATTAGGTCCAAATTAGGGGTGTTCACGCTTCGGTTCGAAACCGCGAAACCGCCCAAACCAGTCATTGGTTCGGTTTCGCGGTTGGTTTTTTTCCTAAACATTTGGTTGGTCGGTTTCGAAAGTTCAAAACCTTAATGAACGGTTTGGTTTACGGTTTTTGCCAAAAACCGGACCGGACCGTATGTGTGTGTATATATGTATGTCTGTGTGTGTATGTATGTATTCTGATGTGTATATACTATTTAGTTAAGTTGTTGGTTGTTCACTTGTTTGGTCATACATAAAGTTTTATAACTTTAGAAAGTAAGTTGGTTGTTCACGGTTCGGTTCGAAACCACGAAACCGCCCAAACCAGTCATTGGTTCGGTTTGGCGGTCGCTTTTTTTCCTAAACATTTGGTTGGTCGGTTTCGAAAGTTCAAAACCGTAATGAACGGTTTGGTTTATGGTTTTTGCCAAAAACCGGTCGTAAAAAACCGGACCGTACCGTATGTGTGTGTGTATATATGTATGTGTGTGTATGTATGTATTCTGATATATATATATATACTATTTAGTTAAGTTGTTGATTGTTCACTTGTTTGGTTATACATGAAGTTTTATAACTTTAGAAAGTAAGTTGGTTGTTTTTGGACTTGGTGGTTTATTTTTAGATATCATGTTTTCTAGACAAATTTTGTATTTGATAGCAGGTTTTGTAATAGTAAATATTTTTAACAGGTTTTGTAATAGTAAATATTTTTAACTAAGGGTGTTCATGGTTCGGTTCGAAACCACGAAACCGCCCAAACCAGTCATTGGTTCGGTTTCGCGGTCGCTTTTTTTCCTAAACATTTGGTTGGTCGGTTTCGAAAGTTCAAAACCGTAATGAACGGTTTGGTTTACGGTTTTTTCCAAAAATCGGTCGTAAAAAACCGGACCGTACCGTATGTGTGTATATATATGTATGTGTGTGTATGTATGTATGTATTCTGATGTATATATACAAAGTTGTTGGTTGTTCACTTGTTTGGTTATACATGAAGTTGTATAACTTTAGAAAGTAAGTTGGTTGTTTTTCGACTTGGTGGTTTATTTTTGGATATCATGTTTTCTAGACAAATTTTGTATTTGATAGCAGGTTTTGTAATAGTAAATATCTTTAACAGGTTTTGTAATAGTAAATATTTTTAACTAGGGCTGTTCACGATTCGGTTCGAAACCGCGAAACCGCCCAAACCAGTCATTGGTTCGGTTTCGTGGTCGCTTTTTTTCCTAAACATTTGGTTGGTCAGTTTCGAAAGTTCAAAACTGTAATGAACGGTTTGGTTTACGGTTTTTTGCCAAAAACCGAACCGTACCGTATGTGTGTATATATATATGTATGTGTGTATGTATGTATTCTGATGTATATATACTATTTAGTTAAGTTGTTGGTTGTTCACTTGTTTGGTTATACATGAAGTTTTATAACTTTAGAAAGTAAGTTGGTTGTTTTTGGACTTGGTGGTTTATTTTTGGATATCATGTTTTCTAGACAAATTTTGTATTTGATAGCATGTTTTGTAATAGTAAATATTTTTAACTTGTATTTTTAACAGGTTTTGTAATGTTTTTTACACAATTTATAATGTTGGACACGTAAGTGACGTAAGTTTTCTTTTCTTTTTTTTTTTCAAAAGTAGGCTTCACTTTTTATTTTTAACATGCCAAAACCGTAAACCAAATTAGAACCAAATCGTTTATAATGGTTCGGTTTGGTTCAATTTTTTATTTATCACTTAAACTAAAGTATTGCATCATTGATTTTGTTTATCACTCAAGAATAACATGTTTGATAAGACATGTGTAATATCCCAAAAAAATTACAAAAATGTAAAAAGAGAGTATAAGAAAACTCACTGGTGGTGTAATGATCCGAATAATACTTGTATGAGTTGTGAAGATTCCGAGATCAATATTCACCCTAAATATAATACTGAATACATATAAGAATGTGGCTTAATTATTCTAATTTTCAAATAATGGACCTAATCTTGAGGGTTCAATATTAAATAAAAGGTCTTCCTGATGGTTAAAGTTCAAGAATTTGGGGATTTTGATATTTAGCTTATTTTATATAATTTATTGATATTTTTATAATTTTAATAAAGTCTTTAAATTAAATATAGATTGATCATTTGAATAATAGTTGGATAATATTCTATTTAAATAACTTAAATAAAATATACAATAAATCTTATAAATAAATTCCAAGATATAATAAAAATACTACTCTAAATACACACACATATATATAAGACTTATGATTTTATAGGACTTAAAACAAAGTTTAATTTGTGTGTTTATTTAAATATGTTGTTTAAATAAAAGTCATTTTTGAGTTTATATAAATAATCCGGAATTTATAAAATACTTTATTGAATTTTTACACTTTTTTTTTACTATTTCTTATTCAATTTAAATCAATTAGAAACAAATTAGTTTGATTAAATAATTAAATAAGTAAAATTAATTTCCATAATTTTTTATTAAATTTTCTAGAATGTTTAAGAAGTCCTTTTCGACTAATTTATTTATTTACTACGTTAAAACTCATGTATTACATGGGTTTACCACTTTACCATATATAATTTGTTAAAATTGTTAATTTTTCTCTATATTATATGGGTTGAATAAAAATAAGTTCTGAAGTTTCTATTTATATATTTTATTATTATTTCACTTACGTTTAATTTTTTTTAATTTTGATTATTTTTTATTTTAATTGTTGCTTTTATTTATTTAAGGAAACAATTTTATTATTTTAAACATAATTATTCATTATTTAATAAGAAGATAACATTAATTGAAGAGATAGAGACGAGAAAATCACAAGCTTGAGTTCATCAAAGAATGACATGTGGCTAAACAAAACATTTATTTATTATAATACATCGATTTTTTAGAATTTTTAGAGAAAACCTAGTTTGTGCAGGTTCATTTATTATTAATATTAAATTCAAAAATAAAAATAAAATCCCCACACTCATTAAGAACACTAGAATTTCAGTTGGAACGATTGGCTGTTGTAATCCAAAATTGTTTGAGGGCTTACAATCCTAGCATGATTTCGAATAATAATATTATTTGTATTACCTGGAATGGAGCCGTATTGATTGAGATCAAGTAAAAAAAACAGTCGGTTGCAACTTGGATCGAGTCGAGCGATTTAGAAGAGAATAGTTATATTAAAAGCATGATTAGCTTCATATAATTGTCGCCTAAATCACAGAATGTTCAATTTTGTTTGAGAGTAACAGTTTTGGTCTATCGAGTTTGAAAAGGATTATGAATCAACGTTTATTGTTTTAAACTATTTAAGTCCCAATTAAATGAGAATAACTGCATGGTTATGATCGTGATGCTTTTTTATATGTATAACCATCCACAATTAAATGATTGTTTGGGGTCTCTAATTGCAGGTCGTAGATGGGGGAATAAGAAAGGAAATGAGTTTGTAGGATTGACAAGTTTAGTCCCTTAGGTTTCAAGATTATTTATCTAATGTAGGGGTGTAAACGAGCCGAGCCGATCCCGAGCTCGTTAAGGCTCGAGCTCGGCTCGTTTAGAAAAATTAAGGCTCGAGCTCGAGCTCGGCTCGTTAAGGTAAATTAGGGCTCGGGCTCGAGCTCGAGCTCGGCTCGTTAAAGAATTTTTAGGCTCGAGCTCGGCTCGGCTCGTTTAGATTTTTTTTATTTAATTTATTTACTTTAATTACTAATTTAATTATATTTATAACTATATTTTATAAATTTAACATAAAATATTTAATTTAAATATATTTATCATAATTTTATATATAAAAATAATTAATTTTATAAATAAACACTTAATATAATAAATAAACATTAAATATAATAAATAAAAATTATATAAACGAAAAGCTCGTTAAGGCTCGCGAGCCGGCTCGAGCTCGTTAAGTGAAGCTCGAGCTCGGGCTCGAAAACTAAACGAGCCACACTTTTGGGCTCTAGCTCGGGCTCGGGCTCGTTAAGGCTCGGCTCGTTCGAACTTTTTACCGATCCGATCTCGAGCATTTAACGAGCTGCCTTGGTTCGTTTACACCCCTAATCTAATGTTTTAAGATTAGGATTTAGTTTAGGGAATTACACACTTGACCCCTATAGTTTATAACCTAACATTTTACCGGTTACAATACTAAATTAAAAGAATATAAACTACTAATTTATATACAAAACTTGTTTTGATCCATATCTTCGTTGGGTACTCTAAATAGCCTCCTTGATTAGAGAATGATTAATGTTAAGTTTTCAATCAAACGTCTTGACGAGCCGGTAACAAGTGCTTCAAGAATACCTTTGCTAGCTTTTAATCACTTATGTATTTCACATATTCTTGGCTCAATATGTGCTTCAAGAATACCGTTGCTATTGTTCTCTTGGCTCAATATGTGCAACCAGGTGCACGAAATAAACATATTGTCTCCTTAACGATGCTTCTGTAAAGTTCTTATTCGCTTTTATATATTGTTCTGTGATAATGTTGGCATATGTTCTGACTTTAGTTATTAGATTACACACATGATTGGGGCTTTGTGTTTTCAACGTGATTATTGAGGTCCAAAGATTGTATTTGTAAAAGAAAATTAGTATAATTAAAACTTAAACTTTAAAATCAAACCTTTGAGTCGTCCCACAATATGGTTCCAACTTCGTTAAAAACATGGCCTTAAAACCTAAACTTTATAGATATATGTTAAAGCTAAAAATTAAAAACTAATATTGAAGAGTTCGATGATATGGTTCTAACATCATTATAATGAGTTCAATCGGAGCTTGTTTGAGCTGGTTTCGAGGATTTTAGAAAATATTTTTTAGGTTTTTTAGGTAAAATAAACATTTTATTTGATCATGCCCCTAAGTTCTATTACCAAATTATTTGACTCGTCTAATGTAATTGCCGTAATCAAAACTTTATACATACTTTATTCGTTGATTTATTTATATAAACACAGTCTTCTCTTATATTACCTCCCTTTTATCATTAAGGAAAGAGTTTAAATCTTGTAAAAAAAATACCTATATTATAGATATATGAGAGAAGTTTAATGAATTCATAACAACACAGTTGGTGACATTAATAGCTAGCATGATCACCTGGTGTTTTCATTATTTTTTTGTTGTATGTGTTCTTATTGTTTTTGTTCTTTTTTTTTTTTTTGAATCTAACTCACTTTCACACGTGGATTAAAGAAAATGGATTGTTAATGCAAAGCAGGATTTGGTTTTTCTTGATGCAAAATCATTTTTCCTTTTGATGGCCTGATATCTATTACCGCCTTGTTATTGAAGTCAGATAATTATAACCAGGAATATCCAATTTTGCTCAATTAGTCTTTACCTAACTATGAGAATAGCAAATTTAATGTGAGAAATGTATTTTAGAAGCCTAAAAACTAGTGACAACATCTCTAATCTAAGTCTGTTACGTGTTTTTTTTTGCCTTATTTTGACAAAATTAGGTTCATTTTCATTCGATTTGCCTCATGGTTTATGTTCTTGTTTGTTTATTTTGATGCCAATGAAGGTATATCTTTAATTTTCCCAAAAAACTATATTGTTGTTCCAATTGCAAATGGATGAAATAGTGATGATGGTAAAAAAATTGTTCTTCTGCTAAGACCGCCCACAATGCGCACGTCGGGTACCGCACGTGGGTGAGGTGGCAAGGAGCACATCGGACGAGCGGAGTGGAGGAGAGGGGAAGACTGGCATGCTTAGCCGCACGCATGTCGGGATGTGCATCGACATGCGAGATAGGGTGAGGTAAAAAGAGGAGTTAAAAAGATGATGCATGTGAGAATGATGAGTTGGAGTTAAAAAGGGGAAAGAGAATGCATGTTAGAAGGATCGATTAAAAGTTTATGTGACAGTGACGATTATGATGCATGTAGTAAATGCAGTCTTCACATTACGGGTAGTATAAAGTATTAGATTTTAAGAAGCCTAATGTTTGGGAGTACTAAAAAGTGGATAGCTATTCCTGTGGGGACTCGGTCACCGTCAACTATGGTAGCGGCAAGAGTGACAGTTGCTGGCAGGAGGGAAGTTGATGGGGAATATGGAGTGACAAGAGTGATGTTCGTCAATAATAGTGACGGTGATGGGTCGTCTCTCGAGTCTCTCCTCTCTGAAAACGCCATTAGGAGTGACAGTGGTGGCCTATGGATCGCCTTTGGCTCTCGAGTCTCTCCCTTAGGATATGTGCAATGAAGTGTGATGGTGGCTTGAGAGAGGCTAGTCACCCCCTGGCTCCCTCCCCATTTTCCACCCCGGCCTGGAAGCTCTGTCAAGTCCCTCCTCAACCTCTGGAAGACCTCTCTCATTCATCTTGAAGCCTCATTGTATCTTGAAGCTTAGGAACAAGGAAGAAACATCTAAGGAGCCCACAAGAATCATCATCAACGAATTCCAGGAGTGCTACCCTGCTATCCCAGCTCCATCTCAGCCTTTAAGAGCTTTAGAAGGTAGTTTGATGATCCATTTACACAAATCTCACTTCTAAACACACATGCAAGTATCATACACACACATGAAACACCAAACACTCACATGCACGAATTTTTGGGCTTGATAATATATGTTTAGATGTACTGGTGACTGATTTGGGATATTGGAATGATATATGTTGGATATTGTTGAGATTTGGTGATACTTAGTGTAGATTTGAGACATACTTCTGTAAATAGTAGCTTTGATTGTATAAGATAGTGTTAGATGATGTTCTAGACATGTTATGGTTGTTTAAATGACTAATTTATGATTATGCGTTGAAATGAAATTAGCATTGGGGATATTGAATGTTATTTGGTAAAGCTTGATGATTATTTCCATAAATAGTAACTTTCCTAGTATAAAATATTGATGGATGATGATTTAGATGTAATATGAGGTTTTGAAAGATGAGTCATGCATATAGTTGAGATTATTGATAGATTTGTTAGGCCAGTTTGACAAAATGGAGACTTTGTGCACATGTTTCTAAAAATATAAATTTTTGGAATAGGACATACATGTAATGATTTGACTATGTTCGATTATTTTGATGATGTTAGTGGTTATGAAAACATATTTGAATACCATGAATTATGATTAAAACGAGTTTTATAGCAAACTTTCTAATAAAGGAAACTTTATTTAGGGATTTGTATAAATTATGAATATTGAGCATGTTTTGTGATGATAGATGATGAAATATGCTTTTTCATGACAATATGAAAGTTGTTGTATGATTTATTCCATTAAGTCATGATAAATATAACAACTTACTATATATAGTGACTTTAGTTACCAAAAATGGATTATGTGCTTAAGTAATGTTATGTGACAATGTGCTACGTGTTAACATGATCACTTAGGGAAACGAGCATGCTTAGAATGGTAAAATATGACTTGATGTAAACTTACTAAAAATAGAAATCAGCCAAGAATGGAAAATTACTATAAATAGTAAATTGTCCATTGAACGTGATTTATGTGTTTACATGCAATACATGATAAATGACAAACGTTAAACGAACGATAATACACTAACAAGTCACCAACGGGTCGTTGAGTCAACATGGTCAAACATAGTCAAACATGGTCAAACACAGTCAAACATGAACATGAACACGAACTCGAACATGACTGCGATGTCACACCCCAACCGACAGTGGAATACGTCGGGGCGCGAACGTGACTGTTAAATAGCTCATGATCAACTAAAATGTTTCATAATTAATGCAACCAAATTACATTGTCTTATAAACCAAAGTAAACTAAGTTCAAACAACCAAAGTTCAAATAAACAAAAGCTAGAGTTAAAATTAGGGGTAATTTTGTAGAAACATAACCAAGTTTTGATTTTGTTCCAATTAAATCACTAAAACTTTGTTTTGTTTTAGTTAGGTAACTTAAGTTTGATTTATGTTTTAATACTAGACAAAAAACCCGAATAACAGGTAATCTTGATTCGTTTAGGATTTATAAGTGAATTTTTAAATGATTTTATGACCCGTTTATGATTTTATGACCTGTTTCTATAACATTTTGAAAAAAGCACAAAATGCCCAAATGAGTCTAAAATACATCTAAAACCTTCAAACGGGTCATAAAATCATCTAAAAATCCACTTATAAAGCTTAAACGAATCAAGATTACCTGTTATCCAAGTTTTTTATCTAGTATTAGAACATAAATCAAACTTAAGTTACATAATTGAAACAAAACAAGGTTCCAGTGATTTAATTGAAACAAAATCAAAAGTTGATTATGTTTCTATAACATTTTCACTTAAAATTATTATTAAAGCTTCTAAAGTCTAAGCATCTCATGTGTTCATCCCAAAAGCTCACTAAGTTTCACCTGAAACATGAATGAAGTTTGAAAAGTCAACTGCAAAAGTAAGTTGGTGAGAATCATAAAGTTGACTTGATAAATAGTTTAAAAGTTTGAATAATGTATCATAAACATATCAGTAGATAAGGCTTAATGTGGAAACATACATTAAACAATTACAGATCAAATCTTTAACCAAGTTAGGCATAGTAATACATACTATCCATATAGTTCCAATAGTTCAAATTGTGCACAATAGTTCAAACATACCAAATACAATAGTTCAATAGTTGGTAACTTTGTGATCACAGGTTGGTTGGAGTGGTCAGTTCAATAGCTATCATCACAACAGTCAGGCTAATATAGTTAATGATCAATGCAAGTTTTGAGAATAGTTCACATGTTGTTTGGGACATAAGCTCAAATCACAAGACAATGTTTATAGATACAGATTGTTCAAATAGTTAAAGTTCATTTACATTCCCGATGTTTTGAAAACAAAATCAAATCAATAAAAGGGGAATATGAAACTCACCTGGATGGATGAATAAATAAGTTGCAAGCTCACGTAGTTGTAGGTCCAAACTTGTAAGGAGAAATTCCTCACAACAAACCTATAGTTTCAAATTCATAGTTCTCTAATTTCAACAAGTTTCTAAATAATGTTCTAAGGCATTCTAGGTTCTAAATAAGTTTAGGAAATTCAAAGCTAAGTTAGGTGACTTGGGAATAAACACGATAAAATTTTCTTTTTAGTTATTAAAAATAAATATTATAAGTTAAGGAAATAATGATCTAAAAACTCATAAATTAATTACTCTAGGAATATTTAAAAGTTAAAGTGTTATAAAAAATGTAGATGATTATATAAAATTTCTAATTAAATTACAATGTCTTATGTTTATATGTTTTAATATAAAGTTTTTTTTTAAGTTGAATTAAATGCTATTTGATTTAAATAAAATAAATTTAAATAAAATTTTTGTCTGTTATAAATAAATATTTTAGAAATTAAAAGTATTTTCTGAAATTTTATAAGATAAATAAACGTATATGTATGTAAATTTATAATAATTATAAATCAAGTTAAATGACATTTTTATTCAAATAAAACATTTTTATTCAAATAAAAATATTTCTGAGTTATTTTTAATCCAAAAATATTATATAAAATTTTTTAGAATTTTTAAATGTATTTTAGTATATTTTTAATAAATTACTTATCCAATTTTATAATGATTTTAAATCAACATAAATATTTTTCAGTCATAAAAATTAAAATAAAAATTTTCTCAAGTTTATAAAAGTTCCAGAAAAGTTGTGTAATTTTTCTAGAATTTTTATTTAAGTTTAAGTATTTTTAATAAATATTGAATACATAATAATAATACTTTTAAATTAATCATTGAGTAAATTACGGTTTTGGCCCCTGTGATTTGAGTGTTTTAACTATTTTGGCCCAAAATAGAATCTTCTATTAATTCAGCCTATGTGGTTTAGACAACTATCGGTTTTGGCCCAAAATGTAACTATGGTTAGGGGCCAAAAGTGTTAGTTGTCTAAAACCGCAGGGGCTGAATTGATAGAAGATTCTATTTTGGGTCAAAATAGTTAAAACACTCAAACCACAGTGGCCAAAACTGTAATTTACTCTTAATCATTTTAGTTGTACTTCATAAAAATAAATAAATAAAATTTTGCAGGTTCATAGAAGTTCTAAAAGTTTTGGGTAATTTTTCTAGAATTTTAATAATAGGTTTGGTATGTTTTTGTTATTTAAAGTTATTAATAGTCATAAAATACTAGTTTTATCATTAAATAAAATGAATTTTTTTACCAAAGTTTTTCTGAGTTTATAAAATAGTTCCAGGTATTTTATAAATTTTTCGGATTTATAAAATAATTGAAAAGGATTAAAAGAATGAACACAAAATTGTGACACCCCGTAAATTCTAGGTCAGCGTTTTATTTTATTAAATGTTTATTTAATTGATATTTGTACATGTTGCACTAGAATTAGTTTAATTTAGTGTGACACGTGGCATGACAGTACGAACACTGACACAAACACGATAATTCGATGAATTATCACAACACGCACACACGTGTCAAAGAAAACACGAACGTTAGTGGACGTTTGGCACATAGTGTAACAAAACATTAGAAACCTCACGAAATGCTCAAACATTGAACTTGAAAGTTCAAACGAGGTCGAACGATAGTCCGTAAGCGTGAAAACGGCGACGAACGGATCAAACCATTGAAATTGGGCCTATTGGGCTCTTCCGGGACCCGTCGCGGTACGCTAAGGACCCTGGGAAGGCCCATGGTGGTACGCGATGGGTGGGCGGGGATTTGAATCCCGAATTTCTTCGCGGTACGCTGAGAGTATCTTGGACTTTCTCAGCGGTACGCGACGCCGTCCAGTCGACAAAATCTTTACATAACCAAGGCAAATCACATCCTACTCTACCCTTAATCATTTTAATCGACCTTGCACGCCATCTTTTGGCCATAACCACTCCAGAACACCCTGAAAACTCCATTGACAGCCATTGAAGGTCATCTTGAAGCTAAGGACTTGAAGGATTGAAGGCTTGAAGCTTGAAGGGCCATACTTGGAGCTTGAAACCACCACCATTCTCTTGAACCTGCATCATCCGAAGTTCTTGGAGCTTGGGATACTGAGATCGTCATCATTATCATCTTCTTGAAGCTTTAGAAGGTAGCATCACAACTCTAGTAGCTTAAAAACACTATCACACTCACATGCATGTCTTTAAACACACATGCAAGCACATAGATGGCACATGCACGAATTTCTTGACATGTGAATCTGGGTTTGTTGATTTTAATATGTTTATTGATGATCTAAGATGATTTGATGAAGTTTTATGATGATCCATGAAGTTGTATATATGTCAAAATGCATAAATCGATCCTAGATGATGATATGCTTGCATGCATGCATGAACTAATATTTGTTAGATGATCTTGGATGTTCATAAATGATTATTTGTGTTATGGATGATATGTCTCATGCTCTATTATAGTTTAGATGACTAAAATGCGATTATTTGAAGAACTTGCTAAATATAGTAACTTTTTAGTTACAAAATGGTGATATGGATGTGATTGTGAACATGCATGTGTATAGATTAGCTATTTGGATGATAATATGATGTTAGAATGATAAGAGGTTTGATTTGATAATGATTTATGGTCATTTTAGACCAAGTTACTATTTTTAGTAACTTTGGTGAACCGACTTTTGCTAGATGATGATTTGAACTAGATTTACATGCTTAGATGATGTTAAATGACATTATGTGATGTTATGTGATATAAAAATGGCTTAGATATGTTTAGGATAACCGGTTGTGGGATAATCATCATAGTTACTATTTTTAGTAACTTTATTTTATGAAATATCAAGTTAGGAATACTATGTATGTTTTGAGCATGCTAAATGATTTAAAATGACTCAATAAGACTATTGCCTGCTAAGTTAGATGGTTTCTGATGATGAGCATGCTAGATTTAGAAACTTTCCTTTTTAGGAAACTTCAATGAGTAAAAACGACTTATGTGTTTATTTGACTACGTATGACAACGTGCTATGTGTTAACATGATCACATAGGACTAACGAGCATGCTAGAACTTTAAAAACGATATGTGTTGTGAAACTTGTCATAAATGGAAACTTGCTATATATAGAAGTTGTCCATGAACGCGACTTGCGCATTTTGCACACGACGAGCACGAACACGAATGTTACACGAATCAAAACCGACACACGGTTCACCAACGGGTCGTTGACTTGACACGGTCAAACACGGTCAATGTGGACCAACATGAGCAAACACGGTCAATGTGAACCGACACGGACAAAGATGAACAACTAAGGTTTGTTGAGCACAGACACGAGCACAAATACGAAACACGGTCACTTACACGAACTCACGTATGGTATACGATATAGGTAGCCGGTGACTGACTACCCGACGACGCAGGAGCTTACGCTTGCACTAGTTTTTTATCACTAAGGCGAGTTTACGGCCCCTCTTTACTCTTTTACAAGCTTTTCAAATAGGGGGAGAATACTTGTTGAATCGAGTCAAACACTATTGCTGTACAAACATTTTGTGTATGCTGGTTTATTAGACAAACATTAAGTGTTGTAATCGTAACAAGCCCTCACAAAGTATTACCGTTAACGTACAAACAACAGGGAGAGTTTGAATGGACCCGTTTGGGAGTGATACTGACTGGAGGTCGGGACACGTGAAATTTCGACCTAACTTGCTATGTTATTACGAGACATAGCGGAGGCAAGGACTAACAAGTCTAGTTCGGTAGTGATGCACTGACACTTGGAGCCTAGGGCTCGGTACTAACATTTTGATAAACAGCATGACACATGTTTTCTTATTATATATGTATATCAAAACTTGTGAACTCACCAACCATTGTGTTGACACTTTTTCTTAAACTTGTATTCTCGGGTAACTGACAGGAGTATGGACTCAGGAATCAGACTTAAGGGCATGAGCATAGGACTTGCATACATTATGTCGTGGCCTTTATCAAACAATTATAATTTATGTTATCTATTTTGAAACAATGTTGTATCAGACAGTTACATTTCGCTGCATGTATTGAACTTAATATTTTCCGCTGCTATGATATATGTATTTTCCGCTGCAACTATTTTATTAACTTGTATATCAAGCATTGTGTTTGAAAACGCATATAGAGTTGTTCTATATGACCATGAGCTACGATTCTGGCCACGTCACACCCATGTGGACTGACACCACACGTGGGAATTTGGGGGTGTGACAAAAATAAAATTAAAAATGGTTTAAATGGGTCTTAAGCCCGAGACCTTAGCCACATCCGTGATAAGCTTTAACTGTTTGACCAAAGCTCCATTTTGTTGATCTATTCCAGATGAATTTCTTGTTATTTTTAAATTTCTTGGATTCCTAAATCTATATGAACCCTAATTCTTAAAGCAATCAAACGATCGATTATTTTAAATTGATAGAGGGCTAATGTTCTATACCCAAAAGCGAATCTAACCATGTATTTACTTACTTGATTCGATCACGTTACGGTATAGTTCGAGCTCCACAAAGGTCACGGCCGCTCTTCGATCTATTCTTGTTTCTAGAGTGGTTTTGAGAGAGTTTCGATGGTATGGTTACGTTCGTATGATCAAATTGAGTAAAAGCCCTATATTTATCATGACTAATTCGAGCCGAAATGTTGATCTTAATACGAGGTAAATGCTTATGGTTATGGCTTAATCAAAAAGGATTTAATCGTTTTAATCATTGTGATTTAATAATATATTTACATTAGAAATACGTTTTGGATCATGGGGTGTTAAAACCCACTTGAATGGTGCATTAAAAACCGGTTTTGGGGCTTGACCGGATCTTGGCCGGATTTTGGTGGTTGGCCGGAAGGCCCGAAACTCTTGGCCGAAAAAGGGGGGGAGGGGGGCTGGTAAAGTTTAAAAAATTCCCTTTTTGGCCCTTGTAGTTTGTGATTTAGTCTATTTGTGTTTAAATCTTTTATAACTTCTTATAAACTTTGATTTTTATTCATTTTCTTTTCAATTCTATTTTTGTATTTTATTTTTATAAAACTAAAATAATGTATTAGTAATTATTAATAGAAAGTATATGATACACATACATAATACTCATATGTATATATATATACATATAAATACATATACGTATGTCTTGCGACATGATAAAACTGAGATATATTCCACGTTTTTATTTATTAACGTTTGCCATAATTACAAGTAGGATATCGTCGTCGTAAAAAATGATAGGAAATTCCAGATATTACATGCGAGCATGAACTCACAATACCTATGTGATATAGGTGACAGTTAAGGACAACCGTTCATAGTAACAACAACAGCGACAACTCAGGTGAGTTAACTGCCCTTTTTTTATCTTAATTGTTTTTACTTAAACTTGAGGGAGAATACGTTGCTAACAAATTTTAGATATATGACTGGTATGTTGTACAAACAACTTTTGAGTGTGCTTATATCGTAACAAAGTACTCACAAAACCTTACCGTTAGTTAAACACGAACGAGGCATTATTGGATAGTTTATTGGGTCTGACAAACCTCGCTCGAAGAAAACACTGAATCGCGGTCAGGACGGGCATAATATCGACCTATGCCATAGTTTTTGCGACAGACAAGACAGAGGCATCTAACAGTCTAGTTTCGGTAAAGGTGCAACATATACATTCAGGACCTAAGGCCTACAACCTAACTTTCCCAGTATATATCTCGTTAATTGTTTTACTATTAGTTATACATGTGAACACACCAACTTTATACTAACACGTTTTAGTATGTATTTCAGGTAATTGAATGCATGAATATATGATGTAGAAGAGTCACATGAAGAGGGTCCTACATGCATATCAACTTATTTTGAAACCATTTTATGATATTAAGTATTTATAAACAATGTAATGTCAAGTTAACATTTTTGCTGTGTAACTTTTACATTCTGCTGATTAACATTTAAACTAATCTGGTTATTTATAATATAACTGTGTATTTTTCAAATGCATATAGAGTCGTTCTATATTACCAACGTATCTGATCCTGCCACATCACACCCAGCGGCCTGACGCCATAAGTGGTAATTTGGGGATGTGACAATTATAAGGCTCAACGAGGGGATGATTGTGGCACTCAAAAAACATTTGTACAACAAATGTTGACATCGCCTCTGTTACTTGAACACCAATATGGGCTTTGCAATCATTTTCTTGAAAAGAACGTTCCTACCGTACATTGAACTCTCAACCAACATGTCTAACTTACGTTTACTCCGGGGTCTTCCAGATTTGTTGCACCTTAAGTACTTGTGTGACACCTCGCAAATTCCATGTCAGCATTTATATTATTTTAATAATGATGTGTAATATTATTTCATACGTGGCACTAGAATAATTGTATTTAGTGTGACACGTGGCACAACAATTCGAACGCATCGGTAATTCGATGAATTATCGCACCACACTCGCACGTGTCTTGAATGACGAACGTTGGTGAACGGATCAAACCACAGTACACTTTCACTGCATAATTAGGTTCCGGAGAACCTAAGTTAGTAGAACGATGTCCATATGTTGAGAAACGATAATCGTAATTGTGAAATACGAGAAATTCGCTTCAAAACTATGAAATTGGGCTTATTGGGCCTGAAAAATGGGCCAGGCGGTATGCCTGACCCGGCACCCTGACCCCAGGCGATATGCACGGGAAAGGGAGATGCGCCTCTCACCGAACTCATCCGCGCGTAACGACGGGGAGCCAACTCCACTCGTCAGGCGATGCGCCTGGGACTGTAGCACGCAAAATCTTGATAAAATCAAGAATAATCATTTCTTAGCCACCCTATATCTCAATACTCGAGCTCCAGACCATCTTGTTCGATAATTTCATCTGCAAATCGTCATTTTGATACCTGGAAGCCATTGTTGCACTCATAGAAGCTTGAGGTTGAAGACATTGAAGCTTAGGAGCTTGAGGGAGCCATTGGAGGAGCTTGTCGATCATCATCAACACTCTCTAGCAACTGAAATCCTTCCATTTAACAGCTCCAGGAACTCTATCGTTCATCTCAGTCCTTATCTCATCGATTTGAAGCCTTGTGAGGTAGTACCCATACCCATTTTAGCTTAAAAACACTAGAAATCACACATGCAAGGGGAAATACCCACATGCATCACCATCACCCACTTAATCACGAAAATTTTGTGGTTCTAGATCTGCTATTTGATGATAATGCTACTTATTTGGGGATTCGATGATGATCCATGGGGATTTTTATTGAATATGATGGTTATTTGTTGATTTATTCATGAAAAAGGTACTTTTAGTGACATGCATGTATGATCTAGCATGTTTCACATGATACTTGATATTGAAATGTTGTTAGATATAATATTCGACTTGATCTAAGGAGTTAGAGATGTTGTTGTAACCATGAAATGTCAAGAATGTGATAGTTACTATAAATAGTAACTTTATTTACGCAAATATGTGAATAGATGGGTTTGTAACCACATGCATGTGATTAAATCTATGACTTATGTTAGAAAGGATGTTTTATGATGAGATTTGATGAATATGAATGATTAGAATGGCTAAAATATGATTTTATGGTTATTACTATAAATAGAAACTTTTTGTTACAATATTGCTAGAAATGTTAGATTTGAAAGATGTTATATGTTTGGAATGCTTATTTAAACTTGTTAGAATGTTAGTAAATGATTTTATGTGCTAAAGTAATTGAGAATTGTGTTTTATCACAAGTTACTATAAATAGTAACTTTGTGATTGCAAATTCGGGAATAGGAGCATGCTAGATATAACGGTTATGATTAAATGGCTATCTATGACTAAAATAGTGATGTTAGATGATATTAGTTGTTAAACTTGGTGAAATGTGCTTGTGTGTGCAACTTTCTAATTATAGAAACTTTTACGCGCAAACTATACTAAACCGGCTATGTGTAACTACGTGCTATGTGATAACATGCTCACTTAGCATAAATATGCATGTTAGAATAAACGGATTATGATTTCTTGCACATCTTGCCTAAGGTGGAAACTTTCCTGAAATAGAAACTTACTATAAATAGTAAGTTTCCTCACGAAAGTGATTTTGGTATCCGTACACATCACACGACACTAAATCGCACACTACACAGTCACTTGATCCAAAACCGTCACCAACGGGTCGTTAGGTCAAACACGGTCAACACGGTCAAACACGGTCAACTCGACCCACATAACAACTTGGATGTTGTTAAACACTAACACAGTCCTGTGAGACCCACGTGTATGTAAACACAAACTCATAACACCTATATGATATAGGTAACTACTAGTCGGCGAGCTACTCCGTTCTTGTACGAAAGCACAACACTCTGCTAAACTCAGGTGAGTTTTACAGCCCCACTTTTATTCTTATACTGTTTTACTAAACTTCGGGGTGAGAATACTATGCAACTGTTTTAGATATAGTACTGGTATGTTGTGAAAACCATTTTCGAGTGTAACTATTATCGCTTAAAGTCCTCACTTATCCTTACCGTTAGTTGTATCACAAACGAGTCGTAATTACGTAGTACTACTGGGTTTGACTAGCCCCACTCGGCACCAATGTTGACTGGAGGTCATAACGAGGGTAATTTCGATGGGAATGCAGGTTCAGCGATGACCTGCGGAGGCAAACGGGAACAGTCTAGTTTCGGTAAGATGAACTGACACACTCCACAGATCGTAGTATCCAACAACAAAACTTAACATACCCAGTATATGCCAGTTTACTTTTCAGTCTGTCTAAACCTGTGAACTCACCAACTTTTTAGTTGACACTTTTCGCATGTATTCTCAGCTAACTAATGGAGCACACACTAGGACACAAAGGAGGAGTACAAGAGAGTCTCATGCATATTAGACTCCTAGGCTTTGTGTTGATGTGTTCATTTTGAAAACAATATTGATTTATGTAGTGTTTGATACAATTTACTTTCCGCTGCAAACTTTATTTACTTATGATATTAAAACATTTCCGCTGCTTTATTTGAAAGCTTGTTTGCTTTACAAAGAATGTGTGATTGTATAACTCATATAGAGTCGTTCTATATGACCATGAGCTTTGATCCTGGCCACGTCACACCCACGTGGACTGACACCACGAGTGGGAATTTGGGGGTGTGACAGACTGGTATCAGAGCCTTGGTTATAGGGAACTAGGTTTGCATTTAGTAAACTTAGACTATAGCCACTGCTCTACACTAGACACTACACTTAGAATTCGCACACTGATATTACCATTACTATTGAACTGTTGTTTACTAACTTGAGATTTACAGGAATGGCCAACAACGACAACGCTAACAGGAACCCGGGCAGACGCTCGGCAACAGATGATCTGACCGCAAAGAGTCAACGGCGAGTCGACGACATCGTGGCCCAAGTCGACGAAGAGATGGACAGACGGGCACGACATGCAGCACGAGCCCGATACTGGGGATGGCTCCCCATGGTGATACGGGACTGGATTATAGGAGAGAGGGTACCTTCGCCCCGGTATCCTGGCGACGCACCGACCGACCACAGATTACCACCACTGGGAGTGCCGATGGAGCAGGCATTCACGGCTCACGTGGCTTTCTCCCGATGTGAGGCCATGAGGAACGGCGAGCTATCGGACGAGGTCCGAGTTCTTCGAGAGAAGAACGATCGCCTTGAGAGGAAGAACGACAGGTTAGGGGAACAGGTAGAGACTCTACGTCTCCAGGTGTCCCAATTGATGGGGCAGCACGGACAGATAGTGGATATCATGCAAGAGCATGACGTACGCATCACGGAGAATCGAGTCGCCAACGAGGAGACTCAGGCGATGGTCCAGGCCAGCGATGCCATGCTTAACGCGTGGGTCGCACAGTTTATTGAGGAACCACCTCAGGATGATGGACCTCAATTCGAGGTCAATGACCTCGAAGAGGGAGACTTCGACGAGGATCCCGACGAGGATCCTGAAGAGGACGAGGATGATGGAGATGCTGATAGTGATGTTTCGCAAGTCACCATGGACTCAGATTAGCCGAGTTACTTTCATTTATGTTTCTTTTCTATTTGCCTAAACGAGCGAGATGTGCTAGTACAAACCTATGTAGCTATTCTCTTTTGAAATCGTTGTACTTCAAGTTATTATTATTAATGAAATGATGTTTTACTTTATTTATTATATCTTGACTGTGGTTGAATGCTAACATGACACCTAACTTGAATTCTGACATGACAATCGGCTAACATTCTAACTCATGCTAACTAACATTATAAGCCTTCCATATAGAACCATGTTTGGAAGAGGATCCAACGCCCGCAACCTCAAACGCAAGGCCGAAAAGGCAAGAATCAACATGATGGTCGAACGCAAGGTCAACTAGGTGCTTGCCGAGTACGAGGCAAACCGTCACACCAGCGATACTAGTGACACCAATAACGGTACTAACCCTTGTTTAACATGACTAATTTAGTGTAGACAACGCTACACTAACACGTGACCTTGGACTCCTATGCACAGGACCTCAAGGGAGTGCGGCAAGGGGATGCTCGTTTAAAGCTTTCTGAGCTGCCACCCTCACAAGTTCCAGGGTACCGAGGGAGCAGTGGGACTGCTTCGCTGGATTGAGAAGCTGGAATCGGTCTTTGCTATGGCCGAATGCTCGGAGGAGAACCGAGTAAAGTATTCTACCGGGACTCTCGAGGGATCTGCCCTCACCTGGTGGAATACACATGTCCAAACTCTCGGACTCGAGACTGCCAACACCATTCCGTGGGAGGAATTCACCAGAATGCTTCACGAAGAATACTGCCCACGTGACGAGATCAGGAAGCTTGAGGAGGAATTTTGGGTGCACAAAATGGTGGGTTCAGAAATCGAGAAGTACTAAACTCGATTTCATGAATTGTGCAAGCAGTGCCCGGCAATGGTGACGCCGGAATACAAATAAAGTTTCTTAAAATGGAAAGTTTGCATATAAATCCCCATCTTAATCAAACTAAACCATGTCCTTTGTTAATAATTTCATTTTTAACTATGAACCATTACCTTAACATGTTTGTTTCAAAAATATCATCATTTAACCTATTCTTGCACAAACAAAGTTATTATATATAGTAACTACCCCAAATTATTAACATATTAACCAATCAATTTAATGTTTTATACAAATATCACTATTACTACCTACAAATCATTATTTAATCATGCTTACATTGTTCATAACATCATCTAGCACATTTTTATAAAAATAAAGTCACTTGTAGTAACTTTATATGCTTCTATTTTTTGAATTATATAATGTTGTGTTTCGCTTGCATTTCAGGTTAAAAAGATAAGAACCGGAGCATATGACGATAAATGAAGTCAAGGAATGATGTATTGGTGATTTTCGGATGACAGAGCATGGAAAAACGAAGATTTTGGTACAAACGGGAGGTTAAGCGGAGTTCGAATGAAGAAATAAGAGCCAAAACAAGTTTAATGCGAAAACCGGACCAGGGGCGTACCCCTATGACCCAGCCGTAAACCCCCCCATGGTGTTGAAACACGAAGTTCATAGAAATTATGACACGTACCCCGATGGCTCAGGCGTAGGTGGTACGGTAACCCGAAAATTTGTTTTTTTATTTATTTCAATATAGGGTTTCGGGGCATTTATTATTCAGCTAGTGCGATAAAAAGTTCCAAAGGTCATTCTTCATCAATAGTCATCGATCAGGGTCAATTCTAAGGAGAATCGAGATGAAATCTTCAACCGAATCATCCAAGATCACTCCCGTCATAAGTGGCTAATTCCTTCATGAGTTCTCCCGAGTTAGGTTTAGTTTTTTTTATGTCTTGAATATTGTTTATCTGTATTAGGCTGTCACACCCCCAAATTCCCACTTGTGGTGTTAGTCCACATGGGTGTGACGTGGCTAGGATCACAGCTCATGGTCATATAGAACGACTCTATATGAGTTACACAAACATACAGTTTTGGAAAACAACACCGGTTTAATAGATAAACAGTGAAAATGTAAATGTTAAACAACGGAAGTGTAAATTGTTGCAGCGGATAATAAAGCATATCAGACACTTCATTGTTTAAATTGTTTCGAAATCAATCAATGCAAACAAATGCCTAGGACGAGAGTCTATATGCATGTCAGACTCCTTAGTGCATCCTTGTGCGCATCCTAGCTTGCAATCCACTAGTTACCTGAGAATACATGCGAAAAAGTGTCAACTATAAAGTTGGTGACTTCACAGGTTTAAGTATTTGAAAGCAGTAAAACAAAGATATACTGGGTATGTTAAATCGTTTTATTGGATCTACGATCCGAGGTGTGTCAGCTTATCTTTACCGAACTCGACTGTTTCCTTTTTGCCTCCTTGGGTTATCGCGGAACCCAAATCCACATCGAAATTACACTCATTATGACCTCCAGTCAACTTTCGTGCCGAGTGGGGTTAGTCAAACCTAGTAGTACTACGTAATAACGACTCGTTGGTTCACAATTAACGGTAAGATTTATGAGGACTTGTGGCGATAGTAGTTGCACACGAAAAGTTGTTTTACAACATACCAGTCATACATCAAATAAAACAGTTGCATTGTATTCTCACCCCAAAAGTTTAATAAACAGTTATAAGTAAAAGTGGGGCTGTAAACTCACCTGAGTCTGGTAGAGTGCGTTCTTACGAGAACGGAGTAGCTCACCGGCTAGTAGTTACCTATATCACATAGGTGTTATAAGTTTGTGTTCACATACATGTGGGTCTCACAGGACCGTGTTTATGTCCAAACAACTCTAAGTTGTTGTGTGGTTCGCGTTGACCGTATTTGACAGTGTTGACCGTGTTTGACCGTGTCAAGTCAACGAACCTTTGGTGAACCGTGTGTCGGTTGTGTATCGTGTAACATTCGTGTACGTGCTTGTCGTGTGCAAAACGCGCAAGTCGCGTCTATGAACAACTTACTGTATATAGTAAGTTTCCATTTATGGCAAGTTTCACAAACATATTGATTTTAGAGTTCTAGCATGCTCGTTAAGTCCTACGTGATTATGTTAACATATAGCATTTTGTCATACAAATCAAATAAGCATATAGCTCACGTTTGCATACCAAAGTTTCCTAGAAAGGAAAGTCTCTAAATCTAGCATGCGCGATATCGGGAACCATCTAACTTAGAATGCAATAATCATATTAAAACATAGTAGATCACTTAGCATGCTCAAATTGCTCATAACGTTTCTAAATTGGTATATCGTAACATAAAGTTACCAAAAATAGTAATCATGGCATAAACACCACAAATGATCATCCTAAACATTTCCAGTTCATTTTCATATCACATATCATCATACTAAGTCATTTGACATCATTTAAACATGTTAATCTAAACCAATTCATCATATAGCAACATTTCAATTTCAAAAGTTACTAAATATAGTAACTATGACTATTATCATACAAAGGACCATTCTAATCAATCCTAGTCCATTTTTATAACACATAATATCATATTATGCCTTTTAACATTATCTAATCATGCTCATATAGTCAAAATCACCATTTATCAATATTTAGGCCCCAAAAGTTACTAAATATAGTAACTTGGCTAAATATGACCAAAATCAACTTCAAAATCACATTTCAAGCATTGATATCATCCTAAGATCATTCTAATAGCAAATCCATAAACATGTATGATCACAATATCACCCATTTCACCATTTTGTAACTAAAAGTTACTATTAATAGAAATATTCATAAAAATCATGTTTTTAACCATTTTAACACAATCTAACCATGAGTTAACCTTCTAACATCATCAAGGAACACATCTAAATATTAAAAATCACCCACATGCCATGGATCATACATGCATGTGGGTTTTTCACTTGATAATGACTAAATCATGATATTTTAACATACACAACTTCATAGATCATCATATAACATTATTAAATCATCATAGATCCTCATTAATGACACTAAAATCATCAAACCCAGCACAAAATCTCATGTATGTGCATGTTATGGACTTGCATGTATGCTTGTGAGCGTGCATGTGCGATATATGGTGGTTTTAAGCCACGAGAGAGGTGGAACTACCGTCTAGAGCGTTGATATCTCTGAGATGATGAAGAGAACAGCTTCTAGTCCTCCTGGCTCGCTGGTCTTGGCAAGAGCAAGAAGGAGGTGATGGAGTTCAAGCCTCTAGGTGGTCACCAAGCTTCAATCTTCAAGTGTGGAGCTTCAAGAAGTCCTTCAATGGCTTCCTTGGGGTCAAATATGGTGTTCACTGACGAGAATGGTCGAGATATGGCGTGTGTAGTCGAGTAAAATGATTAAAGGAAGTAGACTAGGCATAATGGTGTTGGTTTTATAAAGATATTGTCGACTGACACACGTCACGTACCGCTACGAGAGGCCAAAAAGATTCCTCGCGATACGCGAAGGAATTCGGGATTCAAACCCCCGCGTCGCCTGTCGCGTACCGCTACAGGACCTCCTGTTGGGCTATCACGTATCGCGATGGGCCCTTAAAGAGCCCAATAAGCCGAGTTTAATGGGTTGGATCCGTTCGTCGTCGTTTTCACGTTTCCGGACTATCGTTTGGCCTCGTTTGAACTTCCAAGTTCAATGTTAGAGTGCTTCGTGAGGTTTCAAGTGTTGTGTTACACAATGTGCTAATCGTTCACCAACGTTTGTGTGTTTTGACACGTGTGTGCGTTTCTCGATAATTCCTCGAATTATCTAGTTGTGTGTCGGTGTTCGTACTGTCGTGCCACGTGTCACACTAAATTAATCTAATTCTAGTGCCACGTGTACAAAATCATTTAAATAAACTTTTAAATAAAGTCAAAGCTGACCTGGAAAATTACGGGGTGTCACATAGACCAGCAATCTAATCTTTCGAAGCTTTTTGCTTATTGGATTTTAATTTGACTTGTAAACTGGTACAATTTTGAATGAATGATTTGTTTGACTTTCTGCCCAGAGAAATTAGATTAATCTAGGCCATTGTTAAATGAATTATGAATGGGAATTGTAAGCTTGATAGTCGAAAGCAACCTTCCATTGTGTTATTGCAATAGAAGTACTTAGTCGCAATGTATCACGGTTAAATCAAATATGTTTGTCATGTCTATATGGCTATGTCTAGGATAATCAATTAAACATCACTACAGTTTAAACTAAATCCCGAGAGGGCCACCTCTTCCTATTATTGTTTTCACATCAAGCTTTTATTTAATTTGTTTTCTTAATCATTTTCTTAAAACAGCCAATCTAAAATCTGGTTTTACTTTTTTTGTCATTTACTTTTATTTGCATAATCTACTTAGAATGTGATTGCTTTCCACCAAACTCCTCATGGATCGACATCCAACTTACCCGTAATAAGGTTATTAGGATTGGGGTGTTTACTCTTATTTTTGACTGACCCTTCGACTTCTGTCAAATTTTGGCACGTTGTCGGGGATGTCACACCCCGAGAAATCCCGTCCCTTCCTGGGGCGCGAGCAACAACAGATTGTCAGGATCGCAGTCTCCGGTCACACAACATGCGAGACCTACATGTCTGGTTATATACGTACATCCAATTACATGGATAAATCAATTTGCAAAATCAGAGTTGCGGAAGTTATACAATCTCAAAACAAATACAGTTCGTAAGTTGCGGAAGCGTTATTTTAAAACAGTTTTCAGAACATCATAAATTTAAAGTTTGCGGAAGCGATTGAAAGTTGTTTATCAATACAAGACATAACCAAATAAAAACGTTAAAAATTATCGATGATCTAAGACACTAAAGCTGATGCATGGGACTCCATCCTAGCATCCTATCCTTGTGCGCGTGCCTTAGCTACCTGAGAAAACATGCGAGTAAAAGGGTCAACACAAAGGTTGGTGAGAGCACAGGTTTTTCATAAGCAGTAAACATCAAAATGTTTAAAGTAAGAGTTTTGCATATTTACATATCATTACAATGCAGTATCGATTGATAGCTAGTCAATACAGTTATATTATATTGTGGATGGTACCGAAGCTGACAGATTGTGCCTCCCGCCATGTTATCACGAGACAATGGCAAAGTTTTGGTCAATATTGCACTGTTCCGACCTCCAGTCGGGTGTAGTGGGGCTTGTCAGGCCCAAATAGTACTATTCAAGATTACCACGCTAGGCGTTATGCTATTAACGGTACGAGGAGTATCGCGAGGACTTTTAGTTGTGATAGGGGCCCACACATATACATATAATGATAAAGCATGTCCATACATAAATAAAATGAGTTGTTGTTCAAAACAGTTGTGATGCAATGTTTTCTCCCCCAAAGGTAGAAAAGATAAAAAGGGGCCGTGAACTCACCTGGTAGTGCAGTTTCCGGTTTTCGTGTGTTCGCGTCTGCGAAAGTTAGCACCTGCTAGTAAGCACCTATGATCATATAGGTGTAAGTATGTGTTTTGTGATGCGTTGTATTCCATACAACTCCAAGTGTCGGTGTGCTTAACCGAGTATGTGTGTGTTGACTTGTGTTGACTCGACGAATCGTTGGTGACACGATTGTTGTGTTTATGTGCCTTGACGCACATAAGACACTAAAATGCATCCTATGACTCTAGTCACATAAGTTACCATTTTTGGAAAGTTTCCAATTTAGGAAAGTGTGGTTATGAAATTCCATTTCATAAAACTAATAACTCTAATATGTTTGTAAAAACACGTTTATACACTTAAAACACATCGTTTGCGCATAAACCACCATTTATGCCGTTTTGCCCAAATAAAGTTTCCTAAAATAGTAAGTACTTGTTTAAAAGCTCGTTTTCACAAATCAAGGTTTCCAAATATGTTAGAAATCATTTCTAAACATGTTTCAATAATCAAAGTTCATCAAAACTCTTTAAAACATCAAAAGCCCTCTTTTGATTTATAAAAGTTTCCATTTTTAGTAAGTTTCTATAAAACCAAGTTTTTGACAAAATCAAATATCCCAATGTGTTTCTAAACACTTCAATACACATTTAACAATATCTAGACATGTCTAACATGTCTAGATCATCACAAATCGAAGACTTGCAACATAAAAGTTTCCTTTTATGGCAAGTGCACCAAAACATTATCAAATCAACCAATGACTAAACCAAAACTCAAATCTAACATCTTAGACTTCAAAATCAGTAGATCTAACTCATCTAATACATCAAATCACCAACACATTCTAGCACAATAACCAAACGGAGTTGCATGTGGGTTTTTACCCATTGCATGTGCGATCTAACTATAGATAAACACAAGAAACTACCTTAGAAGCTTAAATCCGTGGTTGAACAGATTCTGGAACCCAAATGGTGGCTGATGATGAGCTCCTAGCTTGTAGATGACTTCCAAGAACTCTCCTTGAGCTTCAATAGCTTCAAATCACTCCAAGGTTGCAAGGAAGAGCTTCAATAATGCTTCTAGGGGGTATGGATGGTGGTTCCAGTAAGCTTTGGTCGAGTATAAAGTGTAAGAGCTCGGAGAAATGAAAGAAAAACGAATGGGAATGAGTTGGAGTTGTTTATAAAGAAAATTCTGATCTGCATGGCCTTCGCGTACCGCGGAGGCCGATCAAAATTGTTTGCCGCGTACCGCGACAGGATTCGGGAGTCTCGATTCCCGATTTTCTTCGCGTACCGCGAAGCCGTTTGCCGGGGGACTTGTCGCGTACCGCGACGGGTCCATATCCTTGTTTTTCGATTTCGTTGAAACGATTTCGCTCATACATGATTCCTAACGTTTATCTAAAGCATCTAATGCTCGTTTAAGCACGTAAATACAAATAGCACATAAGTTTGATTGATCACCAACATTCGTGAGTCTCGTGTGTGTGTTTCGATAATTCCTTGAATTATCTTCGATAGTTTGTGTTCGTGTTCTACGAAGTGTTTGCACGCTTGATTAATCCTAATCAACGTGTGATGCACAATAATAGTGTAAGCTATTGTTTTGTGTTTGTGTTTAGCTCATCTAATTAAACATAATTAAATGAAATACAACAAGTATGAATGTGAAATACGTAGAGTTTAAGAGTTGCAATTTACTTGAAATTGCCGGGTGTCACAGGGGAGTTGTGCGCAAAGCATTACTTTCAACTTAAGTGTTTTGTTCAGACTTACACGCGGTTTTTCTTTTTCTTTCGCGTGTACAGGTAATCCACCAGTTCTATGCATACAAGACGCTCCGATCGGAATTCTCCATTGATCTTTGACCCGGAAATTGAGAAATATGCGAGGCATAACCGAACATTACACCGCACCGATAAAATTTTCACACCAACAAAATAAGAACAACCAATAGATTTTTCTTATCCAAGCAAGCAACCCATCAATCCAACACCCATTCCATCATCATCAACCACCACTCCAATCCCACCAACTAACCCATCACCACCTGTTACCTCATTATCACAATTCTCTCAATCTACCTATAGCTCACCATTTTTCCGAGTCATATCGGATGGTTTTCTGAATAACCACCAAAGTAAGTCTAACAAAAATGTTAATTTCTCTGCTCCATTTCAAGGCCCTCCACCAATATATACTACAGGTGAACACGGTGAATATTCTGATGAACAAGAAGGTGAGTATGATGAGTATGAAGATTACGAGGATGAACAGTTTAGCCCAGTACAGGGGGTTAGAACATTTGGTGCAGGACCTACTTTTGCTACTACAGATCCATATGTGCCACACCGAAAAAATCAACCTCATCGGGAATTTCCTAGACCTGGCATTCCATACCCACAGCAACAACCTGTGAATCAAAATCAAAGGCCAGCACCTAGACCTAGAGCAAAAATGAATGTGGAAGGGTTACCTAGGAGAATTGAGAGGGGGCTAGTTCAAGGAATTGAATGTCACTTCCGGACTGCAATTGCCAATAACCATTCACCTATTGTTATTTCCCAATACCAGAGGCGGGCTTTTGAAGTGAGATCACGATCTATATAGAACCCACCAAAATATCATGGACTGGCAACTGAAGAACCTTATTTGCACCTTGCTGCAAATGATGCACGTTGCAATACAATTGGAGGCCAAGGATTTTCACATGAGGATGTGAAGTTAGTTCTATTTCAGTTCACCTTAGAAGATAAAGCTCAAAAATGGTTCCACTCCTTACCTTCTGCTTCTATTTATACATGGTATGAGATGCAGCAACAATTCTTGGATGAGTTCCATACTACACAAAGAACCAATGATGTTAGGAAAGGAATCCAGAATTCATCCAATAACCAAGTGAATTGTTTCATGAGGCTTTCACTAGATTTAAGATGCTTGTTAAGAACTGCCCACATCATGGAATATCATTGTGGGAGATGAAAGGAATATAAACTCCATCTCTGTTACAATTCGGCATTCTAGATTAACTCCGTGAATGAAAAACGAACGAAAACGATATGAAATCAAACAAAATCAAACAAAAAGGATTAAAATCTAATAAAACAAGTATAGAAGTAATAAAATTACAAGGATTAAACTTGTAATTTCATGAACAATCAATTTTGGCTTCTTAGGTCAAAATTGATCTAGAAACTCAATTGAAACCGAAAATTTATGTAAATAAATGGCTACAACCGAATTAAATCGTCAAAAAACGGTCACATTGATGTCTCATCATCAATTCCATGAGTAATTCCAATCATTAAGTCGAAACTAAGGCAATTAACAACAAAGAATGTTGGAACCGTCACTTACACCTATAAAATCCACACAATGCGATCAAGATTCACACTATTGAACATTCATACACTATAATCAGCCCTATAAGAGACTCTTGCATCCATCAATCGATTCTAGAGGCTTGGGATTGAAGAATTCGATCGGGAGAGGCCGAACTCAAAGCATTTAGTCGAACCACATCGATTTGAAGTTAATACAGGTAATTCTCAACACCTAAACACTCTTTTTAACATTTCTAAGCAAAACCCTAACCCAATTTCATCAAACTAAACATAATTGTACAAGTTCAAATAATTAGGGCTCATACCAAGAATGATTTGGGGTTTTCTATTCAATTGAATTTAAAAACCAAATTAAAGCAAACATGTAACATCACTGAATTTCAGGCACTTCATTACATGAATGCTTGTACTGTTAAAGCCTGATATGATAATTGATAATTATTATGGATTACTGGATGTTATTATTATTATTATTATTATTATTATTATTATTATTATTATTATGATTATTATTATTATTATTATTATTGGTATACATATTGAGAACAGATAATTATGAGCATAAACCATGGGGAGTCTAGATGAAAAACAACTAGACAGAACCAGAGAGTTTAATGCAGATGATATGATGTGAATTTGAAATGGTAGTGGTATGGAATTCTATAACCAAAGATAGACAAGTATATAATCATGGTCTATCGAAGAGGTGGTGGGATGGCGGCCGAGGCAGTTGCGACTGACCTCTACGTATGCCCTATACATAAACCATCTTTGGTTTATCATGATTATATTAGTGTTGAGGCTTTGGTGAAGAGAATCCGCGGTTTTGGTTTGGGATGGAAAGGATTTATGGGTTAATTACCGTTTGGTTACTAAACATAGTCAAGGACACATGGTCATGGTTTATCGAAATTGTGGTGGGACGGTGGCTGGATAGGTTGCGACCTACTCTTACATATGCCCTATACATAAGCTTATTTCGGTCTATCATGGATGTGTCAGTGATATGGTTTAGTGGGTTTTGGATTGGGAAATTATAATATTCAAGATAACGAAATAATGAAAGCGTTATGGGGAATAATTACGCGATGGTGAGGTTACGAATATAATTTGAACGCGAATGTTATTTCAGAAATATTAACTTAATAATGTATTCGAGTGGGTGATGATTCACACGAATATAATTATTAAGAATAATATTCTGAAATCATATTCCCTAAATCGTAAATCGAATCGAAATACGATACGAGCGTTGGATTTGAAAAGGTGACGATCTTTACGGATACGTATGTGAGTAACGTGTTTCGACGAGATAACCGAAATAATATTTTAACGATATTAATTTAAGAAAAAGGTTTTAAAAATTTTTATTAGGAATTACAACCTAAGACGTATCTGAACGAATCGTTTTATTACATGAATGATTTAACGAAAGAAAACGAAATCATTTTATGCAACGGCTGTAATTAAAAGCATTTTTATCAAACCGAAACTTAGTTATTTACACGTTCTATTTTTTAATATAATTTACAAGAAGAACCGAGCGGTTTGTAATATTTTACGCGAAATAAATGAGACCGAGCACGCGGGGACGAAACGGGGTATAAGACATGGGAACTCCATTTCTTTCATTTTACAAAACCCTTTCTCTCTCTGAACCCCCCAACCCGTCACCCCTTTCTCTCTCTACCTTCTCTCTAGATTATCTCCTTCGTTTCTCAACGGTTTCGCGAGATCTTGGTGCCTAAACGTTCGTGTGATCGAGGAGAACATAAAACCACGAAGAAATCTAGCTTTTGATCGACATTTTGAGGTAAATCTGGATGTTTACTTTTCGGTTTTTACTTATAAACTCCGTTGTCTCATATTAAGTTCATTTTGAGGTAAACCATGATTATATCCTTGCTTATCTTTGATTATAGAATCCCATACCACTACCATTCCAAATCAAATCATATCATATTAATTCGATTGCAATAAACTCTCTGGTTCTGTTTAGTTGTGTTTCAAACTAGATTTCCTATGGTTTATGCTCATAATTAGGTGTTCTTAGAATGTATACCAGTGATAATATCATTAAATAATTCATAGTAATTGTCAATTATCATATCAGGCTTTAACAGTACAAACATTTATGTAATGAAGTGCCTAAAATACAGTGATGTTACAGTTACAAACAATGTGTGATGTTTATACTTGTTATATTGATGTAAATACAAACATCCAGAAAAAAATAAAAAAACCTAGTCAAGAAAATAAAAGATTTAATGAGCTCGAGATCGGCTTGGATCGTTTACTCTCCTACACATAACCCTAGTTAATCTACAACAATGTAACCCAAATTCGTTGCAACTAGTTACAAATAATTTGTTATTATTATACTTGTTACATTGATGTATATACGAACATCCGAAAAAAAATAAAAAAAAAACCTAGACAATGACTATAATGGAATTAAAGAGAAAAATAAGACGAGTAAAATGGTGCAATTTTTATAAAAAATATTATAGTATAAAAAGTTATTGATGTATAAAAAAGAGGTGCTAAATGTGACATCCAGTACCTGATCGTCCGACAAGTTCATATGGTACGTGTACTTTCACTATTTACTGTGTGTAAATACAATGTGTGAACAGTGTGTGTAACAACAAAACTCAAATCACAAACAACAATTGTTCGTATTTAGGTGAAAGCCTAAGTACAGTTAATACAACGAATCAAAAGAAACAACATTGTACAATCAAATAACAAGAACATATCGGTTGCGATATGATATCCATAGATGACAGGAATTAGATGGCCGATAATTCAAGGAAAACAATGTGAAAACAGGAAGTTTAGTTGAGTCCGTCAGTAAGGAAACACAATTCAGAACATAAATACAGTGTTATTTCAGAATAACGAACTGACAGTGTGTTTGTGTGGGTGACGATTCACACAAACATATCTGTGAGTTTGGAGTTCTGAAATGAGAACTGAAAATAGAAAACAAGAATCAGAAAGTGAAACCATCGTCGTGTTCGTTCGGGTGACGATTCGAACGAATACGCACGAAGGTGACACGATCTGACGAAACGAAACCGATAAGCGATTCGAACGATAATAAAAATAAGGAAAATAATTACGAAACATTTATTAGGAATCACAACCTTCAAAATTTAAAAACAAATCCTTTTTTTATTAAAATTTGTAAAACACGCGCATTTCGTTCCGGATACGCAACGAAAACGACAACCGAACAACAAAAAACGAAACCGAAGACCCCCGGGGTATAAATACCCTAAATGAGGCATTTTCCTCATTTATTCCACCCTCTTTCTCTCTCTAGACTCACTTACCCGTTCTCTCTCTCTAAAAACCTAACCTTCAAATCCTTGGGTCTCACTCCATTCTTAACGAAATCACGTGATTCTTAAGCCTAAACGAAGCTCTTGATCTCCTCTACCTAGAAGTACAACCGATCTGAGGAGTTATCCAGCGAATATCGAGGTATTGAAGCTTGAAAGTCTCGAAACTTAGGGTTTCTTTACCATTGTGTTGAACCACAACCCATAACCGGTCCTAGGCCAATTTTCACGAACCCTACTCCCTCGAAAACCCATTATCGCATAACACTAACATGGGAACAACCCTGCAACAACAAAGGATTCGATGATGATGAACCAGGGTTCGTGAAAGGCCTGCAGTGGCCGAACCTTCGACCGGCCGAACCTTTCTACCAACCGAACCCATGAGGGAGCCACGAACCCCGCATGGTCACGAACCCTACAGCTCAAACTTTGTGCCGCGAACCATCATCACCGAACCTAGGGACTGCGAACCACCACCACCGAACCTTTGGCTCACGAACCTATTGGTTGCAAACCTCAAGAAGGCTGAACCTTAGAGGTTCGCCGAACCTAATGTCACGGCCGAACCCAGGGTGGCTGCTAATAGGTTCGCTGACCCAAATGCCTATCGAACTTGAGTGTTATCGAATCATGGTGATGCTAGACTTATGATCTCACCATGCGGCTCAAGCAACATTCAGTTCGGTCTAGACCCATTGTTAGACCCACGAGAACAATTTGACCCACACATACATTCGACCCATGGCCATTAATTCGGCCCATTTAACATTAGAAATAAACAAACACCTTGGAAACCAACTAATGAACTCAAGCATGATGATTATGGCATTTTACTACAAAGGTGGCAAATTTTTGGGTTTAGTTTCATAAAGCCTAAAACATTGTATTTTGAATATGTTAACAAGTGGTATTAAAGTGTTAAGACAAAGGTAACAATAATAACACAAACCTATGCTACAAGATGTTAAGGGTTATTAACCTTTAATCTAAAACCTAAGTTTTTATACTTAGAACCCCTTTTGTTATGACATTGAATCAAGTCAAACATAAAACAAATAACAAAGTATACTAACCTTAACCTGGTTGGGTTAAGTATTATCACAATCTATAACAAGTGAATCAAGGCCGAATGATGACCGAGACTTACGGGTGTTAGCCAACTTTAGGGCTAACACATACAAGCACACAAATGAACTATAACTTATACTTATAAGTTACAAACATTGTGAAATCAACACTCGATCGTGAAAACAACAAGAAGTACCACCAAGAGCGTGTGCATTCTTGCTTAGGTTAAGTCAACCACAACAACTACAAGATGAGTTCATACGCGCCCCCCCCCCTTTCTAATCTTAATTGATTTTAAACTCTCGGGGCTGAGAAACATGCTAAATCTTTTATTTATTTAAAAGTTTTAGTACAACATATTGTTTATACTATGATTTAGATAATATTGCTTGACTTATTATCGTTTATCATTGTATGCATGCTTGTATGATCATAACATGACAGAGACAACTAAGGTGAAACATGATAATGTAACTTCATGAATCATCAACTCAATAGAGTAATGTAGTTGTAAGATTTTATCTTATAACATTTAATTATTCTTACAAGAACGAACAATGAGATTATCACAGGTTAACATGCTGACAAAAACAACAACAGATAAGAATGATATGAGGATAATATATCCTCATAATATCATTCACCATTGGAGTTAGCTAAGTGTAAAAGGACAAGTTCTTATAACACTCAGCTTACAAATCAATGCAGATTACAAGATAACATGAAACAAATATCATACACCACCTGAGTCGATTAGGTGTAGTAAGACTAGCTCTTACAACACTATAGTGGCAACAGGGTGACCATATGGAACAACAGGAATGATAATTATGATAACGTAACTTCATGATAACAATTTTATTCACACAACAACTAACAATGAATAATAAGACAAGTTCTTATATAACCTTGTTAACAACAACGAGAACACAAAATATTAAGAACAAACAACATTGGTGAACACAATACAATTGATTACTATTGAACTGTCTGTATTATATCATTTCAATCATGTGCCATGTATTCAAGTTGATCATTGTAAGTCCCTCACACAAATCGCTGACCAGTTAGTTTGATGTGACTAAACCGTCGATAGCATAGTGTTACCATAGGTTTGACAAACCTCCAGCTTGTAGGGCTGGTATGTTGATCGTATTATCATTTGGCCGGTAACGTATGACCGGTGACACGGCGATGAACAGTCAGGGTCTGGTAAGCGACACATGGTGATATTAATCTACAGTGATAATTGTAATTAATCCATCGATTTCTGTTGACTAGTAGACTGAGGAATTGATTTTCTCTCATGTCATATTACTGGTAATAGTTTCGATGAGGCCTAAGGGAATACAAAGTGGAGAGCTAAATCGGATGCATTGTAATCTGATTACGTGAGGATTGCTATGGATTCCATTTAGGCTCTATGCACTTCAAGTTGAGAACATATATCAATTGGTTAACTAACACTCTTATTATTAAAAGTGATTAACCGTTAACCCCACAAGTAATAGAATAATAACAAGGTTCAGATTAAATTAATTTATTTTCCTTAACGCATTGATGGTTTATCAATACTTCGTTTTGATAATTAAACCCCTCTCATTTTATTATTCTACATATAATATATTGGGTGATGAACGCAAACGGACGGGTGAATATCAAACGGGATGAACATGTGAAATGGAAATGGGTGTCTATAGTTGTATTGCAAGTGGTGTTGAGTTCTATAAAGTATGTGGTGAGATGTTGGCTGGGGCTTGTTCCCCTACGTATGCCCTATATATAATCATAACTAATAGGATGAAAAACTACTTGTAAATATAACTATGGAGAGGCCATTGTGTGAACAGACACATCAAACAATTTACAAGTATTATGTATGACATTGTGACTGTGGATGTGAACAAATCAATGTTTTCAATTATCAAACTTATGAACTCATTAACCTAGTGTTGACTTTGTTTAAATGCATGTTTTCGCAGGTGACGAACATGTTTAGTCACCAGCATTCAGGAACATAGCTAGTGGACTTTTAGGAGACCTAGCTACATTTTGTGACAAGCATACTTTTGAATGACAAAACAGTGAATCATCTTTTGTAGATCTTGTACAGTTACAAGATAGAAACACATTGATTCTTTTGGATAGATTTACTTAGTTAAATTATGAACGATACATTGTAATTTAACTTTGTAATTCTAAATCATTGTCATGTTGGCATTTCTCAATTATATATCATGTGCTATGCAAACAATCTGATCATTTTTATTATCAAACGATATCGCGTCTCGAGAAGTTTCCGCCCGACGGGAAAATCGATCCAGCCCGCCGGCTCGGGGTGTGACGCTAAACTTGAAATAAAAAAGTAGATGTATAAAAATATATTATAATGTGACACATAACACCACCAAATTAATTACAGTTTTTTAATATTTTGCAAATGACTAAAATATAATCTTCTGTATTTAAATATGAAAGATGACAAATGACACAATCTTATACACTCAACTTTTAGATTGGTCATTAGATTTGAGTTAATGTGTTATTGTTATATCCATGAGTTATCATTCGAACACTTCCATATATATATATATATAGGATGGAATTTTTAATAACCCATAAAATTTGATACAACCAAATAACTATCATCCAATTGTTAATTTCAAAAGTAAGTGCATAGAATCGCGACATGTGTCATTATTATGTTTTTAATATGAAAGGGCATTTAGGACATTGTGTTACCATTCAAAATGCTAGAATTAAAATGGTGGTGACATGTGTCACCATCTAATATATTTTTAATAAATCTAATTTTTTATATATAGTTTACCCTCTCTTTTTTTAAACATTCATAATTTTTTTACAGTATATTATTTTTTTAAAAATGTGCACCATTATACTCGTCTAATTTTTCTCTTTAATTTCTTTATAGTCTCGACTAGTTTTTTTATTTTTTATGATGTCATGTATTTACATCATTGTAACGAGCTTAAAGATAACAAATTAATTTAAAATTTTTCTAACAATGGTAAATTACAATAATGTAATTAACGGTTATGTAATTTACAGTGATGTAACACATTATTTAAAGAGATGTAACTTATTATTATAGTGATTAATTTTTTTAATTCCGTTTTAATCTATACTAGTTTTTAATTTTTTTTCCAATTATCCCGTTTTGCATTGATGTAACGAACATAAACTTAATACATTATTTTAAATTATTTTACTAACGCTAAATTAAAGTAATGTAACACGAAATGAAGTAATTTACAATGACTTAATTAATGGTGACGTAACACATTATTTACAGTGATGTAATTTTCTCTTTGATTCCGTTACAATCTTAACTAGTTTTTTTTTATTTTTTTCCCATTGTCAATTATTTACATCGATGTAACGCGCATAAATATAACACATTGTTTTGAATTTTTTTCTAATAACTATAAATTACAGTGATGTAATATAAACATATTATTTTGTTGTATTTATGCTCGTTACAATTAGGGATGAGCAAAAAGCCAGAAAAAAAACCGAACCGAAATCGAATTAACTGAAAAAACCGAACCGGAACCAAATTAACCAAAAAAACCGAACCGGGACTGAATCAACCGAAAAAACCGAACCGAACCGAATGGTTCATAATAACTAAAAACCGACTATGTCGGTTTCAATTTAAGTTTTTGCCAAAAATTGAAACGAACCAAACTGAGCACACCCATAGTTACAATTATCTAAATACGGAGCATCTGAAACAATAAAAAAAACTAGTCGAGACAATAACGGAATTTAAAAGAAAAACGATACGAATATAATGATGCAATTTTTTTTAAAATAATATAATGTAAAAAAGTTATTAATGTTTAAAAAATGAGGGGGTAAACTTTGTATAAAAAAATTAGACTTATTAAAATATATTAGATGGTTACACTTGTCAAACACCATATTAATTCTAACTTTTTGATTGGTTATAAAATGTCGTAAATGCTCTTTATACTTAAAAAAAAATGACACGTGTCACGATCCTATACACTTACTTTTTAAAGTAACCATTGGATAATATTTATTTGGTTGTAACAAAAGATAAAAGTTATTTTTTAAACCACTCCCTATATATATATATATATATATATATAAAATATATATGATATGGTTTAAATAAGAACCCACCATAATTGGTGTTAACCAAATAACTCAAATCCAATGATTTTAAATTTACAGATTTAATAAGATTTTGTCAAGTGTCACCTAACTTTTTTAAATTAAAAAGGGTATCAAACTTATTTCACTTAATATAAAAAAATCAGATTTAATAAGAGAGTGACAAGTGTCACACTCTTAAAAATCTATCCATTTTCCTTTTTTTAAATCAAAGTTTCCCACTTGATTTTTATACGCTTATAACTTTTTACACTATGTTATTTTTATATAAAAATTACACCATTAAACTCGTTATATTTTTCTCGTTAATTCCATAATAGTCATGCCATATTTTTAGAATTTTTTTCGAGCGTTCGTAATTACACCAACGTAACGAACCATAAATACAATAATTTCTCTCATTTTTTTAAAATCTTTCCATCTTTAAAATGTTTTACAAATTATTTTGAGCATTCGTAATTTTCTCTCATTTTTTCGAGCGTTTGCAATTACACCAACGTAAAATCTTTCTATCTCGTTACAAATTATTTTTTATTACAAAAATTAGTACATTAATATTTTAAAAAATTAAGAACACTTTGAAAAAATCCAACTCCTCACATCAGTGTAATTACGAAAACTTTGTAAAAATTCAGCTCGTTACTTCAGTGTAATTACATCAGTGTAAAAATATTCAGCTCGTTACGTCAGTGCAAAACGCTATTGCATCAGTGTAAAACGTCGCGGCATGCGTCCAAATTATGAAAATTTTAAAAAAATTTGACAAAATTATACTTGAATTAAAGATAAAAAAGTGACAAATTTAATGGTGAAATTTTTATAAAAAAATAATAATGTATATAAAAGTTATAAAGGTTTAAAAAATTGGGGGATAAACTTTTTTTTAAAAAGGAATCAAGTACACCCCACCAAATGTCAAAAATACCCTTAAACAAATCTCATTCACTTGTTTTTTCCATATTTTAAAGGGTTACTACACTTGGAGTGGGTTACCAATAGAACCATCCCCTATCTATACTACTATATAATACATATTAGAAGGATAAAATATTAATTTAACTAAATCTCTTAAAATTAAGAGTTTTACAACTCTTAAAGCACATTGTACAAATTTTTAAATCTAACCTAAATGTTTTGTTTCTCTTTTCACTTTGTCCCACATTGGTAGCATTTAAGATTCTAAGTGAGATATAGTGATTATAAAAGAAAAAACCCCTTAAAACAATTAAATCAATTCTTGGCATTTTTGGTCCATTTGACCTTTTATGTTTAGAGTGAAAGTCATTTTTAGTTAACTACTAAATTAAAAAAAAAAAAAAAAGTTTTTCTTATGGTTATGGCTCAAAATCGAACCAGACAAATCTTTAAATCACCCAACTTATGTGTTGCATTTCTCGCTGCATCGCGCGGGTACCATGCTAGTATATATATATAAAGAATATTTCAAAAAATGAATATGTTATGATATTAAGAGGTTTGACAAGTAACTTCGGAATAAAACAAATTTTAGAAATATAGTATAGCTTACAATTTAGACTTTATATATCATAGAAAAAGTATTTAATTTTTGATATATCGTTCTAAACCATCCTAATTCTGTCTCTTCACACAACACACTAATATTCTATTGACTGTTGAATTTTGATGTTCTAGAAGAACCTTAAGTTGCGTTTACACCCCTCGCATTTCACGACTCGTCGCCTAATGCAACATACTAGATTGTTTATATAATTCAAATTAGGATAATGTCACGTGTATTATACGGATTGAATAAAAAAATAATATACAGTCAATAATAATATGATTAAAATTTATATAGTTTAATACGTAAGTAATAAAATAATAATATTATTTATTCAAACACTAAGTTTATTAAAGTTTTTTTTGAATATTTTGTTTTGAAAAACAATTATTAAATATTTTATATTTCATAATTAATAATTTGGATTCTAAAAATTGTAATCTTTTAAATAATATATTTTTAATGCTTTAAAAATCTTTTTTAATTTAAAAATGTATAGAAGTACATTTAATATTTAATATTATTATTATTGAATATGTATTTATTTAATATGAGATAGAGACAAGAAAATTTTTATAAAGATAGTCTAGGAAAATAACACGTGACATATTTTATTTTGATATATTAGTATAGATAGATTATTAAAAGTTTGTTATTTTTTGATTTAATTCTATAAATTATATTCAGAGTATCCATACCTAAACTTTACTTAATTTAACCTTAAATTTCCTTTTGTAAAATTCTTATCAACTTTTCTCCTTATTTTCGTATAACTAATGGCGTAAATGAATCAAGTCGTCTCATGTATTACTTGGAATCGGATCGGTAAAAAGTTAGTGCTCTATCGAATTGATCGGGTCATGTAGGAAGCTCAAAAAGACCGAGCCTAAATAAGTCCGAGCTATAGTTAAGAAATATGGTTCGTTTAGTTATCGGGCTCATGCCCAAATTTCACATACCAGGCTCAAGACGTCTAGCAAGCCTAAATAAGCTTTTTATTTCTATAATTTTTACTTATTGTATTAAGTGTATATTTATAAAATTAGTTATTTTTGTGTATAAAAGTATGATAAATATATTTTAATCGTGTAATTTATGTTAGATTTGTAAGCAGTTAAGATGAATAGATTGAATAATTATAAGATAAACGAGTTAGCTTAAGCCTGAATATTTTCTAACGAGCCAAGCTTGAACTTTTAAGATAAAGCTCTTAATGAGCTGAGCTTAAGCTCGAGGCCGAGTCCAATTTTATCAAAGCAAGCCGAGCTTAAGCCTTAACTAACTCTGACTCAGTTTGAGTCATTTACACCCCTAGTATAATTTTTGTTCTATTAATATTGCGGGGCAATTCACTCGTTAAGTGTTAGTGTCACGCATTACCTTTTTTAGATTATGCTTTTAATCAGCTTATTAACATCATTCAATGACTTGGCAACGTAATTTAATATAAAACTTATAATAACAATTATAAAAGCATGATTAAAAATTTCATATTCGAACTTTAACTAATTCTGAAGTCATATAGCTAGAGTATTTAAGTATTACAAGTGACAGAAGATTGTTTTCCACTAGATTTCCAAGGTACTGGGTTAAGTCTAAGAACAAACACAAACTTTTAATTTAGTTGTCGTTATTAAGCTTGAAACATTTAACCAGTCATCATTCCATAAACAACCAAATAAAATTAAATAATCAAAGTATATTGACCAAGAAAATATCTAAATGCTTATTTTATAGATGTCACGCAAAATTTATTACATCAAACAATATAAAATTAAATACATTGACCAAGAAAATGTCTTAAACAATTTATTTTATAAAAATCACTCGTATTTTATTATATCAAACTGGAACATGATACAAAAATATTAAACTGGAACCTTGTCTGTTATTTCAAGCCACACTTAAATCAAAATGCATGAGATATGCTCACTATTAATAATTAATAAGTTTCAGGATGAGCAGCAGCGTAAGACTCGATAGCCTTGTAGGTGTTCTCGTACAACTCTTTCTCCTTCTTAATAAACTCCTCCGATGGTTTCTCATCACCTTTACAATTATATGTAACGGTTTGCTTGAACACACAACCTCCATCACAAGGCACAACCTTAACATGATAATTGATAGTGTCCAATATGCCCATCAAATTATCACCTTCGATGAATGAGTAGCTATAACTATGATTGCTTACATCTAGAGCGTCAACCTTGTACTTTGCACTCTTGAATGGAACACCTAATTTGGGGGGGAAAACATATAACAATTAAGTTCCCTATCAAGTATAATCCGTTAGTAAAAAACATAGTATTATGTTACGTGTTGCAATTTCTTACCATCCCCAAAGTTGAAGATCTTGATGGTTCCGACATCTCCGTTTCCCTCTACAGTCTCAATGGACTTGAACACTTGAGGGTTAACCTTAGGTGCGATGATGTCAAAATCACTGAAAGCCTTAAAAACTCTTTCAGCGGGAAATTGAGATGGGACCTCAACTTCGAGAATTATGATAGACATGATGAATTGATTTCTAAGAAGAGAATGTTGGTTGAATTGCTGAGAAGAGAATGTTGGTTTTGTTGTAATGAAATAAACATAAACTTTGTAGTATTTATAGACCGATGCATTGAAAATAAAGCCCATCAAGTTTGACCCAACTAATCTAAGGATGTGATTAACGTATATAATATAGACATTTTTGTTTCTGTCGTGTCAAGACCCGATACATCGGCTACTCTATCATATATCTTACATAAATTGAATATAAAAATATATAATAATTAGTAATAAAAATTATAAATTATAAAACAAGATTTTTAAAAAATTATGATAGATGTCTAGTTTAAGTTAATTTATAAAGGGTAAATTACCGAAATGATCCATGTATTTTGCTAATATATCACTTTTGGTCCCAAAGTTTAATGAATTACGCATATGGTTTCAAATTTAAACATTTATGACACATATAATCGTGAGATCATATCCGAGACACCAAGTCCTCGATCTTCACATGTACATTACTATTGAGATGGTCCCTTTGGTTTGTTAATATTTCACTTTTGGTTCTTAGGTTTCATAAATTATCCATATAGTTCCTAACATTTGACATTTGTAACCCATATAGGTCTTATGTGAGGGTAATTTGGTAAATTACATGAGGATAATTTTGTGACCTAAGGACTATATGTGTTACTAATGTCAAAAGTCAGGGACTATATGGGTAATTTATGAAACCTAGGGACCAAGAATGAAATACTAGCACACCACAATGACCATATAAGTAATTTACTCTACCTTCATATTTGAGAAAACTTAGAAAACTAATCACAATTGTTATTAATCAATTTCGTTTTTCATTTTTTATTTTACATTTTGTTTTATTATAAGGTTATATTTGTTAACAAAAAGAAAAAAAATAAAAAAAATATATGTAATTCATGTTATTACACATATGTAACTCGCTAAATACATATATGTAACTTGTAAACTACATATATGAGTTACATATATGTAACTTTTTTGGTTACATATACGTAACTTCGTAATCTACATATTTTTATTGAAAAAATTTCTTTGTTTATACCATTTCTAAGCTAAATATAAAAAATCATGTATTTTTTTTTAAATATTGATGTTTAGTACGAGTTTTCTTAGTTTTCTTCAAAGTAATGAGTTTTTATTTGAACATTCTCTTATATATAACTTTGGGGAAGGTTAAAAATATAACCCACTAAATGCGCGCTAACCCAAATAACTTTGGCAAAATAAAGTCGAATCTTGGATTTTTTTAAAACATCATTGTAACACATTTTGAACACCGTGTTCTTTTATGAGTTTGGGCTAATTCATCACCGTTTAAAAACTTACAGTACTATAAGTTTTTAAAATTTTAAAACTTACAATACTGTAGCACAAAACTTACAACGATGATATTTTTTAAACGGTGATGAATTTATACAAACTCATAAAAGAACATGGTGTTCAAAATGTGTTACAATGATGTTAAAAAAAAATCCAAGATTCGGCTTCATCTTGCCAAAGTTATTTGGGTTAGCGCGCATTTAGTGGGTTATGTAAAATTCCTTGCCCTATATATATATATATATATATATATACTACTATATAATACATATTAGAAGGACAAAATAGTAATTTGCTTAAATCTCTTATAGCATATGGTATAACTTTTTATATATAATCTGAATTTTTGTTTTTGTTTTCACTTTTTCCCACATTTGTAGTTGTTAAGAATTTAAGTGAGATAGAGTGATTATAAAAGAAAACCCTTCAAAACAAATGAATCACTTATTACATTTTTGGTGCATTTGGTCTTTTATGTTAGTAGTTAAAGTCACTTTTAATTAACTACCAAGCTAAAAAAATTGTTTTTGTTATGGTTATGACTCAAGAATGAATCATGCAAACCTTTAGAACATCCAACTTAAGTGTTGTGTTTTCCGCTGCAACGCGCAGGTACTAGACTAGTATATATATATATACTAGCCTAGAAACACATATATTACATAGGTTGAACAAATATAATATGTTATAAACAATGTTTGTATAAACATTTATATGTTACATATGTCAACTGTGATTAAATAAAAAATATGAATATTTAAAAACTACCAAATAAAATATAATAATATATATTTAATAATTTTAAAATTATATATACATATAAGACATAACTGGAATTATATTATATTTAATTAATTTTAGTAAATTAGTAAATATTTTAATATGAAGATTTATAATAATTAATATTTAATTGTATAATTTAATTAATAAAAATTATTAATATTTTTTTAGGAAACAGGCATGAGTTTTTTTTTTAAATTTCATCATAATGGGACATTATCTCTTAAAAAATACTCTTTTTAAGTTTTAGTTGAATAATTTAATTAATAAAAGTTATTAATACTTTTAGGAGAGAGAGGCGGGAAAAATTTTCTTATATTTAATTAGAAGATGACATGTGTCACCTAAAAATACTCTTTTATTAGAGTAGGAAGATACATACATATATATATATATATATACATACATATACATATATATATATATATTTATTTATTTATTGAATGTTAGTAAGCTACTACCATATATTTTACACATGAATTTAATATAAAAAATATTAGGATTGAATACACAAAATTTCAAATAGTTAGTAAGAATTTTTATAAATTATAAAACAAGTTTTTAAGAAAAAAAAATATGATAGATATAGTGTTTAAGTTACTAATTTAAATAATAAAATATTGATATCATTTTACAGCTTGTATTTAAAGTTTGTTTTTTTAACAATCTTGTATTGAAAAAATGTCACTACAACAAAAGCCAACTAAGGGGACAAAGGGTACTGCGACGACCAATTGTCGTTCCTATAGGTTCAGCTATAGCGACGACATGTCGTCGCTACAGCTCAAAAGTACTTTTTCAGTGCTTTTCAGCTATAGCGACGACATGTCGTCGCTATAACTGAAGACGAAAAGGGTGGGCATTGACCAAAAAATTGGCGGTTTTGCGAAAACCCTATAGCAACTACAAGTCGTCGCTATAGGTGGTATTTATTTTTTTTTTGTTTTTTTTAATTCTTTTATTCTAGATATTACTGGTAAAAAAATAAAAAAAAATTAAATAACATAGAGGGACGACAAGTCGTCGTTATAGGCTAACTAAAAGACAACCGAGTGCGTTCAATGCAATTAATGCGCGACGTCAGTTTCGAGGGTGACCTATAGCGACGACATGTCGTCGCTATAGGGTTCATATACCCAAAATCGCGAACAGACTTCATTTACGCAGTAAACTCTTATCTTCTCCCATTTTTCGGTTCCAAAGGGCGATTTTGGGTTCTTGTGTTCGGGTATTGACTATTTCATGGTGAAAATATGATTTGAAGCATCTCATGTCGTCGGTATGTGTATTTTTCTTAAATTTTTCATTTTTTTTGTTTTTTCATATATTTGCAAGGTTTTAAGAATTTTTATGGTGATAGGTTTACTTTGGTGGGTTGTTGTGTTCGTATATTGGCGATTTTATGGTGAGAAGATGATTTGAACCATCTCATTTGTATAGGTATGTGTATTTTTCTTAAATCTTTCATTTTTTTTATATATTTGCAAGGTTTTAACAATTTTTTATGGTGATAGGTTTAATTTGGTGCTTGTAAATTGTTGGATACCTCTCATATTTCGTAGGTATGTTTTTTTTTTTGTGTAATTTTTTATTTTTTTCATATGAATTGGATACTTCTCATATTTCATAGGTTTACTAATGAGATGTTGATTTTTTTTTTTTGCAATGTATGTAATTATACAAGGTTGATTTCGTCTTGAAGATTTTTGGAACCTTAATTCGACATAGATATGTTAATTTTGTAACTTTAATGTGTTTTTTAGTGTTGTGTATGTAAAAAATGGTTTGTGATATTGTATTAATCATTGATGAAACATATTTATTTGGTATTATTTATTGATGAAACACATTTCTTAGTATTGTATGTGTATAATTTTATGTTCTTGTTGGGTTATTAGTATGTTGGGATATTATGTTAACTTAAAATTAGAATTTATGTATGTATTTTTATGTTGGGATATAGAATTACAATGAGACAACTATGTTAATTTAAGGATATTTGTATATGTTTATCTTAATTATGTGTATAATTGTTTGTTCTTTTTGGGTTATTAGTATGTTGGGATATTATGTTAACTTATGATTAGAATTTAGGTATGTATTTTTATGTTAAGATATAGAATTACAATATGTAACTTATGTTACTTTAAGGATATTAGTATATGTTAATCTTAATTATGTGTTATATGTTAGAAACATTAAGTTAAATGATTTGAGCCAAATGAAGTTGTAAATTGATGTATGTGTGTATGTTAGAATTTGTATATGTATTTTTATGTTTGGATCTTTGAATATGTTTAGCCATGTGTATGTGTATTTTTCAAATTGAGATATAATTAGAATTACAATATGTATTTTGAATAAGTTTATAAGTATTTTTGAATATGTTTAGCCATGTTTGTGTATTGTGTATGTTAATAAAGCTTCATTATTGTTTATGTTTATATAAAAGTTTAATGTTTTGATAAGTATGTTTATTTTATGTGTTTATAAATTTCATCTAGATATGCATGTTTAGGTCTATATGATAAATGAATTTCATTTGTATGCATATGTTTAGGTATGTTGTATGTCTTGTTTATGTTTCATTTGTAACATTGACTTTTTATAAGTATATTTATGTTTATGTGTTTATAAATTTCATCTAGATATGCATGTTTAGGTTCATGTGTTGATAACTAACATGGAAGTTGATAAAAGTTGGATAAAATTACGAAACCGGAGATGTCCGGATTTTTTAAACGGTCTTAAGAAGTTTATGGAGATTGCAAAGAACCATGTCAATGGTGAAGGTAAAGGGTATTGCCCGTGTAAAAGTTGTGCAAATTCTAAACGATCACTCCAGAATTTGGCTACAATTTATGCCCACATACATGACTGTGGTTTTCTACAGTCATATACAACATGGGTATATCATGGTGAGAAATATTCCAATGCTTCAGAGATTGAAAGAATGTGGGCTTCGAACGCAGATAATCCTCCACTAACAAATAATGAGATGTTTGATGCACTTGATGATGTCATTGGTGAGCAGAATACATATGAAGAAAATGTAAATGAGTTTGGAGATGGCTTAGACACGGAGTTTGACGCATTATTTATGGAGCTTAATACCGAGCTATACCCTAGTTTTAATTGGATGTCTTCCCTAAACTTTTTGGCAAAATTAATGCATATTAAAGTTATTAATAAATGGACTGATAGTTCCTTTGACCAACTTTTAGAGTTTTTAAGAGTTGTATTCCCGAAAGAAAATAAGATCCAGCCTCCCATTATGAAGCTAAAAAGAAACTGAGAAAAATTGGTTTAGGATATCAGTCTATACATGCTTGCATTAATGATTGCGCTCTATTCTGGAAAGAGAATTCTCTTATGCAAAATTGTCCAGTTTGTAATGAGAGCAGATGGGTTGACAAAAACACAAAGGAAAAGAAAGTAGCACAAAAAGTATTGCGTTACTTTCCTTTAACTTCACGTCTTCGACGAAGGTTTAGTTCTAGATTCATCGCGAAAGATATGATATGGCATAATACCGGACGCTCAACAGATGGTATGATGCGTCATCCGGTTGATGGGAAGGCATGGCAAGAATTTGATAACAGATATGCTAATTTTGCTAAGGAACCCAGGAACGTTCCTTTGGTTTTGGCTGCAGATGACTTTAATCCATTTGGTAACATGAGTCAGACTTACAGTATGTAGCCGATGGTGACAATATACAATACACCGCCTTGGTTATGTATAAAAGAGTCTTCTTTCATGTTAACTTTGCTAATTCCAGGCTCTAAATCTCCTGGAAAGGATATTGATGTTTTCTTAAGGCCTTTGGTGGATGAATTGAAAACGTTGTGGACTGATGGAGTACAAATGAGAGATGCACACACCGGAACCATATTCACGATGCGTGCGGCTCTTTTGTGGACTATTAATGATTATCCTGCTCGTAGTAGCTTGTCTGGATGGAGTGGTCAAGGTTATAAAGCATGTTCTACTTGTAACGAAGACACACCCTCGTGCTCTATAACTAACCAGATAGCTTTTGTTGGTCATAGACGATTTTTGACTAAAAATCATAAATTAAGGGAAAATTTGTTGTTTAATGGCCAAAAGGAGACCAGAGATCCTCCTAAACAGTTTAGTAATGCAAAAATATTAAAACAATTACAAGGCCTTCCCATTCGTGTTCCGGGTAAACATCCAAGTCATGGAGGTGTGAAAAGAAAGCGAGCTGCATCAGAGTTGAATTGGAGCAAAAAAGTATCTTCTTTGAGTTAGATTATTAGTCTTCCCTTCTTTTAAAACACAATCTTGATGTTATGCACGTGGAGAAAAATGTGTGTGAAAGTTTGTTGGGTACTTCACTAATGAATGAAAAATCAAAAGACACGCCTAAAGCAAGACAAGACTTAGAGAAGATGGATATTCGAAAAAATCTTTGGCTAACTAAGAATAACAACAAGTTTTACCAACTACATGCCCCTTACTCTTTCACACCTACAGATCGAGAACGTTTTTGTAAGTTTATTAGAGGAGTGAGACTACCCGATTGTTTTGGTTCGAACTTTAAAAACAAGGTGCTTCCTAATAATTCAAATATAATCGGGTTAAAGTCTCATGATTATCACATCTTAATGCAAAGATTGTTGCCAATAGGTGTACAAGGATGTTTGCCCCCAAATGTTTCAACAACAATAATTGATCTTTGCACCGTGTTTCAAAAAATTTGTGCACGGTGACTTGATGTGAAAGACATGGAGAAAGCTCATAAAGATGTGATCAAGATACTATGTAATTTGGAGTTGATATATCCTCCAGCGTTTTTTGACATAATGGTTCATTTAGTTATTCATTTGCCTGAAGAGGCTATTCTTGGTGGGCCTGTGTATATGAGATGGATGTATCCCTTTGATAGATACATGAAGAAGCTAAAGGCATATGTTAGAAATAAAGCCAGACCTGAAGGATCAATAGCAGAGGGCTATGTTGCAAATGAAGCATTGACCTTCTGTTCTATGTATCTTGAAGGTATGCAAACCAAATTCAACCGTCCTGATAGAAACGCAGATGCTGACATTCCCAAGAGACATCTTCATGTTTTTTCATCACAATGCCGCCCAATTTCAAAGAAGATAATATCACTTTCTGAAGATGTTAGAAAATTATTGGAATGGTTTGTATTAAGCAACTGCGATGAAATTAAAGACTACAAATCGTAAGCGTATTTATTTACTTGGTTAATTTTCATATTAGTTGCTTTAGTAAACTAATCTATAATGTTTGTTAATTGTATAGCGAATTTGAATCTGAATTTCCTGAACGTGATCTAAAAACAGGATTCTCTTCATGGTTTCGATATAAATCAAATATGTCATCGTCGTCGTCGTCATCATCATCATTGTCCGTGGAGTTGTCAAATGAATTAAAGTCCTTAGCACATGGCCCATTGAATGCATATGTGTACACGGCTTGTATAGTCAACGGTGTTAGATTTGTGGTACACAGTCATGATGTCCGTCGCACTACTCAGAATAGTGGTGTTATTACAATAGGAGAAGATGGTACTCACTTTTATGGTCAACTAGAGGAGATTATAGAGTTGAACTATGTAAATAGTTACTCATTTGTAGTATTTCGTTGTAAATGGTTCAACACATCGGGTAAACGCCTTGTTAAGAAGAATAATATTATTGCAATTGATATTATCCGTGAGTGGTTTGTTAACGAACAATACATTTTAGCTACACAAGCTAAACAAGTGTTTTATCTCCAAGATCCTTCTCGAACAACCGGTAATTGGAGGGTTGTAGAAAATGTTTATCATCGTAAACTTTGGGATCATCCAAGTATGATTGGGGCTAATGAAGTAGATATATTACACGACAACCAATCATCTGATTATAACTTAGTTGTTAATGATGAGTTGAATGTCTCGCAAGAAACTCAAGATTTTTGTGACTTAGTAGTCGACTTAGGCCCGTTGCCTATGAGGGCACCTTTAGATGAAGGTGTGGATGATCGGATTTTCATTGATGATGATGAAGTAGAATACGATGATGAAGAGGAAGAAGAAGATGAAGATGAGGAAGATGATGATAATGAAATAGAAAAACATTATTGTAGTGACGATTCTGAATAAATGTATGATAGTTATTTACTTTTGTTATAATTGTTTACATTTTTTGCTATTTCATTGTTGTATTTCTTTTAAATTGTTGATATTGTTAATATTGTATTGTTGCATTTGTTAAAATTGTTAACATTTATTTGCTTTTGTCCAAGGAATGGCGGATGTTGCCGGTTACCATGGCGGTGACGGAGGTGATGAACCTCCACATAGGCATCCTTATAGGGTGCCAACCAGCTGTGAATCTTGTAAGTTTCTAGTATAATGTATTTTTAATCTCCTTAAACATATTATTCAATTTGGTAACTTTTAATTTCATGTGTTAATGTAGCTAAACCAACAAAACGAAGATCTTCTGGAAAGAACTTAAACTTGTATGACAAATTCCAAAAGAATAAAAGCAGACCACTTCCAATTGAGTTTGATTACTCCTCCAACTTATACAGAGCTGTTGGAGAAAATTATCAGCTATTTATTCGGTTGATATCCAATGAAGTTGACAGACATGCCCCATTTCATTATCGGAGTTGGCAGGAGGTTCCGGGAGATGTCAAGATGTATATTCTGACCACTCTCCATGTTAGTATACTTACTAATACTTTTTGTATACTGGTTTCATATTTTTGGTTATTTTCTAATCATATCAACTTTTATAGAATTACTTTGATCTGGCCCAATATCACAATACTGAATACTGGGATGGAATCAAGCTTGGGATTCAAGCTGACTGTGCGAACCGGTACAAAGACCGGAAAACAAAGCTAAAGAAGCACTTTGACAAAGAAGGATGCTATGACAACACAGAAAGAGCCAAGCAGAATCCTCCTAAGGGCATGGGCCTAGAAGAGTGGGTGCAGATTATTGATGGGCTGTTTACAACTTCTACATATAAAAACAGATTTTTGAAGAATACAACTAACAGATCAAAACAGCTGTATGGAAGTTATCATGGGACCCAATCATACGCTCAAAGACGTTATGATGAGGTTATAATTTAGTGTTATCAAAATATGTATTAATTTTTATTTGATATCTTATTGATAATATTTGTTATTGTTTAAAGGTCAAGGAGGGTGGTGCGCCTCAACATGTGGAAGGCTGGAGGGATATGCATTTCAAGGGAAGCTCGGGATGGCATAATCAATTAGCCGAGCAACATTGGGTAAGTAATAGATGTTCAATAATATTATGTTTTACTCATTTAAACTTTATTTGAAAGTAGCCTTTTAATATATAGGATGGGTGAACATGAATTGTTAGATATTTGTTGATTGAATTGGGAATTCTTGTTTTTGAATTAGGATTTGTTGCCATTTAGTTTACATTTTGGGTAGTCATTTTACAGCAGTTATGCTGACGGATTTTTGTCAAATATTTAACATATGTTTGTCTTGTGTTTTTAATGTAGGAGAATATTAATGATGAATTAAACAAAGCAAAATCCACATCCGGTGGTGATGACACACCGGTAGATGAAGTGGAAGTGCTGCAGCGCTCATTGGGTGAGCGACGTGGGCACGTAAGGGGCGTTGGAAGAAAAGTTAAAAGTATAACCCCAGACCTGCCTCCACACATGTACCATCCTGTAGCAAATGAGCTGCAGCATGCAAATGCTCGCTGGGCGGAGCAACAACGCGTCAATGAAATGATGCAACAACAAATTAACAAGTTGATGTCAATGCAAGAAGGCCAAGGCTCTAGCTCCTTCTACTATCCCGGATTCGAAACAAATCAAGAAAAAGATCAAGAGGAAGAAGAAGATGATGAAGATGACGATGAAGATGAAGATGAATAGATGAAGTTGTGGATTTTAAAACACTTATAACTTTGTTATGCTTGGTTGTTTGGTTAACTTTGAGATTTGGATGTAAGCATATTAATGTGAATGTATTTTGATGTTTGATAAAGTCTTATTTGCAGCAGGTTAAAACTGCTATTGTTGATTAAACAGGTTTAAAACTGGAAATTCCAGAAAACAAAAAAAAATTGAAAATTTTTTGTAGGTCGTCGCTATAGCCCTATGTTTGACTTTTTGACCACCTTCTATAGCGACTATAGGTCGTCGCTATAGGTAATTTCGAAAAAAAATTCTTTTTTTTTAAATAATTAACATAATAAAAATAAATCAAAAAAGAAAATGTGTCAAACACCTATAGCGACGACATGTCGTCCCTATAGCCTAATCTATAGGGACGACATGTGTAGCGACGACTTTCCTGAGCTATTGCGACTAACCTATAGCGACGACTAATCAGCGACCACATGTTGTCGCTATAAGCGATAGCGACGATTTTTCTGGGCTATTGCGACGACTTTTGTCGTCGCTACAGGTGACTTTCCTTGTAGTGTGTTATTATTTTTGTACAAATATAGGTTAGTACTCTTGTATTACCACCAGCTTAGAAAACTTGTGTATTGCACTGACTATTTAAATAAAAAATTATATAATAATTCATAATCATTTACATTAAAATATATTTATTATTTATAATTATATTTATTTAATATTCAAAAAATATATTATTTTAATATCATTACTATTAAATAAAAAATAAAAGTATAAAATGAGAAAACATTTGATAATAAAATATGTTCTTATTTAATATAAAACAGAGGTGGGAATACAACGTCGAGAAGACATCGCAGGTTGTCACGTGTCCTTCAAGTGTCCTCGTTAATTCTTTTAGTATATTAGATGTTGTATAAAGAAAATATTAAATACTTATAAACTAGATTTAAGAATTACAAAATGATATATTAAGAAATATAATGTTTTTGAAAATATGTACGAGTAATGTCACACCCCGAGCCGGCGGGGTTGGATCGAAGTCCGCGTCGGGCGGAAGGTTCTCGGAGCGTGATATCGTAAATGATAATCGTGTTGATCAGATTGTTTACATAGCATCAATGTTAAGAATAAGTAAGCACAATTAAACATTAACTAGGATTACAAAGTTAAATTACAAATGTCAATGTCTAGTAATTTAACTAAGTAAACCTATCCAAAAGAATCAAATGTATCTATCTTGTATCCGTACAAGATATCAAAAGAGATTCATATAAATCTCAAAAGATGTACTTCTTCAAAAGTCAACTAGGATCTATGTCTGGGCATCCTAGTATGCAATCCGGACCATTAGCTTAATCCTGTACATCACCTGAGAAAACATGTATTAAACAAAGTCAACACAATGGTTGGTGAGTTCATGTAGTTTTTGTGTAAAAATAGTTTGTAAAATCCTTTGAATGACAACCTTAACCTCACCATTAACCACCTATACCATCTGATTCAGTATGCTTATATATAGGGCATATGTAGGGGACAAGCCCCAGCCACCGTCCCACCACATACTGAACCACATGATATATTGTTCCTGATGATAATTAAGCGTCTCATTCTACCCGTATGATTCCCAAAATGTTTGATTCCCAATGTTTGATTCCAAGTGTTTGATTCTTTGAATTAGATTACCCTGTAATTGTTTACGTTGATTCCCTGAATGACAACCTTAACCTCACTAACAACCACCTATGCTATTCAACCAAGTATGCTTATATATAGGGCATATGTAGGGGACAAGCCCCAGCCACCGTCCCACCACATACCGGGCTGCTTAACATATTGTTGTTAATGATAATTAAGCATTTCATCCCCACTACTCTGATCTCATGACATATGATTCTTAACGTTTGTTTCCCTGCCAATGTTTACTTTGTTTCCCCCGAAATGACAACCTTAACCTCACTAACAACCACCTATGCTATCCAACCAAATATGCTTATATATAGGGCATATGTAGGGGACAAGCCCCAGCCACCGTCCCACCACATACCGGGCTGCTTAACATATTGTTATTAATAATAATTAAGCGTTTCACTTCACGCTATTGATTCCACAACGAATAAGTCTCAAGTTTAATAGGCACCATTATGGACAGCTGAAAGACCCTAAGGAGTTCAGCATCCATCCATAATGATCCTATTTATGACTCGTGACATGTTTAGATAGAGTAACCTTCAAGTTAACACAAAGTCAACTAGAAGAACTCAATCATTCTAGTCACTTGTCATCACCATGGATGAATCAAGAAGAACACTGAATGACTAGTAGGGGTTGACTCACAGGTCAACACACGGCGGCCAATCAGTCTGTCTTACATGACTCTGACAAAGAAGAACACTGATGACTAGTAGGGGTTGACACACTGGTCAACACGCGGCGGCCAACAGTCTGTCTTACAATGTCCAAAAGTTTATGCATACAAGTCTAAAGCATTCACAATGTTTCACTGATGACTAGTAGGGGTTGACACACAGGTCAACACGCGTCGGTCAATCAGTCTTTTGTTTAAGCCTCCAATGTTTCAAGCATTCAAGTGTTCAAGCATCCATATGTATCAAGCATTCCAAGTATTCACGTATCCCAAGTGTATCACGCATTCAAGCATTCAAGTATCCCAAATGTATAAAGCGTTCACGTGTTCAAGTATTCTAAGTATGACAAGTATTCACGTGTTTTCAAGTATTTCAAGTGTGTTAAGCATCCAAGTGTTTCAAGCATCTCAAGTATATAAGTATTTTCAAAGCCTTAAGATTTTGTATATAGTAAAACAAAGAGTTTATAAGTTAAACCTCGATCGTATAAATTATATCATAAATATTTAGCTCCAAGTTTAAGTATCAAGTTTATATCGTAAGGGTTTAGTATAATGTCTAGGCTTCCACTCTATGTTGTAAGTCTCAAGTATTTAGTTTAAACTTCTCGTTTAAAGTATAAGTATCAAGTCTATAGCTTCTCAAGTATACTAGTTTCCTGTTTGATCACAAAGTGTTTGAAAAATGTAAATAAGTATAAAGTAAATAGCATTTGCTATTTACACCATAGCCTTAGTCTTTATTTTCCCACCCAAGCATTCCAATATCAGGCATACAAGGCTCATAAGCATCCATCATATGATTTCAATCCACAAGTTTTGAAGTATAAGTTTCAAGTCCATTGTTTCTCAAAGTATAAAAGGTTCCAAGCATAAGCTTCAACATAAGTATCATGTTTGTGTTTAAAGCATTAAATAACATTTCAATGGTTTATGAAAATGTTTAACATGCTTCTCAGTCCCGAAGTAAAACAAAAGGTTTGAAAAGGGACAAATGAACTCACCTGGTGTTTGAAGTGGTTGACTTAGTTCTAAACAAGAATGCACGCGCTCTTTACTTGTACTTGTTGTGTTGTTCACGATCCTGTATTGATTTCATATTATTTGTAGTTTGCAAGTATAAATTGTAACGATTTATGTGTGTGCAGGTGTTAGTGTTAGCCCTAAAGTTGGCTAACACTTGTGTGTCTCGGTCGTCATTCGGCCCCATCAACTTGTTAGTGACCTTAGAACACTCAACCTACTTGGATTAACACCTTGTTATTAATCTAACATTCAATCTGATTTAGTTTCATCACAAGAAGATGCTAAGTACCAGGACTTAGATTTCTTTTGTTTAAATGTTAGTTATGTCTTTAAACATACAGGCCGAATGTGGTTTAAGTCATGATCAAAGTGGTCCAAATGAGTCGTGTAAGTATTTTGGGCTAAAAGTGGGCCTCAAATGTTAATGGCCCGAATTCTACTTGGGCCGAAGTATTTCATGGGTCCATTGTGTGTGGTTGGTCCAGTCCCATTAATAATGGGCCTAACCGTTTGGGGCCGATTGGAATAGGGGCTAATGGGCCAACCTATTGGGCCGAATAAGAGGTGGGCTTCACTAAGGAGTTTAGGCCAATTGGTTTGGGGCCTTGGATTGGATAAATGATTGGGCCGACAACTAGCGTGGCCCGTCTGTTACTATGTGAACTCTATTCGTAGTTGGGCCGAGAGGATTTAAGCTAAGTTAAACCACTTGGGCTACCATGATCGAATTGGGCCGCATGGATATGGTTTGGGCGAATAGGTTGAGCCGATGCACACACCCCTTCTGGGCCGAAAGATTGATCCACTACCTACTCGATTCTGGGCCTAATGGTGATCGGGATGGGCTTGGCCGACACAATGTGGCCTCCTCTAATCACTTAACCAGCGAACCTTTCTCTTGACATAAGGTTCGGCCAATGTAAAAACCAAGGTTCGGCCAAGGTGATTTACAACAGAGGGGTTCGTTTGCTTTGCATGAAGGTTCGGTGGGTGTAAGGTTCGGCCATGAGGGTTCGTGGCTCCCTGATTCGTGGTCATGAAGGGTTCAGCTCCATGCAGTGGGTTCGTCCACTTTAGGGTTCGGCTATTTGGACATGTTAACAGGTTCGCAGCATGTGAGGGTGGATCAGTAGGGTTCGTCTCTTGGTTCCACGCATGCAGGGTTCGTGACTCATGGGTGGTTCGCCCATGTCAAGGGTTCGGCTGCTACCTGGCAAAATGGTTCGGCTATGGAATGAACATCACAGGGTTCGGCCATGCAATGGTTCGGTGGTAGGTGGAACCCCAAAAGGTTCGGCCGAGTGTTGATGATCACAGGTTCGGGAAGTTCCAAGGTTCGCCCGACTCCTACATCCCACGAACCTGTACATCCTCCTCATCATCGAGCTTCCTTCAGTGGCTAAGCTGTTCCCATGGTTAGTTTACATGAAGATCGGTCCTCTAGGGTGTAGTGTGTGCGTTTGTGATGCCCTAAGCCGAGTGTGTAGTTGGGTCGTGAAATGGGTTTAGAAAACCCTAGTTTTTCAGATTTTAAAAGCTTCGTACCTCAAAAATGGATGGTTAACTTCGTAGATCTGTTGTACTTCCTCGTAGAGGATGACGAGAGCTTCGCGTGGGCGCCAAGAACACGTGATTCCGCCAAGAAACGAGTGAGTTATGATCGTTTGAAGATCGGTTTTCCTAGAGAGAGAGAACCGTTAGAGAGAGTTTAGAGAGAGAGATGTGTGAAAAATGAGGGTGAAAGCCTCATTTGAGGCTTATATACCCCGAGGGTGTTCGGGTTCGTTTCGGTTGCTCGGTTCGCATTTTCGTCGTGTTTCCGGATCGTAACGCGCATATTTTCGTAATTTAAATAAAAGAATTTATTTTAAATATTTGAAGGATGATTATTTATGGAAATATTTTAAATATTATAATTCTTAAATTATCTGTCGTAATTCGTTATTATTTTTACGCGTTTCAATAATTATTCGCGCATTTTGTTTTACGTGCCTTAAATTAAAATAGTTTCGTTTAAATTTCTTTCTGATGAGTTTCAAAATTGTAAAACAGGAAATATTATATTTCCTTAACTTTATTATCGTTCGAAATGTCTTCGTTTTCGTTTCGTCAGAAAACGTCACTTACGTGCGTCTTCGTACAGAGCGCTAACTGTACGAACACGATCGCACGTTTCACTTTCTGATTTTGTTTTCTACTTTTCAGTCATCATTTCAGATTGTTAAACCTCAGATTTATTCGTACAGATCGTCACCTATACGAATGATTCGTCGATTTAGCATTCCGTAACAACACTGTGATGATTTTGTTCTGTTTATCTTCACATACGTTTAAACCTAATAACACAAAATCAAGCATGTTTTCATCTGTTCATGATTGTCTGATGTGTTTCTGACTGTTTAACCCAAGAAGTTTAAATCATGATTTCAGAAACATCGTGTAATAGTTTATGTTTTGCATCAAATGTAGACAGTTTCTAAGTATTTCTCCTGGGTTGCACCTGAGTTACTGTACAAGTTACTGTACAGATTACTGTTCCGATAACGATTCCGGCACAGATGTTACAGTCTCCCCTTGTTAAAGAAATTTCGTCCCGAAATTTAAGAATTATCATCGGTTACAACTTTCTTTACAACAAGCGAGAAGACTCTGTTTATTGTAAATTCCCTACGTTCCCAAATAAACTCTAGGTCGTGTTTGGAATCCTTATGTATGATCTCAAAGTGTTGCTAGTCCTATTGCTTATAATTGTCTTACTGTTATGTTTTGCCAATTCTCAGTATGACTCTAACACCTTATTGTTTCAAACTAATTGATGCTTTAAGCATCAATTGTTACACAATCTTAGTGTTAGTTATTGTCTCCTTCGTATGTTATGTGTATTAACTAGGCACTCTTTCATTGTTTGTGTCACAATAAAAGGATTTCTAGTTTCATAGCATATGTGTGTGATTATACTTCATAGGAATAAGATAAAGTTCTTATTCATACTAGTATCAAAATAGAATTAAGTCTTATGAGTTAAAGGGTGTCACATACCAGTACCCGTTTCTGGGTCTTGATGTGTAGCAGGAGCTCCTATCATGAAAGCTCTTCCCCTTGGTACTTGATCTCCCGGTTGTGCCCTCTTTGGGCAATTCCTGGAGAAATGACCTAGTTCCCCACAGTTAAAGCATCCTCGATTGTTATTGTTGTAGTTGCCAAGGTTTTGTGGTGTTGTTGTCATGGTAGCTCTGTTTACTGCCATTGCAGGTGAAGTTCGACAGTGTTGAGCCAGATGGCCTTTTCGGCCACAGTTAGTACACTGCCTACACGGTATGGTGGCAACATGATGAAACTGACATTGTGCACATTGAGGATGTACACCAGTGTAAGGTTTGCGTGCAGCGTTAGTAGATACTGCAGCAACTTGATTGAGTGGTGTGGGCATCGCGTATTGTTGGATGGCCTTTTGTTTCTTCTTTGGTTGTTTCTCCTTAGTCTTGTCCGAATCATCTTTCAGTTCTCCGGATTTCACCATCACATCAATGAGTTTAGCTGACAAGGAGATAGCAGATTCTAAGGTTGCAGGGTTTGCAGCAAGTACAATGCCCTGAATGCAGGATGGCAATCCTCCTACATATCAGTCAATTCGCTTTTCTAGAGTTGGCACCATCTCAGGCACCAAGGCTACCAATTCATGATAGCGAGTAGTGTATGCCATGTGATCAGCTCCTTTCATCACATGATTTGAGAGTTCAACTTCCAAGTTCTGTAGTTCGTGCTTAGGACAGAATTCATTCCTGAGGAGGGTTTTGAATTCTGCCCAAGGCATGGCTAAGGCTTCATCCCTTCCTCGAGCGTTTATCTGTGAGTTCCACCAAGTTAGGGCAAGCTTACTGAAAGATCCAGCAGCAAAGCGGACCTTATATCTCTCCGGACAACTGCTTAAGTCCAATGTATTTTCCATCTTCTCTAGCCATTTGATCAGTCCAACGGCTCCTTCAACACCGCTAAAGTTTGGCGGTTTGCATCCTACGAATGATTTGTATGAACAGTCCGATTTAGCACCGGCCTTTCCACTAGTTTCCCCCGTAGTACGCTCGGAGTTGTTACCATGGTCTCGAATCCTGTTAATCATCTCCGGAATAATATCCTTCATCTGGTTAGTCAACTGGCTACTCAGTAATGTTGCCAAGGCAACAGTAGCAGGGTCCAGAATTAAAGCTGCATTCGGATTCGGAGGAGGACTATGTGGAGGAGGAGGAGGCGGTGGTGAATCTGGTGGTGATGGTGTTGAAGAGTGAGGTGCAGAAGTCTGTGGTGTAGGTACCGGTGTCGGTTGTTTTCTGGGCGGCATTCTGATCATAACCAAAAGATAGCGGTTAGTGCAGTGATCGAATGCAGAAAACACAATGCAAACTTAAGTTTTATGTTCTCTACATGAGGGTCCCTAAGTTATAGTCTAGGTCAAACCGTTTAAGTATGTGACCTATTATTCTCTATAACCTTGAGCTCTGATACCAATCTGTCACACCCCGAGCCGGCGGGGTTGGATCGAAGTCCCCGTCGGGCGGAAGGTTCTCGGAGCGTGATATCGTAAATGATAATCGTGTTGATCATATTGTTTACATAGAATCAATGTTAAGAATAAGTAAGCACAATTAAACATTAACTAGGATTACAAAGTTAAATTACAAATGTCAACGTCTAGTAATTTAACTAAGTAAACCTATCCAAAAGAATCAAATGTATCTATCTTGTATCCGTACAAGATATCAAAAGAGATTCATATAAATCTCAAAAGATGTACTTCTTCAAAAGTCAACTAGGATCTATGTCTGGGCATCCTAGTATGCAATCCGGACCATTAGCTTAATCCTGTACATCACCTGAGAAAACATGTATTAAACAAAGTCAACACAATGGTTGGTGAGTTCATGTAGTTTTTGTGTAAAAATAGTTTGTAAAATCCTTTGAATGACAACCTTAACCTCACCATTAACCACCTATACCATCTGATTCAGTATGCTTATATATAGGGCATATGTAGGGGACAAGCCCCAGCCACCGTCCCACCACATACCGGGCTGCTTAACATATTGTTATTAATGATAATTAAGCGTTTCACTTCACGCTATTGATTCCACAACGAATAAGTCTCAAGTTTAATAGGCACCATTATGGACAGCTGAAAGACCCTAAGGAGTTCAGCATCCATCCATAATGATCCTATTTATGACTCGTGACATGTTTAGATAGAGTAACCTTCAAGTTAACACAAAGTCAACTAGAAGAACTCAATCATTCTAGTCACTTGTCATCACCATGGATGAATCAAGAAGAACACTGAATGACTAGTAGGGGTTGACTCACAGGTCAACACACGGCGGCCAATCAGTCTGTCTTACATGACTCTGACAAAGAAGAACACTGATGACTAGTAGGGGTTGACACACTGGTCAACACGCGGCGGCCAACAGTCTGTCTTACAATGTCCAAAAGTTTATGCATACAAGTCTAAAGCATTCACAATGTTTCACTGATGACTAGTAGGGGTTGACACACAGGTCAACACGCGTCGGTCAATCAGTCTTTTGTTTAAGCCTCCAATGTTTCAAGCATTCAAGTGTTCAAGCATCCATATGTATCAAGCATTCCAAGTATTCACGTATCCCAAGTGTATCACGCATTCAAGCATTCAAGTATCCCAAATGTATAAAGCGTTCACGTGTTCAAGTATTCTAAGTATGACAAGTATTCACGTGTTTTCAAGTATTTCAAGTGTGTTAAGCATCCAAGTGTTTCAAGCATCTCAAGTATATAAGTATTTTCAAAGCCTTAAGATTTTGTATATAGTAAAACAAAGAGTTTATAAGTTAAACCTCGATCGTATAAATTATATCATAAATATTTAGCTCCAAGTTTAAGTATCAAGTTTATATCGTAAGGGTTTAGTATAATGTCTAGGCTTCCACTCTATGTTGTAAGTCTCAAGTATTTAGTTTAAACTTCTCGTTTAAAGTATAAGTATCAAGTCTATAGCTTCTCAAGTATACTAGTTTCCCGTTTGATCACAAAGTGTTTGAAAAATGTAAATAAGTATAAAGTAAATAGCATTTGCTATTTACACCATAGCCTTAGTCTTTATTTTCCCACCCAAGCATTCCAATATCAGGCATACAAGGCTCATAAGCATCCATCATATGATTTCAATCCACAAGTTTTGAAGTATAAGTTTCAAGTCCATTGTTTCTCAAAGTATAAAAGGTTCCAAGCATAAGCTTCAACATAAGTATCATGTTTGTGTTTAAAGCATTAAATAACATTTCAATGGTTTATGAAAATGTTTAACATACTTCTCAGTCCCGAAGTAAAACAAAAGGTTTGAAAAGGGACAAATGAACTCACCTGGTGTTTGAAGTGGTTGACTTAGTTCTAAACAAGAATGCACGCGCTCTTTACTTGTACTTGTTGTGTTGTTCACGATCCTGTATTGATTTCATATTATTTGTAGTTTGCAAGTATAAATTGTAACGATTTATGTGTGTACAGGTGTTAGTGTTAGCCCTAAAGTTGGCTAACACTTGTGTGTCTCAGTCGTCATTCGGCCCCATCAACTTGTTAGTGACCTTAGAACACTCAACCTACTTGGATTAACACCTTGTTATTAATCTAACATTCAATCTGATTTAGTTTCATCACAAGAAGATGCTAAGTACCAGGACTTAGATTTCTTTTGTTTAAATGTTAGTTCTGTCTTTAAACATACAGGCCGAATGTGGTTTAAGTCATGATCAAAGTGGTCCGAATGAGTCGTGTATGTATTTTGGGCTAAAAGTGGGCCTCAAATGTTAATGGCCCGAATTCTACTTGGGCCGAAGTATTTCATGGGTCCATTGTGTGTGGTTGGTCCAGTCCCATTAATAATGGGCCTAACCGTTTGGGGCCGATTGGAATAGGGGCTATTGGGCCAACCTATTGGGCCGAATAAGAGGTGGGCTTCACTAAGGAGTTTAGGCCAATTGGTTTGGGGCCTTGGATTGGATAAATGATTGGGCCGACAACTAGCGTGGCCCGTCTGTTACTATGTGAACTCTATTCGTAGTTGGGCAGAGAGGATTTAAGCTAAGTTAAACCACTTGGGCTACCATGATCGAATTGGGCCGCATGGATATGGTTTGGGCGAATAGGTTGAGCCGATGCACACACCCCTTCTGGGCCGAAAGATTGATCCACTACCTACTCGATTCTGGGCCTAATGGTGATCGGGATGGGCTTGGCCGACACAATGTGGCCTCCTCTAATCACTTAACCAGCGAACCTTTCTCTTGACATAAGGTTCGGCCAATGTAAAAACCAAGGTTCGGCCAAGGTGATTTACAACAGAGGGGTTCGTTTGCTTTGCATGAAGGTTCGGTGGGTGTAAGGTTCGGCCATGAGGGTTCGTGGCTCCCTGATTCGTGGTCATGAAGGGTTCAGCTCCATGCAGTGGGTTCGTCCACTTTAGGGTTCGGCTATTTGGACATGTTAACAGGTTCGCAGCATGTGAGGGTGGATCAGTAGGGTTCGTCTCTTGGTTCCACGCATGCAGGGTTCGTGACTCATGGGTGGTTCGCCCATGTCAAGGGTTCGGCTGCTACCTGGCAAAATGGTTCGGCTGTGGAATGAACATCACAGGGTTCGGCCATGCATCCAATGGTTCGGTGGTAGGTGGTACCCCAAAAGGTTCGGCCGAGTGTTGATGATCACAGGTTCGGGAAGTTCCAAGGTTCGCCCGACTCCTACATCCCACGAACCTGTACATCCTCCTCATAATCGAGCTTCCTTCAGTGGCTAAGCTGTTCCCATGGTTAGTTTACATGAAGATCGGTCCTCTAGGGTGTAGTGTGTGCGTTTGTGATGCCCTAAGCCGAGTGTGTAGTTGGGTCGTGAAATGGGTTTAGAAAACCCTAGTTTTTCAGATTTTAAAAGCTTCGTACCTCAAAAATGGATGGTTAACTTCGTAGATCTGTTGTACTTCCTCGTAGAGGATGACGAGAGCTTCGCGTGGGCGCCAAGAACACGTGATTCCGCCAAGAAACGAGTGAGTTATGATCGTTTGAAGATCGGTTTTCCTAGAGAGAGAGAACCGTTTGAGAGAGTTTAGAGAGAGAGAGATGTGTGAAAAATGAGGGTGAAAGCCTCATTTGAGGCTTATATACCCCGAGGGTGTTCGGGTTCGTTTCGGTTGCTCGGTTCGCATTTTCGTCGCGTTTCCGGATCGTAACGCGCATATTTTCGTAATTTAAATAAAAGAATTTATTTTAAATATTTGAAGGATGATTATTTATGGAAATATTTTAAATATTATAATTCTTAAATTATCTGTCGTAATTCGTTATTATTTTTACGCGTTTCAATAATTATTCGCGCATTTTGTTTTACGTGCCTTAAATTAAAATAGTTTCGTTTAAATTTCTTTCTGATGAGTTTCAAAATTGTAAAACAGGAAATATTATATTTCCTTAACTTTATTATCGTTCGAAATGTCTTCGTTTTCGTTTCGTCAGAAAACGTCACTTACGCGCGTCTTCGTACAGAGCGCTAACTGTACGAACACGATCGCACGTTTCACTTTCTGATTTTGTTTTCTACTTTTCAGTCATCATTTCAGATTGTTAAACCTCATATTTATTCGTACAGATCGTCACCTATACGAATGATTCGTCGGTTTAGCATTCCGTAACAACACTGTGATGATTTTGTTCTGTTTATCCTCACATACGTTTAAACCTAATAACACAAAATCAAGCATGTTTTCATCTGTTCATGATTGTCTGATGTGTTTCTGACTGTTTAACCCAAGAAGTTTAAATCAGGATTTCAGAAACATCGTGTAATAGTTTATGTTTTGCATCAAATGTAGACAGTTTCTAAGTATTTCTCCTGGGTTGCACCTGAGTTACTGTACAAGTTACTGTACAGATTACTGTTCCGGTAACGATTCCGGCACAGATGTTACAGTCTCCCCTTGTTAAAGAAATTTCGTCCCGAAATTTAAGAATTATCATCGGTTACAACTTTCTTTACAACAAGCGAGAAGACTCTGTTTATTGTAAATTCCCTACGTTCCCAAATAAACTCTAGGTCGTGTTTGGAATCCTTATGTATGATCTCAAAGTGTTGCTAGTCCTATTGCTTATAATTGTCTTACTGTTATGTTTTGCCAATTCTCAGTATGACTCTAACACCTTATTGTTTCAAACTAATTGATGCTTTAAGCATCAATTGTTACACAATCTTAGTGTTAGTTATTGTCTCCTTCGTATGTTATGTGTATTAACTAGGCACTCTTTCATTGTTTGTATCACCATAAAAGGATTTCTAGTTTCATAGCATATGTGTGTGATTATACTTCATAGGAATAAGATAAAGTTCTTATTCATACTAGTATCAAAATAGAATTAAGTCTTATGAGTTAAAGGGTGTCACATACCAGTACCCGTTTCTGGGTCTTGATGTGTAGCAGGAGCTCCTATCATGAAAGCTCTTCCCCTTGGTACTTGATCTCCCGGTTGTGCCCTCTTTGGGCAATTCCTGGAGAAATGACCTAGTTCCCCACAGTTAAAGCATCCTCGATTGTTATTGTTGTAGTTGCCAAGGTTTTGTGGTGTTGTTGTCATGGTAGCTCTGTTTACTGCCATTGCAGGTGAAGTTCGACAGTGTTGAGCCAGATGGCCTTTTCGGCCACAGTTAGTACACTGCCTACACGGTATGGTGGCAACATGATGAAACTGACATTGTGCACATTGAGGATGTACACCAGTGTAAGGTTTGCGTGCAGCGTTAGTAGATACTGCAGCAACTTGATTGAGTGGTGTGGGCATCGCGTATTGTTGGATGGCCTTTTGTTTCTTCTTTGGTTGTTTCTCCTTAGTCTTGTCCGAATCATCTTTCAGTTCTCCGGATTTCACCATCACATCAATGAGTTTAGCTGACAAGGAGATAGCAGATTCTAAGGTTGCAGGGTTTGCAGCAAGTACAATGCCCTGAATGCAGGATGGCAATCCTCCTACATATCAGTCAATTCGCTTTTCTAGAGTTGGCACCATCTCAGGCACCAAGGCTACCAATTCATGATAGCGAGTAGTGTATGCCATGTGATCAGCTCCTTTCATCACATGATTTGAGAGTTCAACTTCCAAGTTCTGTAGTTCGTGCTTAGGACAGAATTCATTCCTGAGGAGGGTTTTGAATTCTGCCCAAGGCATGGCTAAGGCTTCATCCCTTCCTCGAGCGTTTATCTGTGAGTTCCACCAAGTTAGGGCAAGCTTACTGAAAGATCCAGCAGCATAGCGGACCTTATGTCTCTCCGGACAACTGCTTAAGTCCAATGTATTTTCCATCTTCTCTAGCCATTGGATCAGTCCAACGGCTCCTTCAACACCGCTAAAGCTTGGCGGTTTGCATCCTACGAATGATTTGTATGAACAGTCCGATTTAGCACCGGCGTTTCCACTAGTTTCCCCCGTAGTACGCTCGGAGTTGTTACCATGGTCTCGAATCCTGTTAATCATCTCCGGAATAATATCCTTCATCTGGTTAGTCAACTGGCTACTCAGTAATGTTGCCAAGGCAACAGTAGCAGGGTCCAGAATTAAAGCTGCATTCGGATTCGGAGGAGGACTATGTGGAGGAGGAGGAGGCGGTGGTGAATCTGGTGGTGATGGTGTTGAAGAGTGAGGTGCAGAAGTCTGTGGTGTAGGTACCGGTGTCGGTTGTTTTCTGGGCGGCATTCTGATCATAACCAAAAGATATCGGTTAGTGCAGTGATCGAATGCAGAAAACACAATGCAAACTTAAGTTTTATGTTCTCTACATGAGGGTCCCTAAGTTATAGTCTAGGTCAAACCGTTTAAGTATGTGACCTATTATTCTCTATAACCTTGAGCTCTGATACCAATCTGTCACACCCCGAGCCGGCGGGGTTGGATCGAAGTCCCCGTCGGGCGGAAGGTTCTCGGAGCGTGATATCGTAAATGATAATCGTGTTGATCAGATTGTTTACATAGCATCAATGTTAAGAATAAGTAAGCACAATTAAACATTAACTAGGATTACAAAGTTAAATTACAAATGTCAATGTCTAGTAATTTAACTAAGTAAACCTATCCAAAAGAATCAAATGTATCTATCTTGTATCCGTACAAGATATCAAAAGAGATTCATATAAATCTCAAAAGATGTACTTCTTCAAAAGTCAACTAGGATCTATGTCTGGGCATCCTAGTATGCAATCCGGACCATTAGCTTAATCCTGTACATCACCTGAGAAAACATGTATTAAACATAGTCAACACAATGGTTGGTGAGTTCATGTAGTTTTTGTGTAAAAATAGTTTGTAAAATCCTTTGAATGACAACCTTAACCTCACCATTAACCACCTATACCATCTGATTCAGTATGCTTATATATAAGGCATATGTAGGGGACAAGCCCCAGCCACCGTCCCACCACATACTGAACCACATGATATATTGTTCCTGATGATAATTAAGCGTCTCATTCTACCCGTATGATTCCCAAAATGTTTGATTCCCAATGTTTGATTCCAAGTGTTTGATTCTTTGAATTAGATTACCCTGTAATTGTTTACGTTGATTCCCTGAATGACAACCTTAACCTCACTAACAACCACCTATGCTATTCAACCAAGTATGCTTATATATAGGGCATATGTAGGGGACAAGCCCCAGCCACCGTCCCACCACATACCGGGCTGCTTAACATATTGTTGTTAATGATAATTAAGCATTTCATCCCCACTACTCTGATCTCATGACATATGATTCTTAACGTTTGTTTCCCTGCCAATGTTTACTTTGTTTCCCCCGAAATGACAACCTTAACCTCACTAACAACCACCTATGCTATCCAACCAAATATGCTTATATATAGGGCATATGTAGGGGACAAGCCCCAGCCACCGTCCCACCACATACCGGGCTGCTTAACATATTGTTATTAATGATAATTAAGCGTTTCACTTCACGCTATTGATTCCACAACGAATAAGTCTCAAGTTTAATAGGCACCATTATGGACAGCTGAAAGACCCTAAGGAGTTCAGCATCCATCCATAATGATCCTATTTATGACTCGTGACATGTTTAGATAGAGTAACCTTCAAGTTAACACAAAGTCAACTAGAAGAACTCAATCATTCTAGTCACTTGTCATCACCATGGATGAATCAAGAAGAACACTGAATGACTAGTAGGGGTTGACTCACAGGTCAACACACGGCGGCCAATCAGTCTGTCTTACATGACTCTGACAAAGAAGAACACTGATGACTAGTAGGGGTTGACACACTGGTCAACACGCGGCGGCCAACAGTCTGTCTTACAATGTCCAAAAGTTTATGCATACAAGTCTAAAGCATTCACAATGTTTCACTGATGACTAGTAGGGGTTGACACACAGGTCAACACGCGTCGGTCAATCAGTCTTTTGTTTAAGCCTCCAATGTTTCAAGCATTCAAGTGTTCAAGCATCCATATGTATCAAGCATTCCAAGTATTCACGTATCCCAAGTGTATCACGCATTCAAGCATTCAAGTATCCCAAATGTATAAAGCGTTCACGTGTTCAAGTATTCTAAGTATGACAAGTATTCACGTGTTTTCAAGTATTTCAAGTGTGTTAAGCATCCAAGTGTTTCAAGCATCTCAAGTATATAAGTATTTTCAAAGCCTTAAGATTTTGTATATAGTAAAACAAAGAGTTTATAAGTTAAACCTCGATCGTATAAATTATATCATAAATATTTAGCTCCAAGTTTAAGTATCAAGTTTATATCGTAAGGGTTTAGTATAATGTCTAGGCTTCCACTCTATGTTGTAAGTCTCAAGTATTTAGTTTAAACTTCTCGTTTAAAGTATAAGTATCAAGTCTATAGCTTCTCAAGTATACTAGTTTCCCGTTTGATCACAAAGTGTTGAAAAATGTAAATAAGTATAAAGTAAATAGCATTTGCTATTTACACCATAGCCTTAGTCTTTATTTTCCCACCCAAGCATTCCAATATCAGGCATACAAGGCTCATAAGCATCCATCATATGATTTCAATCCACAAGTTTTGAAGTATAAGTTTCAAGTCCATTGTTTCTCAAAGTATAAAAGGTTCCAAGCATAAGCTTCAACATAAGTATCATGTTTGTGTTTAAAGCATTAAATAACATTTCAATGGTTTATGAAAATGTTTAACATGCTTCTCAGTCCCGAAGTAAAACAAAAGGTTTGAAAAGGGACAAATGAACTCACCTGGTGTTTGAAGTGGTTGACTTAGTTCTAAACAAGAATGCACGCGCTCTTTACTTGTACTTGTTGTGTTGTTCACGATCCTGTATTGATTTCATATTATTTGTAGTTTGCAAGTATAAATTGTAACGATTTATGTGTGTGCAGGTGTTAGTGTTAGCCCTAAAGTTGGCTAACACTTGTGTGTCTCGGTCGTCATTCGGCCCCATCAACTTGTTAGTGACCTTAGAACACTCAACCTACTTGGATTAACACCTTGTTATTAATCTAACATTCAATCTGATTTAGTTTCATCACAAGAAGATGCTAAGTACCAGGACTTAGATTTCTTTTGTTTAAATGTTAGTTATGTCTTTAAACATACAGGCCGAATGTGGTTTAAGTCATGATCAAAGTGGTCCGAATGAGTCGTGTAAGTATTTTGGGCTAAAAGTGGGCCTCAAATGTTAATGGCCCGAATTCTACTTGGGCCGAAGTATTTCATGGGTCCATTGTGTGTGGTTGGTCCAGTCCCATTAATAATGGGCCTAACCGTTTGGGGCCGATTGGAATAGGGGCTAATGGGCCAACCTATTGGGCCGAATAAGAGGTGGGCTTCACTAAGGAGTTTAGGCCAATTGGTTTGGGGCCTTGGATTGGATAAATGATTGGGCCGACAACTAGCGTGGCCCGTCTGTTACTATGTGAACTCTATTCGTAGTTGGGCTGAGAGGATTTAAGCTAAGTTAAACCACTTGGGCTACCATGATCGAATTGGGCCGCATGGATATGGTTTGGGCGAATAGGTTGAGCCGATGCACACACCCCTTCTGGGCCGAAAGATTGATCCACTACCTACTCGATTCTGGGCCTAATGGTGATCGGGATGGGCTTGGCCGACACAATGTGGCCTCCTCTAATCACTTAACCAGCGAACCTTTCTCTTGACATAAGGTTCGGCCAATGTAAAAACCAAGGTTCGGCCAAGGTGATTTACAACAGAGGGGTTCGTTTGCTTTGCATGAAGGTTCGGTGGGTGTAATGTTCGGCCATGAGGGTTCGTGGCTCCCTGATTCGTGGTCATGAAGGGTTCAGCTCCATGCAGTGGGTTCGTCCACTTTAGGGTTCGGCTATTTGGACATGTTAACAGGTTCGCAGCATGTGAGGGTGGATCAGTAGGGTTCGTCTCTTGGTTCCACGCATGCAGGGTTCGTGACTCATGGGTGGTTCGCCCATGTCAAGGGTTCGGCTGCTACCTGGCAAAATGGTTCGGCTGTGGAATGAACATCACAGGGTTCGGCCATGCATCCAATGGTTCGGTGGTAGGTGGAACCCCAAAAGGTTCGGCCGAATGTTGATGATCACAGGTTCGGGAAGTTCCAAGGTTCGCCCGACTCCTACATCCCACGAACCTGTACATCCTCCTCATCATCGAGCTTCCTTCAGTGGCTAAGCTGTTCCCATGGTTAGTTTACATGAAGATCGGTCCTCTAGGGTGTAGTGTGTGCGTTTGTGATGCCCTAAGCCGAGTGTGTAGTTGGGTCGTGAAATGGGTTTAGAAAACCCTAGTTTTTCAGATTTTAAAAGCTTCGTACCTCAAAAATGGATGGTTAACTTCGTAGATCTGTTGTACTTCCTCGTAGAGGATGACGAGAGCTTCGCGTGGGCGCCAAGAACACGTGATTCCGCCAGGAAACGAGTGAGTTATGATCGTTTGAAGATCGGTTTTCCTAGAGAGAGAGAACCGTTTGAGAGAGTTTAGAGAGAGAGAGATGTGTGAAAAATGAGGGTGAAAGCCTCATTTGAGGCTTATATACCCCGAGGGTGTTCGGGTTCGTTTCGGTTGCTCGGTTCGCATTTTCGTCGCGTTTCCGGATCGTAACGCGCATATTTTCGTAATTTAAATAAAATAATTTATTTTAAATATTTGAAGGATGATTATTTATGGAAATATTTTAAATATTATAATTCTTAAATTATCTGTCGTAATTCGTTATTATTTTTACGCGTTTCAATAATTATTTGCGCATTTTGTTTTACGTGCCTTAAATTAAAATAGTTTCGTTTAAATTTCTTTCTGATGAGTTTCAAAATTGTAAAACAGGAAATATTATATTTCCTTAACTTTATTATCGTTCGAAATGTCTTCGTTTTCGTTTCGTCAGAAAACGTCACTTACGCGCGTCTTCGTACAGAGCGCTAACTGTACGAACACGATCGCACGTTTCACTTTCTGATTTTGTTTTCTACTTTTCAGTCATCATTTCAGATTGTTAAACCTCAGATTTATTCGTACAGATCGTCACCTATACGAATGATTCGTCGGTTTAGCATTCCGTAACAACACTGTGATGATTTTGTTCTGTTTATCCTCACATACGTTTAAACCTAATAACACAAAATCAAGCATGTTTTCATCTGTTCATGATTGTCTGATGTGTTTCTGACTGTTTAACCCAAGAAGTTTAAATCAGGATTTCAGAAACATCGTGTAATAGTTTATGTTTTGCATCAAATGTAGACAGTTTCTAAGTATTTCTCCTGGGTTGCACCTGAGTTACTGTACAAGTTACTGTACAGATTACTGTTCCGGTAACGATTCCGGCACAGATGTTACAGTCTCCCCTTGTTAAAGAAATTTCGTCCCGAAATTTAAGAATTATCATCGGTTACAACTTTCTTTACAACAAGCGAGAAGACTCTGTTTATTGTAAATTCCCTACGTTCCCAAATAAACTCTAGGTCGTGTTTGGAATCCTTATGTATGATCTCAAAGTGTTGCTAGTCCTATTGCTTATAATTGTCTTACTGTTATGTTTTGCCAATTCTCAGTATGACTCTAACACCTTATTGTTTCAAACTAATTGATGCTTTAAGCATCAATTGTTACACAATCTTAGTGTTAGTTATTGTCTCCTTCGTATGTTATGTGTATTAACTAGGCACTCTTTCATTGTTTGTATCACAATAAAAGGATTTCTAGTTTCATAGCATATGTGTGTGATTATACTTCATAGGAATAAGATAAAGTTCTTATTCATAATAGTATCAAAATAGAATTAAGTCTTATGAGTTAAAGGGTGTCACATACCAGTACCCGTTTCTGGGTCTTGATGTGTAGCAGGAGCTCCTATCATGAAAGCCCTTCCCCTTGGTACTTGATCTCCCGGTTGTGCCCTCTTTGGGCAATTCCTGGAGAAATGACCTAGTTCCCCACAGTTAAAGCATCCTCGATTGTTATTGTTGTAGTTGCCAAGGTTTTGTGGTGTTGTTGTCATGGTAGCTCTGTTTACTGCCATTGCAGGTGAAGTTCGACAGTGTTGAGCCAGATGGCCTTTTCGGCCACAGTTAGTACACTGCCTACACGGTATGGTGGCAACATGATGAAACTGACATTGTGCACATTGAGGATGTACACCAGTGTAAGGTTTGCGTGCAGCGTTAGTAGATACTGCAGCAACTTGATTGAGTGGTGTGGGCATCGCGTATTGTTGGATGGCCTTTTGTTTCTTCTTTGGTTGTTTCTCCTTAGTCTTGTCCGAATCATCTTTCAGTTCTCCGGATTTCACCATCACATCAATGAGTTTAGCTGACAAGGAGATAGCAGATTCTAAGGTTGCAGGGTTTGCAGCAAGTACAATGCCCTGAATGCAGGATGGCAATCCTCCTACATATCAGTCAATTCGCTTTTCTAGAGTTGGCACCATCTCAGGCACCAAGGCTACCAATTCATGATAGCGAGTAGTGTATGCCATGTGATCAGCTCCTTTCATCACATGATTTGAGAGTTCAACTTCCAAGTTCTGTAGTTCGTGCTTAGGACAGAATTCATTCCTGAGGAGGGTTTTGAATTCTGCCCAAGGCATGGCTAAGGCTTCATCCCTTCCTCGAGCGTTTATCTGTGAGTTCCACCAAGTTAGGGCAAGCTTACTGAAAGATCCAGCAGCATAGCGGACCTTATGTCTCTCCGGACAACTGCTTAAGTCCAATGTATTTTCCATCTTCTCTAGCCATTGGATCAGTCCAACGGCTCCTTCAACACCGCTAAAGCTTGGCGGTTTGCATCCTACGAATGATTTGTATGAACAGTCCGATTTAGCACCGGCGTTTCCACTAGTTTCCCCCGTAGTACGCTCGGAGTTGTTACCATGGTCTCGAATCCTGTTAATCATCTCCGGAATAATATCCTTCATCTGGTTAGTCAACTGGCTACTCAGTAATGTTGCCAAGGCAACAGTAGCAGGGTCCAGAATTAAAGCTGCATTCGGATTCGGAGGAGGACTATGTGGAGGAGGAGGAGGCGGTGGTGAATCTGGTGGTGATGGTGTTGAAGAGTGAGGTGCAGAAGTCTGTGGTGTAGGTACCGGTGTCGGTTGTTTTCTGGGCGGCATTCTGATCATAACCAAAAGATATCGGTTAGTGCAGTGATCGAATGCAGAAAACACAATGCAAACTTAAGTTTTATGTTCTCTACATGAGGGTCCCTAAGTTATAGTCTAGGTCAAACCGTTTAAGTATGTGACCTATTATTCTCTATAACCTTGAGCTCTGATACCAATCTGTCACACCCCGAGCCGGCGGGGTTGGATCGAAGTCCCCGTCGGGCGGAAGGTTCTCGGAGCGTGATATCGTAAATGATAATCGTGTTGATCAGATTGTTTACATAGCATCAATGTTAAGAATAAGTAAGCACAATTAAACATTAACTAGGATTACAAAGTTAAATTACAAATGTCAATGTCTAGTAATTTAACTAAGTAAACCTATCCAAAAGAATCAAATGTATCTATCTTGTATCCGTACAAGATATCAAAAGAGATTCATATAAATCTCAAAAGATGTACTTCTTCAAAAGTCAACTAGGATCTATGTCTGGGCATCCTAGTATGCAATCCGGACCATTAGCTTAATCCTGTACATCACCTGAGAAAACATGTATTAAACATAGTCAACACAATGGTTGGTGAGTTCATGTAGTTTTTGTGTAAAAATAGTTTGTAAAATCCTTTGAATGACAACCTTAACCTCACCATTAACCACCTATACCATCTGATTCAGTATGCTTATATATAGGGCATATGTAGGGGACAAGCCCCAGCCACCGTCCCACCACATACTGAACCACATGATATATTGTTCCTGATGATAATTAAGCGTCTCATTCTACCCGTATGATTCCAAAATGTTTGATTCCCAATGTTTGATTCCAAGTGTTTGATTCTTTGAATTAGATTACCCTGTAATTGTTTACGTTGATTCCCTGAATGACAACCTTAACCTCACTAACAACCACCTATGCTATTCAACCAAGTATGCTTATATATAGGGCATATGTAGGGGACAAGCCCCAGCCACCGTCCCACCACATACCGGGCTGCTTAACATATTGTTGTTAATGATAATTAAGCATTTCATCCCCACTACTCTGATCTCATGACATATGATTCTTAACGTTTGTTTCCCTGCCAATGTTTACTTTGTTTCCCCCGAAATGACAACCTTAACCTCACTAACAACCACCTATGCTATCCAACCAAATATGCTTATATATAGGGCATATGTAGGGGACAAGCCCCAGCCACCGTCCCACCACATACCGGGCTGCTTAACATATTGTTATTAATGATAATTAAGCGTTTCACTTCACGCTATTGATTCCACAACGAATAAGTCTCAAGTTTAATAGGCACCATTATGGACAGCTGAAAGACCCTAAGGAGTTCAGCATCCATCCATAATGATCCTATTTATGACTCGTGACATGTTTAGATAGAGTAACCTTCAAGTTAACACAAAGTCAACTAGAAGAACTCAATCATTCTAGTCACTTGTCATCACCATGGATGAATCAAGAAGAACACTGAATGACTAGTAGGGGTTGACTCACAGGTCAACACACGGCGGCCAATCAGTCTGTCTTACATGACTCTGACAAAGAAGAACACTGATGACTAGTAGGGGTTGACACACTGGTCAACACGCGGCGGCCAACAGTCTGTCTTACAATGTCCAAAAGTTTATGCATACAAGTCTAAAGCATTCACAATGTTTCACTGATGACTAGTAGGGGTTGACACACAGGTCAACACGCGTCGGTCAATCAGTCTTTTGTTTAAGCCTCCAATGTTTCAAGCATTCAAGTGTTCAAGCATCCATATGTATCAAGCATTCCAAGTATTCACGTATCCCAAGTGTATCACGCATTCAAGCATTCAAGTATCCCAAATGTATAAAGCGTTCACGTGTTCAAGTATTCTAAGTATGACAAGTATTCACGTGTTTTCAAGTATTTCAAGTGTGTTAAGCATCCAAGTGTTTCAAGCATCTCAAGTATATAAGTATTTTCAAAGCCTTAAGATTTTGTATATAGTAAAACAAAGAGTTTATAAGTTAAACCTCGATCGTATAAATTATATCATAAATATTTAGCTCCAAGTTTAAGTATCAAGTTTATATCGTAAGGGTTTAGTATAATGTCTAGGCTTCCACTCTATGTTGTAAGTCTCAAGTATTTAGTTTAAACTTCTCGTTTAAAGTATAAGTATCAAGTCTATAGCTTCTCAAGTATACTAGTTTCCCGTTTGATCACAAAGTGTTGAAAAATGTAAATAAGTATAAAGTAAATAGCATTTGCTATTTACACCATAGCCTTAGTCTTTATTTTCCCACCCAAGCATTCCAATATCAGGCATACAAGGCTCATAAGCATCCATCATATGATTTCAATCCACAAGTTTTGAAGTATAAGTTTCAAGTCCATTGTTTCTCAAAGTATAAAAGGTTCCAAGCATAAGCTTCAACATAAGTATCATGTTTGTGTTTAAAGCATTAAATAACATTTCAATGGTTTATGAAAATGTTTAACATGCTTCTCAGTCCCGAAGTAAAACAAAAGGTTTGAAAAGGGACAAATGAACTCACCTGGTGTTTGAAGTGGTTGACTTAGTTCTAAACAAGAATGCACGCGCTCTTTACTTGTACTTGTTGTGTTGTTCACGATCCTGTATTGATTTCATATTATTTGTAGTTTGCAAGTATAAATTGTAACGATTTATGTGTGTGCAGGTGTTAGTGTTAGCCCTAAAGTTGGCTAACACTTGTGTGTCTCGGTCGTCATTCGGCCCCATCAACTTGTTAGTGACCTTAGAACACTCAACCTACTTGGATTAACACCTTGTTATTAATCTAACATTCAATCTGATTTAGTTTCATCACAAGAAGATGCTAAGTACCAGGACTTAGATTTCTTTTGTTTAAATGTTAGTTATGTCTTTAAACATACAGGCCGAATGTGGTTTAAGTCATGATCAAAGTGGTCCGAATGAGTCGTGTAAGTATTTTGGGCTAAAAGTGGGCCTCAAATGTTAATGGCCCGAATTCTACTTGGGCCGAAGTATTTCATGGGTCCATTGTGTGTGGTTGGTCCAGTCCCATTAATAATGGGCCTAACCGTTTGGGGCCGATTGGAATAGGGGCTAATGGGCCAACCTATTGGGCCGAATAAGAGGTGGGCTTCACTAAGGAGTTTAGGCCAATTGGTTTGGGGCCTTGGATTGGATAAATGATTGGGCCGACAACTAGCGTGGCCCGTCTGTTACTATGTGAACTCTATTCGTAGTTGGGCTGAGAGGATTTAAGCTAAGTTAAACCACTTGGGCTACCATGATCGAATTGGGCCGCATGGATATGGTTTGGGCGAATAGGTTGAGCCGATGCACACACCCCTTCTGGGCCGAAAGATTGATCCACTACCTACTCGATTCTGGGCCTAATGGTGATCGGGATGGGCTTGGCCGACACAATGTGGCCTCCTCTAATCACTTAACCAGCGAACCTTTCTCTTGACATAAGGTTCGGCCAATGTAAAAACCAAGGTTCGGCCAAGGTGATTTACAACAGAGGGGTTCGTTTGCTTTGCATGAAGGTTCGGTGGGTGTAATGTTCGGCCATGAGGGTTCGTGGCTCCCTGATTCGTGGTCATGAAGGGTTCAGCTCCATGCAGTGGGTTCGTCCACTTTAGGGTTCGGCTATTTGGACATGTTAACAGGTTCGCAGCATGTGAGGGTGGATCAGTAGGGTTCGTCTCTTGGTTCCACGCATGCAGGGTTCGTGACTCATGGGTGGTTCGCCCATGTCAAGGGTTCGGCTGCTACCTGGCAAAATGGTTCGGCTGTGGAATGAACATCACAGGGTTCGGCCATGCATCCAATGGTTCGGTGGTAGGTGGAACCCCAAAAGGTTCGGCCGAATGTTGATGATCACAGGTTCGGGAAGTTCCAAGGTTCGCCCGACTCCTACATCCCACGAACCTGTACATCCTCCTCATCATCGAGCTTCCTTCAGTGGCTAAGCTGTTCCCATGGTTAGTTTACATGAAGATCGGTCCTCTAGGGTGTAGTGTGTGCGTTTGTGATGCCCTAAGCCGAGTGTGTAGTTGGGTCGTGAAATGGGTTTAGAAAACCCTAGTTTTTCAGATTTTAAAAGCTTCGTACCTCAAAAATGGATGGTTAACTTCGTAGATCTGTTGTACTTCCTCGTAGAGGATGACGAGAGCTTCGCGTGGGCGCCAAGAACACGTGATTCCGCCAGGAAACGAGTGAGTTATGATCGTTTGAAGATCGGTTTTCCTAGAGAGAGAGAACCGTTTGAGAGAGTTTAGAGAGAGAGAGATGTGTGAAAAATGAGGGTGAAAGCCTCATTTGAGGCTTATATACCCCGAGGGTGTTCGGGTTCGTTTCGGTTGCTCGGTTCGCATTTTCGTCGCGTTTCCGGATCGTAACGCGCATATTTTCGTAATTTAAATAAAATAATTTATTTTAAATATTTGAAGGATGATTATTTATGGAAATATTTTAAATATTATAATTCTTAAATTATCTGTCGTAATTCGTTATTATTTTTACGCGTTTCAATAATTATTTGCGCATTTTGTTTTACGTGCCTTAAATTAAAATAGTTTCGTTTAAATTTCTTTCTGATGAGTTTCAAAATTGTAAAACAGGAAATATTATATTTCCTTAACTTTATTATCGTTCGAAATGTCTTCGTTTTCGTTTCGTCAGAAAACGTCACTTACGCGCGTCTTCGTACAGAGCGCTAACTGTACGAACACGATCGCACGTTTCACTTTCTGATTTTGTTTTCTACTTTTCAGTCATCATTTCAGATTGTTAAACCTCAGATTTATTCGTACAGATCGTCACCTATACGAATGATTCGTCGGTTTAGCATTCCGTAACAACACTGTGATGATTTTGTTCTGTTTATCCTCACATACGTTTAAACCTAATAACACAAAATCAAGCATGTTTTCATCTGTTCATGATTGTCTGATGTGTTTCTGACTGTTTAACCCAAGAAGTTTAAATCAGGATTTCAGAAACATCGTGTAATAGTTTATGTTTTGCATCAAATGTAGACAGTTTCTAAGTATTTCTCCTGGGTTGCACCTGAGTTACTGTACAAGTTACTGTACAGATTACTGTTCCGGTAACGATTCCGGCACAGATGTTACAGTCTCCCCTTGTTAAAGAAATTTCGTCCCGAAATTTAAGAATTATCATCGGTTACAACTTTCTTTACAACAAGCGAGAAGACTCTGTTTATTGTAAATTCCCTACGTTCCCAAATAAACTCTAGGTCGTGTTTGGAATCCTTATGTATGATCTCAAAGTGTTGCTAGTCCTATTGCTTATAATTGTCTTACTGTTATGTTTTGCCAATTCTCAGTATGACTCTAACACCTTATTGTTTCAAACTAATTGATGCTTTAAGCATCAATTGTTACACAATCTTAGTGTTAGTTATTGTCTCCTTCGTATGTTATGTGTATTAACTAGGCACTCTTTCATTGTTTGTATCACAATAAAAGGATTTCTAGTTTCATAGCATATGTGTGTGATTATACTTCATAGGAATAAGATAAAGTTCTTATTCATAATAGTATCAAAATAGAATTAAGTCTTATGAGTTAAAGGGTGTCACATACCAGTACCCGTTTCTGGGTCTTGATGTGTAGCAGGAGCTCCTATCATGAAAGCCCTTCCCCTTGGTACTTGATCTCCCGGTTGTGCCCTCTTTGGGCAATTCCTGGAGAAATGACCTAGTTCCCCACAGTTAAAGCATCCTCGATTGTTATTGTTGTAGTTGCCAAGGTTTTGTGGTGTTGTTGTCATGGTAGCTCTGTTTACTGCCATTGCAGGTGAAGTTCGACAGTGTTGAGCCAGATGGCCTTTTCGGCCACAGTTAGTACACTGCCTACACGGTATGGTGGCAACATGATGAAACTGACATTGTGCACATTGAGGATGTACACCAGTGTAAGGTTTGCGTGCAGCGTTAGTAGATACTGCAGCAACTTGATTGAGTGGTGTGGGCATCGCGTATTGTTGGATGGCCTTTTGTTTCTTCTTTGGTTGTTTCTCCTTAGTCTTGTCCGAATCATCTTTCAGTTCTCCGGATTTCACCATCACATCAATGAGTTTAGCTGACAAGGAGATAGCAGATTCTAAGGTTGCAGGGTTTGCAGCAAGTACAATGCCCTGAATGCAGGATGGCAATCCTCCTACATATCAGTCAATTCGCTTTTCTAGAGTTGGCACCATCTCAGGCACCAAGGCTACCAATTCATGATAGCGAGTAGTGTATGCCATGTGATCAGCTCCTTTCATCACATGATTTGAGAGTTCAACTTCCAAGTTCTGTAGTTCGTGCTTAGGACAGAATTCATTCCTGAGGAGGGTTTTGAATTCTGCCCAAGGCATGGCTAAGGCTTCATCCCTTCCTCGAGCGTTTATCTGTGAGTTCCACCAAGTTAGGGCAAGCTTACTGAAAGATCCAGCAGCATAGCGGACCTTATGTCTCTCCGGACAACTGCTTAAGTCCAATGTATTTTCCATCTTCTCTAGCCATTGGATCAGTCCAACGGCTCCTTCAACACCGCTAAAGCTTGGCGGTTTGCATCCTACGAATGATTTGTATGAACAGTCCGATTTAGCACCGGCGTTTCCACTAGTTTCCCCCGTAGTACGCTCGGAGTTGTTACCATGGTCTCGAATCCTGTTAATCATCTCCGGAATAATATCCTTCATCTGGTTAGTCAACTGGCTACTCAGTAATGTTGCCAAGGCAACAGTAGCAGGGTCCAGAATTAAAGCTGCATTCGGATTCGGAGGAGGACTATGTGGAGGAGGAGGAGGCGGTGGTGAATCTGGTGGTGATGGTGTTGAAGAGTGAGGTGCAGAAGTCTGTGGTGTAGGTACCGGTGTCGGTTGTTTTCTGGGCGGCATTCTGATCATAACCAAAAGATATCGGTTAGTGCAGTGATCGAATGCAGAAAACACAATGCAAACTTAAGTTTTATGTTCTCAACATGAGGTCCCTAAGTTATAGTCTAGGTCAAACCGTTTAAGTATGTGACCTATTATTCTCTATAACCTTGAGCTCTGATACCAATCTGTCACACCCCGAGCCGGCGGGGTTGGATCGAAGTCCCCGTCGGGCGGAAGGTTCTCGGAGCGTGATATCGTAAATGATAATCGTGTTGATCAGAATGTTTACATAGCATCAATGTTAAGAATAAGTAAGCACAATTAAACATTAACTAGGATTACAAAGTTAAATTACAAATGTCAATGTCTAGTAATTTAACTAAGTAAACCTATCCAAAAGAATCAAATGTATCTATCTTGTATCCGTACAAGATATCAAAAGAGATTCATATAAATCTCAAAAGATGTACTTCTTCAAAAGTCAACTAGGATCTATGTCTGGGCATCCTAGTATGCAATCCGGACCATTAGCTTAATCCTGTACATCACCTGAGAAAACATGTATTAAACATAGTCAACACAATGGTTGGTGAGTTCATGTAGTTTTTGTGTAAAAATAGTTTGTAAAATCCTTTGAATGACAACCTTAACCTCACCATTAACCACCTATACCATCTGATTCAGTATGCTTATATATAGGGCATATGTAGGGGACAAGCCCCAGCCACCGTCCCACCACATACTGAACCACATGATATATTGTTCCTGATGATAATTAAGCGTCTCATTCTACCCGTATGATTCCCAAAATGTTTGATTCCCAATGTTTGATTCCAAGTGTTTGATTCTTTGAATTAGATTACCCTGTAATTGTTTACGTTGATTCCCTGAATGACAACCTTAACCTCACTAACAACCACCTATGCTATTCAACCAAGTATGCTTATATATAGGGCATATGTAGGGGACAAGCCCCAGCCACCGTCCCACCACATACCGGGCTGCTTAACATATTGTTGTTAATGATAATTAAGCATTTCATCCCCACTACTCTGATCTCATGACATATGATTCTTAACGTTTGTTTCCCTGCCAATGTTTACTTTGTTTCCCCCGAAATGACAACCTTAACCTCACTAACAACCACCTATGCTATCCAACCAAATATGCTTATATATAGGGCATATGTAGGGGACAAGCCCCAGCCACCGTCCCACCACATACCGGGCTGCTTAACATATTGTTATTAATGATAATTAAGCGTTTCACTTCACGCTATTGATTCCACAACGAATAAGTCTCAAGTTTAATAGGCACCATTATGGACAGCTGAAAGACCCTAAGGAGTTCAGCATCCATCCATAATGATCCTATTTATGACTCGTGACATGTTTAGATAGAGTAACCTTCAAGTTAACACAAAGTCAACTAGAAGAACTCAATCATTCTAGTCACTTGTCATCACCATGGATGAATCAAGAAGAACACTGAATGACTAGTAGGGGTTGACTCACAGGTCAACACACAGCGGCCAATCAGTCTGTCTTACATGACTCTGACAAAGAAGAACACTGATGACTAGTAGGGGTTGACACACTGGTCAACACACGGCGGCCAACAGTCTGTCTTACAATGTCCAAAAGTTTATGCATACAAGTCTAAAGCATTCACAATGTTTCACTGATGACTAGTAGGGGTTGACACACAGGTCAACACGCGTCGGTCAATCAGTCTTTTGTTTAAGCCTCCAATGTTTCAAGCATTCAAGTGTTCAAGCATCCATATGTATCAAGCATTCCAAGTATTCACGTATCCCAAGTGTATCACGCATTCAAGCATTCAAGTATCCTAAATGTATAAAGCGTTCATGTGTTCAAGTATTCTAAGTATGACAAGTATTCACGTGTTTTCAAGTATTTCAAGTGTGTTAAGCATCCAAGTGTTTCAAGCATCTCAAGTATATTAGTATTTTCAAAGCCTTAAGATTTTGTATATAGTTAAACAAAGAGTTTATAAGTTAAACCTCGATCGTATAAATTATATCATAAATATTTAGCTCCAAGTTTAAGTATCAAGTTTATATCGTAAGGGTTTAGTATAATGTCTAGGCTTCCACTCTATGTTGTAAGTCTCATGTATTTAGTTTAAACTTCTCGTTTAAAGTATAAGTATCAAGTCTATAGCTTCTCAAGTATACTAGTTTCCCGTTTGATCACAAAGTGTTTGAAAAATGTAAATAAGTATAAAGTAAATAGCATTTGCTATTTACACCATAGCCTTAGTCTTTATTTTCCCACCCAAGCATTCCAATATCAGGCATACAAGGCTCATAAGCATCCATCATATGATTTCAATCCACAAGTTTTGAAGTATAAGTTTCAAGTCCATTGTTTCTCAAAGTATAAAAGGTTCCAAGCATAAGCTTCAACATAAGTATCATGTTTGTGTTTAAAGCATTAAATAACATTTCAATGGTTTATGAAAATGTTTAACATGCTTCTCAGTCCCGAAGTAAAACAAAAGGTTTGAAAAGGGACAAATGAACTCACCTGGTGTTTGAAGTGGTTGACTTAGTTCTAAACAAGAATGCACGCGCTCTTTACTTGTACTTGTTGTGTTGTTCACGATCCTGTATTGATTTCATATTATTTGTAGTTTGCAAGTATAAATTGTAACGATTTATGTGTGTGCAGGTGTTAGTGTTAGCCCTAAAGTTGGCTAACACTTGTGTGTCTCAGTCGTCATTCGGCCACATCAACTTGTTAGTGACCTTAGAACACTCAACCTACTTGGATTAACGCCTTGTTATTATTCTAACATTCAATCTGATTTAGTTTCATCACAAGAAGATGCTAAGTACCAGGACTTAGATTTCTTTTGTTTAAATGTTAGTTATGTCTTTAAACATACAGGCCGAATGTGGTTTAAGTCATGATCAAAGTGGTCCGAATGAGTCGTGTAAGTATTTTGGGCTAAAAGTGGGCCTCAAATGTTAATGGCCCGAATTCTACTTGGGCCGAAGTATTTCATGGGTCCATTGTGTGTGGTTGGTCCAGTCCCATTAATAATGGGCCTAACCGTTTGGGGCCGATTGGAATAGGGGCTAATGGGCCAACCTATTGGGCCGAATAAGAGGTGGGCTTCACTAAGGAGTTTAGGCCAATTGGTTTGGGGCCTTGGATTGGATAAATGATTGGGCCGACAACTAGCGTGGCCCGTCTGTTACTATGTGAACTCTATTCGTAGTTGGGCCGAGAGGATTTAAGCTAAGTTAAACCACTTGGGCTACCATGATCGAATTGGGCCGCATGGATATGGTTTGGGCGAATAGGTTGAGCCGATGCACACACCCCTTCTGGGCCGAAAGATTGATCCACTACCTACTCGATTCTGGGCCTAATGGTGATCGGGATGGGCTTGGCCGGCACAATGTGGCCTCCTCTAATCACTTAACCAGCGAACCTTTCTCTTGACATAAGGTTCGGCCAATGTAAAAACCAAGGTTCGGCCAAGGTGATTTACAACAGAGGGGTTCGTTTGCTTTGCATGAAGGTTCGGTGGGTGTAAGGTTCGGCCATGAGGGTTTGTGGCTCCCTGATTAGTGGTCATGAAGGGTTCAGCTCCATGCAGTGGGTTCGTCCACTTTAGGGTTCGGCTATTTGGACATGTTAACAGGTTCGCAACACGTGAGGGTGGATCAGTAGGGTTCGTCTCTTGGTTCCACGCATGCAGGGTTCGTGACTCATGGGTGGTTCGCCCATGTCAAGGGTTCGGCTGCTACCTGGAAAAATGGTTCGGCTGCTACCTGGAAAAATGGTTCGGCTGTGGAATGAACATCACAGGGTTCGGCCATGCATCCAATGGTTCGGTGGTAGGTGGAACCCCAAAAGGTTCGGCCGAGTGTTGATGATCACAGGTTCGGGAAGTTCCAAGGTTCGCCCGACTCCTACATCCCACGAACCTGTACATCCTCCTCATCATCGAGCTTCCTTCAGTGGCTAAGCTGTTCCCATGGTTAGTTTACATGAAGATCGGTCCTCTAGGGTGTAATGTGTGCGTTTGTGATGCCCTAAGCCGAGTGTGTAGTTGGGTCGTGAAATGGGTTTAGAAAACCCTAGTTTTTCAGATTTTAAAAGCTTCGTACCTCAAAAATGGATGGTTAACTTCGTAGATCTGTTGTACTTCCTCGTAGAGGATGACGAGAGCTTCGCGTGGGCGCCAAGAACACGTGATTCCGCCAAGAAACGAGTGAGTTATGATCGTTTGAAGATCGGTTTTCCTAGAGAGAGAGAACCGTTTGAGAGAGTTTAGAGAGAGAGAGATGTGTGAAAAATGAGGGTGAAAGCCTCATTTGAGGCTTATATACCCCGAGGGTGTTCGGGTTCGTTTCGGTTGCTCGGTTCGCATTTTCGTCGCGTTTCCGGATCGTAATGCGCATATTTTCGTAATTTAAATAAAAGAATTTATTTTAAATATTTGAAGGATGATTATTTATGGAAATATTTTAAATATTATAATTCTTAAATTATCTGTCGTAATTCGTTATTATTTTTGCGCGTTTCAATAATTATTCGCGCATTTTGTTTTACGCGCCTTAAATTAAAATAGTTTCGTTTAAATTTCTTTCTGATGAGTTTCAAAATTGTAAAACAGGAAATATTATATTTCCTTAACTTTATTATCGTTCGAAATGTCTTCGTTTTCGTTTCGTCAGAAAACGTCACTTACGCGCGTCTTCGTACAGAGCGCTAACTGTACGAACACAATCGCACGTTTCACTTTCTGATTTTGTTTTCTACTTTTCAGTCATCATTTCAGATTGTTAAACCTCAGATTTATTCGTACAGATCGTCACCTATACGAATGATTCGTCGGTTTAGCATTCCGTAACAACACTGTGATGATTTTGTTCTGTTTATCCTCACATACGTTTAAACCTAATAACACAAAATCAAGCATGTTTTCATCTGTTCATGATTGTCTGATGTGTTTCTGACTGTTTAACCCAAGAAGTTTAAATCAGGATTTCAGAAACATCGTGTAATAGTTTATGTTTTGCATCAAATGTAGATAGTTTCTAAGTATTTCTCCTGGGTTGCACCTGAGTTACTGTACAAGTTACTGTATAGATTACTGTTCCGGTAACGATTCCGGCACATATGTTACAAGTAAGTAATTTAATCTACCTATACCAATAAATTAAAGTTTTTAGTAGCACATGACATGTTTTTAGAGCTTCTTAACATTTATTTCCCTTCTCTCTCTCCTATTAAATATCTAATATTAAATATACTTTTAATACATTTTTAAAATAAAAAAAAATCAATACATTACAATATATTAATATTAAAGACACTTTTTTAAGAAATTTATTATAGATTATAAAATTTTCAAAACAATTATTTAAAACACAATGTTTAAAGAAAAACAAATTATAAAAAAGTTAGTGTTTAAAGAAATAATATTATTATTTTAATACTTAAAATATTAAATCATACGAAATTATAAAAATCATCTTATTTTTTCCTAAATTTTCATTGATAACTATTCGTTATATTTTTTACGTAATCCGTGTAATACACGGGATACTAACCTAGTTAATAAATAAATAAAATTGTTTTATCAACTATCATGTTTTAGATAGTTTTACTTTTAATTAGTTTTTAATTTGTTTTCGGAAAAAAGAAAGACATTTTTATAAATATCTTGTTGATTAAAAACTTTGATTTAAATTATTTTTTAAATTTTCAGAAAAAATTTTGTAAAACATTTGTATATGAATATATTTTTAAAATATTTCGTATTTTTAAGAAGTTTATTGTTTTAGAAAAAGTTCATGTTTTGTAAAAATTCCATAACTTATGATAAGTTGGTTATTTAATCAACCTTTTATCTCCTGAACGATGTCTTTGTAAAGTTCTTATCTACCTCCCTAATAATTGTTTCCAAAACCTAGACACGTGTCGTTATAAAAATTGATTTGGAACCATATTCTCGCTCAAAATTGGAAGTCTCTCAACACGCGGGTTAGACCCAATAACCATTATCATTCGAACCTTCCAAATCAGTTCTCTATTACACCTAATAGGTAGAAAACCTAATTGTTCCTCAAGCGACAAATTGTAATATGATCATGTGGATTCAATCGCCTGCCATTAGCCATCATCGAAGCTTTGATTTGTTGTCATGTAACTTCCCTACTTTGTTTGTTTCTTGATTTTGTAGATGTTCTTATATCCAAACCGCTTAAGGTTCCTACTCCAACTATCATCGCCTATGGGTTCACAAGTCCTTCGGTTTGTTCAACTAAATGTTCTTATGTATCACCCTCATATGGATTTGTTGTTCTTGGTCAGTTCTTACTCCTTAGAACTCTTTATGCGTTTCTTGCTTTTTGGGTATGTTTGATTGTTGAACATAATATGGGTTTGATGAAATAATTATTTTTTGCCTCAAAAGTCAAAAGTTTTACTTAAACATGGGATTTCTTTTAGGGTTTAACCATGATTTCTGTGTTTTCATGGTTAGCTACATAGTTAGCTTAGAATTGCATATGTTAAGGTGGATTTTAATGTTAATTAAGGTTTTTAGTTGCTTGAAAACAATCTTACAATGAATGAATTATTATAATCTGCATATCTATATAGGATACTATGATAGCCAATCTAGGCATATGTTTTCTACCTTATATATGTGGATTTCTTCAATTTATGTTTTCAATTAACATCTTCCATGAAATAAAAACAAAATGCCACACAAATGTGATAATTTTGGTTTAATTAATTTGATCTCATTAGTCAGGAGCGAATATAATGACACTTGACAACAAAAGTATGGCTCCTGTAGGTAATGTATACAAAGATGTCACTGACTCATGTGTTGATTATGTTATAAGTAACCTCAGATTGTGTGGTTCTGCTAGCAGTAGGCTCAGATTGGCATAAAAAATGGTATATAAAAGCTACTTAAGTGTCCCATGTGTCATTGTCTCGCCTTTTCATTACGCACTATATATTGCTGCAGCCAATTAACCAATGCTTATGTGAATACAAGATTCTGATGATATGTGTTGGTAATGTTAAATCACATATTCTTATTCCAGAGGATTGTAGGATTCAACATTTAAGTGTCATCAACATTCAAATAAATCTAGACCACCAAGGGATGATCTAAAAAACTCAAATAGACATGTTTCAGAATTAAAACATTTGTTATTTCCATTTAATAATTGCATTAGTTAGCTAACCTCATGTGAAACAGAATCACGATTGAGAACATGATTGACTAAACATTATGTGAATTTATGTACACATGATACATTATATTTTCTATTATACAATCACATGTAATACACGAGTCTATAACCTAGTTTGCTTATATATTTTGTTCAATGTTGGCATATGTTATGTAAAAGTGTTCCTAATTTCTCTGCTACTTTAATCAATTCATTAAGTTTGTTTTTGGGTTTTATTTACACATAATCCTTAGAGCTTTATATTTTGAACGTGATTATTGAGGTTCAAAGATTGTATTTGCAAAAGAAGATTAGGTATAAATTCCATGGGAGGTTCCCTTAAGTCAATTTTATTTAAGAAAGATAAAAAAGGTCTTTTGCCGTTCAAAAAAAAAAGGTTTTTTTAAAACTTGAATAATAACCCAAACAAACTCAAAACAAACTTATTTCCGCGTCATTGGCATTGCCTTTCCGAACCCTCAACTTCAAATGTTAAACTTCAAACCATAAACCATAATATTAAAACTTAGAGGGTGGTTGTTAGGATCTGAATGAGTCTGATTCTGAATGGTTTAGATTCAAACCGTTTGTTTCACATAAAAAACATGTCTGAATGAGATCTCACATCTGAATAAAGGTCTGAATCATTCAGATCTCTATAACAATTATCAATAAAAAAATGACAAGGGTCATTTATTCAATGTTTTCAGAACCAGACCGGACGTCTTACTGTTTACTGGTCAGACCGGATTCAAGAACCTGATGACATAATAAATATATAAAATTCAAAAAAATTATAGAAGTATAAACATATTTAAATAAACATAATTAATGTTTAAACAAACTTAATTATGTTAAAAAAATTCAATGTATGATTTTAATGTTTCTTTAGATTTTTGTTAAAAAAACTAAAAATTCGATCCAACCAGTGAACTGGTTCCCTGTTCGACCGGTGAACCGGCCGGTTCCCTCTAAGGCGATTCACATGCTCTATTTGGACCAATGAGGCATTGTCTCAATGGTACCCCAAGATTCTTCCAAATGGGATGTCTTGGGTTAAAATCCCTCCCGCAGCGAAATAGGGGTCTGTGGGGGGTCAGGGGTTTTCCCAGTGAGGTTTCCTACTGGGGTGGTTGTGGTGGCTCATGTAGGGCTGTTCAAATCGCTCGTTGCTCGTTCGTCGCTCGCTCGGAAATAGCTCGTTCGAATTTTGCTCGGTTTTAAACGAGCCGAGTACGAGCCAAGGTAAGCTCGCTCGTTGCTCGCTCGGATAGTCGCTCGATTGACTCGCTCAGTTGGCTCGTTTACTAAATTATAACTGAATTATATATATATATATATATATATAATATTTTATTAATGCATAACTAATATAATTTTTTTATATTTAAACTACTTTCAAAAGACTTAATATCCAAATAGGCAAATATCCAATGGTAAAAAATTTAAATCTAATTCCTAGATCCATTTGTTTCGCTTTTCACGTTAGAATTTAACTCTCGAATGCGCAATACTCAGTCATTTGTATACTCCTAACCATGATCTTTTTTCTTAGACTAGTATGGATGATTAGATGTGTTTTTAGAGGTTTACACTACTTGGATTATGTTTTGAAAAAATTATGTCATTGCTTGACATTATTTCGACCGAACATGGCTTCCTTTAATCTTAAATTTGATTGTTTGTGGTTTGGGATTATTAGCTTCTAATGTGAATGTTGATATGTAACTATAATAACCAACTAGATGGCAGTTGATAGTTATTCGTGACATTAAATTTTATTAAACCGAGCAAAACCAAAACCAAGCCGAGCCGCTCGGTTTTAAAATGATCCGAGCAACTAGCACAACATTTGGCTCGATTCTGCAAATTCGAACCAAGCCGAGCCGCTCTGTTTGAAAACGAGCCGAGCACGAGCATACCCTCGCTCGGTTCGGTTCGGCTCGTGAACAGCCCTAGGCTCATGGGAGGTCTAGGTAACTAGACATTGGTGACATGACCTGGAAACAGTGGATTCACACGATTGAGACCATCGTCGTTCAGAAAAACATGCTCTATTTAGACCAGTGACCAGTCTCCTCACCGGTTCCGGTCCGACCGGCTGCTCCTGTCTTCAAAAACACTGCATCTATTCCCTTTCTTTTTTAAACCCTAGCATCATCTCCTTCCACTCCCGTCTCCTGCAATCCCGTCCACCTTCGCCCAGCTCCAATCCCGTCCGGCCGTCGCCTCCCTACCGCCGGCAGTCGCCCCTCTACCGCCGTCAGTCTCCTTCCGTCGCACCTTCCCGAGCGGTCCCCCCCCCAACCAGCCACAGCGGCTATCTCGCCGGAATCCAATGGTCTCGCTGGAAAAAACATTTACTCTCTCTCTATCTATATATATACGCATGGATTGCAAGTATATGTGACAATTTTTTTCCATTTTAACAGCCACTTTCATGTTTGTGTATATGAGTTGGATTAGGATTTTGCAAGTTTTCATGAGTTGGATTAGGAGAATTTGTGATGATGTTGGATTAGGATTATTTGTGCCATTTTTATTCAATTTTTCACAGCCACTTTAATGTTTTGTGTACATTAGTTGAAATAGGATTTTGCAAGCTTTCATGAGTTGGATTAGGAGAATCTGTGATGATGTTGGATTAGGATTATTTGTGTTATTTTTACTCAGATTTTCACAGCCACTTTCATATTTTTGTGTACATTAGTTGAAATAGTCATCCTGCATGCATATTCATTCAGATATTCAACCAAACAGTCTTAACTGGTTCATAACTTAATGGTTCAGAGTTCAGACCCTCTTAACCATTAAGACATTTTAACCATTTAGCACTTAATGATTCACATGCTACCAAACGGCCCCTTAAACTTTAAAATCAAACCTTTAAGACTAAAGATAAAAGCTAAAAATATAAAAACCAAGCCCTTAAAAACTAAACTTTATAGCTATATGTTAAAGCTAATATTGAAGAGTTCGACAATACGGTTTCAACATCACTGGAACGAGTTCAATCGGAGTTTGTTTGAGACGGTTTCGGGGATTTTAGAAATATTTTTTAGGTTTTTTAGGCAAAATAAACTTTTTATTTGATCCTGCCTCTAAGTTATATTACCAAATTATTAGACTCGTATAATGTAATTGACGTAATCCAAACTTTATAATACTCTATTCGTTGATTTTTATATACAAACACAGTTTTATCTTATATTTTACAATTCTTCATTTTCATTTTTTGTTAAATTTTTTATGCATATGTGTATGATGCAATCTTTTCTTTTGAATCTCGTTATATGACTTTTGTTTTGTGGGAGATTGTATCTTATTAGACATTTTGTTTTAGGTTGGATTTGAAAATTTAGGAACTAGAACTGTATAGCATCTGCGAAATTATTGAGATTTTCTTTTAATTTTTAACTATTTATTCATATTTAACTTCCTGTCCCCAAAAAATAACAATTATGTGTTTGTTACAAATTTGTAACACGGTTACTGTAATTTAGTTCCTGATTCTAGCATTTAATTGCATCTGTTCCATTTGCGGTGCACACATATAATGTATATATGTGTGGGCTCTTAAGGGCAAAAGTAAAAGTGCACTAACTATAACGTTATTTTAATTATTTTGTGAAAATAACGTTAAAATCATTAGGATGATCAACTTCAAACGATAACTTTGAGCCGGGAACTCTTTCGGAGCAGCCTCTCTTTTTCAATTGGGTTAGGGGTAAGGTTTGTATCTATCCTTCCCCTACCCTACTGAAAAATGGGAATATACTGGATAAGGTTGTTGTTTTTATTGGTTAATGGAGACATTAGAATTACCTCATTCCATTGTTTCTGTAGTTTCCATTAATAATTGTTTAAGCTTTATCAGATCTTGTGTTAATATGAATAGATATTAAATTCTATGAGTCATTGCATGTGGAAAAGAACACCACTTGGCAAGGCCACAAAACTGCATATCTGTTGTGAGCTTGACAACGTCATGAGTAGCTGTTGTTGCACATCACTCAAGTAGTCAAGTATTAAGCTCTTTGATTTGTTTTAGAACATGTTTGATTGTAATATTTTTGACTTTTCTTTAAGAGGATAATGAATCAATGATGTCAAATGTTGGCTAGGATTTGAAATAATGACTATTTAAATAGTGTGTTCAATTTAAAATAAATAAAATGATCAAGAATTGCTAAATGATGTTTAAACATGAGTTTTGACTTCATTTCATGAAAATAAGACCCAAAAAAATAGAAGGAAAAACAAAAGTAATTGTTCTACAAACTTGAGGTAAAATGTCACAGTATGTTTTTTATGAAGCTGTATGCACATATGTTTAACACAAACACTTGAGTAATTTTATTTAAAAAAAAAGGAAAATAAGAGTTAATAGGTACATTCAACATTGTTTGGTTGGCTTTTTTTATTGCTTTTTATGAAGGTGTATGTACATGTGTTTAGTGCCTGTATATGTTATTTTTACCTATATATTCACATTAGAAACTAGGGATTGTACTTCTGTTGCCATTAAATGATTTTTATTTATTTATTTTTTTTCTTGAAGAGTTATTTAGTGAAACCAAGCCAAAGGTGACAAGCGAACATTAGCTATTATTACTAAATATAAGAAATTTTGAATTTTGATTCCAATTTACATTTTATGCTTTGTTTTGTGACTTTTATCGAGGTTATGAGCTTGAACAAAGTGAGCTTTGTGAACATGTTTTTAGAAGATATAATGGGTCCATGTATCTTTAATGTGATAAAAGTCGCCAAAAGTGAATTTATATGGAATAAATATCTTAAATCGTTTTATTTGAAAATGCAGATTATTTATCAAGCAACAGATCTTGTTTGAGGACCTGTTTCTAGACGGAACACAAAATTGAAATTCCCTTCCCTTTTTCACAGATAACACAAATTTGATAATTAGGGTTGTGCCAAGGAGATAAAAGATGGTGTTTGGTCAGGTGGTAATCGGTCCTCCTGGTTCAGGCAAGACCACTTACTGCAACGGCATGCAACAATACCTACAACTTGTCGGGAGGTACACAAAGTCCAATTCTTTTTTTTCTTTTTTTGGAGAATGAGATGGTTAACACAGTTATGTCATGGTGATGTGATTGTAATTTTTGTTTCAGGAAAGTAGCTGTTATCAATCTAGACCCTGCAAATGATTCATTACCGTATCTTGTTTAAACCTTGATTATTGATTGTTTCAACAATTTCATTAATTGATCCATATAGTTTGGTTTTTAGTGGTTGTTATATTAAAACATGCTTTCTTTAATATTTGTTTTAAGATATGATTGTGCTATTAACATTGAGGATCTTATCAAACTCAGTGATGTGATGAATGAGCATTTACTTGGTCCTAATGGAGGTTTGACTTCTTTCCTGCTGTTTTTATTTGATTCATTCATTTTTATGGAGAACTTGATTTTCATCTGTCATTACTACTTTCGGATATTTTTTCCTCCTATTAGGTCTTGTGTATTGCATGGATTACTTGGAGAAAAATATTGACTGGTTGGAATCTAAATTGAAACCTCTTTTGAAAGGTATGTAAACATTGAACCCTAGCTCTAGCATTTAACTAGTGAGTTGTTGAACTTCATGTTTTGTGATTATTTGTTAACCTTTTTTCTTTTTCACTTTCACATATGATATATATTCTTTATTTTGAAGTGTTTCTGGTAATAGGTTACTCTCTATATTTATCAATGAACATTTTTTTACAGATTTTCTTACATATATCTCTAATTATCATATGAAGCTATAGTTTCTAGGTTTAGCTTGTGAACATTTGGTAACTTTCACACCTTTCGTCCCATGAAAATTGCAACTTTTTCCTCTTTAAGTTGTCTCATAATTCATAAAACTTGCAAAATTAATTTTGTGAAATTTTCCTATTATTTTATTAGATTGTCCTGTACATCATTACAAATATGATTATTTTATTGGTTAGGTTAAAAAATTATAGTTTTTATTGTTATATATACATTACAAATAGTCAAAACTATATATTTAGACCATGTGCCAAGTCAAACGTTTCAATTTGCTTGGGATGAAGGTAACGTATATTGATTAAGAATTAAGTAGTAACAGGAAAAAAAAAAAAGATTAGAAAAATAGGAGTTTTAGTCCCAACTAGATGATGAAAATATGAACTTTAATGGATGGATACAATTCATTATGGAAATTAGGTTATTGATAGACTTATTTTATTATGATACCAACTTAAATTAAATTGTACGCAGATCACTATCTTCTCTTTGATTTCCCTGGCCAAGTAGAACTTTTCTTCCTCCATTCCAATGCAAAAAAAGTCATCATGAAACTAATTAAAAAACTGGATCTTCGGGTAATTGATGTATTTTTTTTTTATATAATTTACATGATGTGAATTTTAGACACACACACACAGCATGCGCATTTTTAAACTTTTCTGCAAGCATGTTAACTGTTATGGCTTTCTTTTACAGTTGACCGCAGTTCATTTGGTAGATGCCCATCTCTGTAGTGACCCTGGGAAATACGTGAGCGCATTGCTTCTTTCACTGTCAACAATGCTACATATGGAACTGCCACATGTCAATGTGTTTTCTAAGATTGATCTTATTGAGAGCTATGGAAAGCTACGTATGAAAACATTTTTATTACTACATTCTTTCCAAAATTTAACTTTTATGGTCAAAGGATCCAAGGTTTAAGATAAAATACTGTCATCTAATATATTTAGAAATAACTTTAGCATATTGATTCTTTTCTGCTGCAGCATTCAATCTCGAATTTTACACTGATGTGGAAGACTTGTCTTATTTACAGCACCATCTAGACCAAGATCCTCGCTCTTCAAAGTATAGGTAGGTTGCTGATTGACATCTTAGCTAGTTTTAGTAAAGTTAGCTAAATCAGTCCATCCGGTAGTTGGATAGGTAAATTTATGTTGCAACTTGCAAGTCAAAAAGGTTTGTTTGGACTGGATTGGATATGATTACAAAAATTATATTATTTAAATAAGAATGTAAATTTTTTTTATAGTTTATTTGTTTGATCTGTTACAAGCAAAATGCAAAACTTGAATCTACCTATTTCTAACTTTCTATACAAATGGGTTGAAGTAGGTATAATATTCTATCCAGTAATAGACCTTGAAACAGAACCTTGTTGAGCAAAAAGAAGTTTTCGGATACAAGAAATATGCTCTGGGATATAGAAGGATTCAAACCTCCGAATAGCGAGACCAAAACCTGTTGCCTTACCAATTGGCTACGCCCCATTTCTATTTTTATTGGACCTAATACTAATAAAGAATAATATTAGTATTAAGTGTTCATCAATTCCAGCCAACTATCTATATAAAATCTTTTATCATTATAGATTCATTGCTAGGATTTTGTTGTGTATTCTAGAATTCAACTAAATTTATTGATTATTACATATTATTCAGTTAAGATATTGTATGAAACTCCTTTGAGAATTGGAGGATTTCGATCAAGTGGAAAAAGAAGAATTTTTGTCTGCATTACTTCATTTTTCCTTGTACCTAACTCAATAAAAATGCAATTATCGCGACCAAAAAAAATTGTTTGTTATGCTTAATATCTTTCATTTGATATGTCTTAAATCTGCCCTTTATCCAAGTGGTCTTTTCTTCGCCAAATTGCCTGAAGCCTATTCTTTTTTTCTTGGTTTTAGTTTCTGCATCTCATCTAGATGCATATGTTCTTAGTGAACCTATCATTCTGTATTTTTGGTGTTAGAAAACTCACAAAAGAACTCTGTGAAGTAGTTGAAGATTTTGGGTTGGTCAACTTCACTACCTTGGCGATTCAGGCATGTTAATTTCTACTAATTATTATATAAAGTAGGCTATAAACATTGTATTAATAACATATGTTTTAATTTTCTTCAGGACAAAGAGAGTGTTACGAATCTTGTGAGACTAATAGACAAGACCAACGGTTATATATTTCAAGGCATTGATGCTAGTGCAGTTGAGTTCAGCAAAATTGCTATTGGACAAACAGATTGGGATTATTACAGATATCCTTCAAATCGATTGCATTCTTTATACCTTTTGCTTATTTCATTCACTTGTGTGGTCTGCATTGGGTTTCAAGTTCATATACTTTCATCATAAAGTTATATTTCTATACATATGCATACTATTGTTAATGCCCCACGGCCCCTGCTACGGGTAAGACTAGAAGTCTATAACAGTGATTGCCATCAGTATAGGTGGCAAATAAGCATCTTTTCTGTCACGCAAAGGGTCAAAAAGGGTACAGTTTATACTGGAAATTTTAGGGCTGATAAAAACTGGTTGGGTTTATCTCCTATGCTATTTTGAGTCTCTTTTTTTATCTCTCAAATCTAGTAAATCTTACTCATAGAAAAACCTTTGGTAGGTTTTGAAAAGGGTGAGATGTATGTAACTTTACCTGTATTGAGGTCCTTGACTCCCAAAAAAAAACAGATAGACATACAGTTTTAAACATATAGGTATAGAAAGCTGCTATTAACAAAAGAAATGGTATGGTAGCAAGAGTACAGCAAAATAATCAATTTATTAAATATGTTTACAAAAACTGTCCAACTAAGTGATCCTTTTATTTTTTTTTAAGGCAATTTAAAGGTTGTAATGATCTGTGTATACTTTGAACAATTACCATTTTTAAAAGTTTAAACCTGTTTGATGGGTTTCTTTTTTTTTTTTTCATTGTTTTATTTGACCCATTTATGTGCAAAAGTGTTGAGACTGTAATCTTTTGTGATGTGTATCAATAAACTGAAAACAGTTCAGATATGGAATACTTGACAATAATTCTTACAACAGCAGCAGTGCAAGAGAAGTATATGAAAGACGACGAAAAATTTGATTCTGATGATTAAATCAATGGTGAGTTCACCCTGTAATCCAATCATATTACTTTAAGATGTCACTTTTAATATTCTTTCATGATTTCATCAGATTTTCAGCATTTGAAAAGTTATTTTCACTATGTAAACAGATACTAAACGTTTCTTAAGGATGAAAAAGATCAAAGGCTACTGCTGGTCAGGTTGAATATCATGTAGGTTGCTGCAGGATATCAGTGATTTTGTCTGAGTATGAGTTGCAGATTGTCAAGCATAAGTTTAATCAAACATTTGTTTATACTTTGTATGGACATAGCATCAATGTTGTTATGAAAATATGATTCATTCAGCATGTTTTCATGTTATTACCTATGATGCCATATACTGAGAGTATATGTGTCTCCATCAGCTGCATCCAAAAATTTGCAAATATAGAAAACATAAAAGTTTAGACCCTTTATACTCAAATTAGTTTTTGGAATTGAAGTTTTTTATTTTTATGTGATCATAATCAAATAAAAATGTTTCATTTTTTCTTATAGATCATTCAAAATTTTTTTTTTTTGAACAGCTTGGAATGCAGACACAAGACAATATTTCAGTTCTCTTGTATTTTATACTCTAAGGCATATGCTTAACCTACTTTATGAAAAACTTTACAACTGGGTAAAGCTTTTACCTTGTCTCATCAATTATGCTTTAGCTTGCATTTAAATCTAATACCTTCTATATGGAAGACAAAGGGTAACCACAAGGCAAAACTTTAGTCGTTAGACTACCCATTTGTAACCAAGCAAACACAACTTTTAATTAAAAAAACAAATTTCTCTCCCACAATAAAATTAAACTCTCCTTCATAACTAAGTGGACCTAATTTTTCATAATTAAGTTTATATTCAAACAGAACTTATATATAAATATTAAAAAATTATTTTTTTACTCTTTTTATATCTATGAGTACCCCAATTTGAGATTCATTTCTCTACCTTAAAAATTAAACCCTTACAAAACCGTCGAATGTTCCTCTCCCCCTGCAAAGTTGTCGGTTCTTCCTTCGTTGACTGTAACCCTTCCAAATCTTGAGAAATGAGGTGATGATGTAATGAGGTGTCTTGGGAATAGGTGTTTGATAGCTTATAACTTGAAAACCCATAGAAAGGAGTACCCACTTGAAGATGAACAACCCAGAAGATGAGTATGTGTAGGATGATCCATTGGTAATTGATGACGATATTAATAAAGAAACGCTAAATCAATGGAGAAAGCACAACTATGAAATAACGAGCGAAGTTGGATTTGAATTATTTTTCATCCAATTCAATATTTAATAATTAGTTTTAATTTAAGAAATTTTTAAGTTTTTGAAAATGGATATCAATCAATCAATCAATCAACGTACTCAGTATATCTCGCTATTAGCATGCTAAGGCAGGGTCTGAGGAGGGTGAGATGTAGACAGCCTTACCCCTACCCCGTAGGGGTAGAGAGACTGCTTCCAGTGAGACCCTCGGCTCATGATGCTTGATCAACCGTCCGAAACGATTTTAACGTTATTTTCACTGAATAAGTAAAATAACGTTAAAATTAGTGCAATTTTACTTTTGCCCCTCAAGAGATGTCGACACATATATACATTATATGTGCGCACCGCTAACGGGGCGTTGAAAATGGATATGAAAGTATTTTTATTATATCTCTAAGAGAAAAAAAATAACGAACCATAGTATTTGTGTGTGTATTAATGTTAGATTTTTGAAAATGGATATGAAAGTATTTTTATTATATCTTTAATAGAAAAAAAAATCACAAATCTTAGTATATAAGATAATGTTAGATTTTTTAACACATATGTTTGATCTAAAATAATAAATCAAACCAATTGTATCAAGTTATATGTCAGACTTAAAAATAAAGTATCTAATCGATAATTATCGATTGGTTGAGGAAATAGGTTGGCCACTTTTGTTTGTATTTTTATTTTTATTTTTATTTTTATTATTATTATTTTCGTTTTAAGTGACCAACCTATAACTTTAGCTGGCAATGGGAATGGTCTTTATAAATCCATGTAGTGTTCTTCAATATTCATATATATATATTTTTCCATCAAGAAAAAAATATCTCCAATCCGTACACAACTTCTCATTATGCATCCAAGGTGGCAAAATCACCTGCTTTTATGTTTTGATTGAAATATTGGTGTAACCCCATAGTAAATCGGTCAATAAGAAAGAAAGGCATAAGACTATCCACAATGGTCATCCCACTGAAAATCCTTCCCCACTGAAATTTCCTGCCACGTCATCACCCCACTGAAAACCTTAAACACCCACAATGGTCACCCCACTAAAAACTCTTCCCCGCTATTCCACATCACCCCACTGATTTTTTATTTTGGCCAATCAAAAAGCACGAAACCAAGCGGGGAGCGGGGGCCATGGGAGGGGTTTGGGCGGTACCCGCTGAGGCCGGTGGCGGTGTTCCCGCTGGAAGCCGCCGAAGGGTTGGATCCCGCTAGCAACGCGGGGCAATGGCTGTGGAGAGTAAAAACATGTTGGAGCCATGATCTTTTTATGTTTGACAGGTTTAGGGATGTTGTTTTACTCATAGTTTTTTTAATGAAATCTCTTTAAACAAATTTAATCTTTAACTAAATCTATAATTGTTATGCTTGATATTTATTGTTAAAAATATAATCAATGATCAACATGATAATACTTAATAATATGTTTATAACAATTTCCAACTAAATGTTAATATGTTTCATGTTTGTGCTAGTTTTAATAGATTTCAAATGTTTTAATTTTTTTTTTTTGTAAAAAACTAATATATCTTTAAATAAATTTGATACAATAATAAATTTATTAGACAATCGAGTTAATAATTATGATCCAAATAATATTTCAGCTACTATAGCAACAAATAGATGTTTCCAATCAAATTCAGAGTTTTGCAGACTTTTAAACATTTGAATGAAAAGATTTTAAAATCTAAAAAACCTTATATGAGCTTTTTATTCTTTCTGCTAATTGAAGGGGATAAAAAAATAAAAAATAAAATTAAAAAAAAACTTTTAGTGATATAAATTATGCTATCATAAGTCTTGGCTTGCTAATAGATATTAGTTTATCAGTCAAAATTGTTTTTAAAACAATGCATAAAGTCAACTCAATCTATGAAACAAAGAACTTATAAATACAAGCTTTTACATTCTAAAAAAACACTAATCTGCAAACCTGTATGCAAATTGCATTTGTGAATATCACTTTCTTCCAATTTGAAATGGCAAAAAAATCCCATCTTTAATCATGCTTTTCTTCCAATGTTCAAGTATACCATCTGCAGACGGTAACTTGTTCCTCTTCAATTCATCAAGTTCCCTCAAATCACCAGCCAAGAAATCACTATCCATATCATAATCATCATCCGACGCCTCATTATTGATCAACTTTGACTTTTCATAACCAAGACTTTCAACAGATCCATCAAATGTTAACTCATCAGCAAAACGTTCCATTATATCGTCTAATTTATGTTCTTTAACATCCGATGATGTTTCTAAATTAGGCTCGCTTGCAACATTACTGCCTGAACTCATCTGATATGAAGTGTTTGACTTTGACCCACAAAGTGATTGCAATAATCTTGATAATTTATAGGCTGAGGCTTCCATTGTTATATCATTTGTATCAATCTTGTCAAGAAGTTTTCTTAAATGAGATAGGGTGATTTTACCTTTGTACTCCTCGAATAATCCTCTCCATTCCTTTTCTCGAACCTGGAATGGGGCATGGGCCATGCTGTTTAGAATGGTCAAAGCCCGGTCAAAATCATCTTGGATCATAGCTCGACATATGATTTCAACAAAGAATGATGATGGTGGTATTTCACCCGCTTCCAGCATTACATCAAATGCATGCTCCAGTAAATGGGTCTGAAATGAATATATATAAATGATAAATTACTCGATCATTTTGTTACACACCATAAGACCAAAGTGAAAAGAATTTACACCAAAGCTTAGACGTGCCAAGTTCAAACAATAAGACCCAGCCTGTTTCAACTCGTTTTAAAAAAAATGTTCCGGTAGAAATCAAATCTGTTATCCAATCCACCTAACCCAACCATCTTGACACCTCTAGCAATGCTGAAGTTGAAAATTGATAAAGTGGACCTCAAAAGTCTAACCATATCAATTTTTGAATAGCCCCAAAAACTTAACAAATAGATATGATAATTACAAAGAACACAAACCTTTCCAGCCCGGGATGCTTCAACAAGCAGAAATGAATGTTTGTTTTGATCAAGTTGATACCCAGAAAACACCATCTCTTTATAAACATAATCAAAATACTCCCATTGATGAGAACTAGCAGATACTCTAAGCATTTCACCAAATGTGTATGCATCTGGGCTAACAAACGGGCCATCACGACCCACGCTAATGTTATGACCATTAGATCTTTTTGTATCTTCAAATAATTCCTTGGCTTCAAAAAACATATCACTCCTCCCATAAACTTTAAGCATCGCATTTATAATCCCAATGTCAGGAGCGCAATGCTCTTTACTGATATCAAAGATCCGTATACAATTACCAATATGCCCTCCATCCATTGATGATAGTATCATTCCCGTGAAGGTAACCACCAAAGGTCTTGTTAGAGGAAGTCTTTTCATCTTCTTAATCTGCATTCGAGGTCGAATCAGAAGTAACAATTATAACATCAGCAAAACATCCTTTTTACCATTCGCAGCAAAACTAGTTATAGAAGACTAATATAAAACCTCGACTTTTACTATGATTTTACTAGGCAGAAATCTACCCCTTCCTTGCATACAAATGCCAAATTTTATTACTATATCTTATTCTTTTTTTCTAAAATGATCAGATATGAACATTTAAACATATTATCACACTTTCAAGCAGCAATGTTATGCATACCTAAACACTATCACCTACAATTGGTCTTTGATAAGAACTAGAATTTGAAACAAAACAGAATAGAGGATTCTGATTGATAATCCCACTTCGAGAGGGGTAATCTCCAACTACAAAGAGTAATTTCAACAAAACAAAGACAAAAACTCCCAAACAAACTAAACAACGTTGAAATAGAAACAAAGGAAAAGAAACTGCCACTTAACTACCCACTTTCTCACTACCCCTTAAACTCAGCATAATAATTAAACACATGTGGCAACACTAACTCCAGCTGATTCAATAACCCATCCGGATTAACCTTAGTTGATCGACGGGTATAAACCCGAATAGGCTTATCAATACTACCCCCTCCAAAAGTAGACTTGTCCTCAAGTCGAAAATAGGGAAACTGAGCAGCAAGCAGGTCATAAGATTCCCATGTAGCCTCTTCCGTGGGTCGATTTTGCCACTCAATCAGCAACTCCAACACTTTACCTTCAGCAGTCATAGACCAACGATGAGAAATCACTGAATGGGGTTGGAGATCATACTCCCAATCTTTGGTAATAGGCAAAGGAGGAACAACAGAAGTAGGAACATAACCCCGCGCCAACTTGAGCATAGAAACATGGAACACAGGATGAATACGAGCATCAGCTGGCAACTCCAATTCATAAGCAACAGCTCCCACTTTTCTTTTTATGCAATACGGACCAAAGAACCGAGGGGATAATTTCTCAAGACGCCTTTTAGACAAACTTCTTTGACGATAGGGTTGGATCTTCAAAAAAACATAATCCCCAACCTCAAAAGTAATCTCACGTCTTTTCAAATCAGCCTGAGTCTTCATTCTATCTTGCGCCTTTTGCAAATTAGCCCGTAATAAAGTAAGCATCTCGTCCCTGGTAATAAGCTGAGATTCCAGCTCATTGTTTGCAGTGTCGCCAGTCACATAAGGATACAATTTGGGAGGGGGCCTGCCATACACCACAGAAAAAGGAGTAGTACCTGTTGAAGTGTGATAACCCGTGTTATAAGAAAACTCTGCCCACGGAAGGAATTGACTCCACTTTGTGGGTTGTTATTGAACAAAACAACGAAGATAAGCTTCAACACAACGATTGACCACCTCCGTTTGGCCATCCGTCTGAGGATGGTAACTAGTACTCATTTTCAGCTTAGTTTGACTGAGATGGAAAAGCTCCTGCCAAAAATTGCTCAAAAAAACAGGGTCACGATCTGAAACAATGGAGCGAGGAAAACCATGCAACCTAACAATTTCTTTACAGAAAAGAGAAGCTACACTTTTGGCAGTGAAGGGATGAGACAAAGCCAAGAAATGAGCATATTTACTCAGGCGGTCCACCACCACCAAAATGGTGTCTAACCGATTCGAAATAGGGAGCCCAGTGATAAAATCAAGTGAGATATCCTCCCAAACTTGTTGAGGAATTGGGAGGGGCTGCAAAAGGCCAGCAGGAGACAAAGTGTCATACTTGTTACGCTGACAAATGACACACTGTTGGATAAATACCCGAACATCACGGCTCATATTAGGCCAATAAAACTGAATTGAGAGCCGTTTAAAGGTCTTCAAATACCCTCCATGCCCAGCAGTTGGAGTGTCATGGGCCTCTTGAATGATTTTATCTCTTAAATCAGCCACCTTTGGAACAACCAAGCGACCCTTGAAGTACAACAGTTGGTCGGCCAAGTGGTACCCAGGAAAGAGTGTAGGATCACTCTTTAAGGCATCCATCACACGGGTAGTATAAGGATCTTGGGACAATGCAGCTTGGATGTCAGAAACGTCCAAATAGTGAGGCAAGGAAATGGCCAACATTTGAGGCCGTCTAGATAAAGCATCCGCTCCTTTGTTTTCCGAACCACTTTTATAATTGATAGAAAAATCGTAGGGCATTAATTTGAGCAACAAGCGTTGTTGCTCAGTAGTGGTAACACGCTGCTCCAATAGAAATTTGAGGGTATAATGATCGGTTTTGATCAGAAAATGGTGACCCATCAAGTAATGGTTCCACTTTTGCACTGCAAGTACCAAAGCCAGGAGCTCTCGATCATAGGCTGACTTTAAACGGTTGGATGGAGAGAAACCCTTGCTGAAATACGCAACTGGATGCTTATCTTGAGTGAGGACAGCTCCAATTCCCTCAGATGAAGCATCACATTCCACTGTAAAAGTCTTTGAAAAATCGGGTAGGATTAAAATTGGGGCTGTCATGAGGGCCTTTTTAAGTGTGTTAAAGGCCTGTAATGCATTTTCTGACCATAGGAACCCATCTTTCTTTGTTAAAACAGTAAGTGGCCTGGCAATAATACCATAATTGCGTATAAAGCGCCTATAGTAACCGGTTAGGCCTAAAAATCCTCTGACTTCACGAACATTAGTTGGCACCGGCCAGGACTGAATAGCTACTACCTTCTCGTGATCAACCTGCACCCCTTCGGAAGACACAACATGCCCTAGAAACAACACCTTAGACTGCCCAAAGCAACATTTGGATAGTTTAGCTGAAAAACAATTTTGTTGGAGCAATTGCAGGGCAGTTGCTAGATGGTTAAGGTGTTGTTGCATAGTAGAGCTATAAATTAAGATATCATCAAAGAATACCAAAATAAATCTCCTCAAATAGGGTCGAAAGAGATCGTTCATGATGGCCTGAAATGTGGAAGGAGCATTTGTAAGCCCAAAGGGCATTACTTTGAACTCATAATGACCCGAATGTGTTCTAAAGGCCGTTTTCTCTATATCCACCTCATTTACCCGAATCTGATAATACCCAGAACGCAGATCTAGTTTAGAAAAAACTGTAGATCCATTCAACTCATCTAATAGCTCATCAATTGTGGGAATGGGGTATTTATCATGGATAGTGATCTTGTTCAATGCCCTATAATCAACACACATCCTCCAAGTGGAATCTTTTTTCTTTACTAGTAACACAGGGCTTGAAAATGGGCTGTTGCTGGGTTGAATAAAGCCTGAGGCTAAAAGAAGATCAACTTGTTTCTCAATCTCAGTCTTTTGGGAATGGGGGTATCGGTAAGGGCGAATGTTGGGAGGTGTAGAATTGGGTAATAAAGGAATGGAATGGCATTGAGATCGAAAAGGGGGAAGGGTGGTTGGTTCCTGAAATACCTGGTGGAATTCATGTATTAATGGCTGGATCTCCTCAGGTATTTCCAATTGATGGTCAGGTTCGAGAGCTAAGTGTTGGAAGGCTGCAGACTTTTGAGGCCCTGATTGAACTCCCTGCAATTTGTACTTGTGGCCATCAATTGAGAAGATGAGAAACATCTCATTCCAATTGGCCTGGATAGTGTTCAGAGAGGACAGCCACTGAATACCCAGCACTACATCAGCCCCACCAATAGAGAAGGGATAGTAATCTTGAGTTAATTTTAACTCGGAAACTTGTAAGGTAACATCCTTACAAAGCTGATTACATCAAATAATATCCCCATTACCAATTTGGACCCCAAAAGGCGTTACAAATTGGGTGGTCAGCTTCATTTCTCGCACCAAGGTGTCTGAAATGAAGTTGTGGGTGGACCTGCTATCAATTAAAATTAACACCTCAACATTACTCAGCTTTCCATGAACTTTCATAGTAGTAGTATGAGATTTACCCAATATGGCATTGAGGCTTATCTCGGCTAAATCATCATGAGAAGCTTCAGGGGTCTCATCTTCTACCACCACTGGGTCATCCAGGTCATTCTCAGTTTCTAGCAGCTTGAAAGTTCCCACCTTGCATCTATGGCCCGGCTCATACTTGTCTCCATAACGAAAACACTCCCCTTTTAGAAACCGGTTCTGTTTTTCAGTCTCACTTATCCTTGGGGGGTTTTTGGATGGGTTGGAAGGATGGGTGGAAGTGTTGGTTTGAGGGAGGGTGGTGTTAGTTCGAGGTTGACCCCAAGTAGAGACTTTGTTGCTTCTGTTGGAACCCATTTTGGATTCATATTCCATAGCCAAACTCATGGCTTTGTAAACCGTTCGTGGTTTTTGGATCCTTACATCTGCCTTAAGTTCCTCCTTCAAACCATTGAGAAAAACACCTAAAAGGCAGTGATCGGGCCAGTTGGAAGCTCTTGAAGAACGCCGGGCAAACTCTTGTCTATATTCCTGCACCGAACCAGTTTGCTTTATGCTACACAGATGCTCGTCAGGGTTTTGGAATTCGGCAGGGCCGAAATTCCTCTGGAATGCGTGCACCAACTCTTCCCAAAACTGAATTGGTTGATCAGTTGAGAGCCAGGAAAAAAGGTCCAAGGCGTCACCATCCAAATGCATAGAAGCCACATCAACTTGCTCTTCTTCTGGAATCTGGTAATAGCGAAAATACTTTTCCGCTTTGAGAATCCATCCTCTCGGGTCACCACCGCTATAGGTAGGAAAGTCAATCTTATTGTACGGTCGGTAGAGGCGGTTATTGGTCCAAGAGGCTTCCCCATCCTCAAATCGCCCAGTTCCCGGTCCCTTCTTCTTCGGATCTGACGTGTTTTTGAGAGCTGCAACCTCTGCCTTCAAGCTCTCGAATGATGCTGCCATTGCAGCAAGTTGGTTCGCGATCGGATCAGGGTTGGATGCGCTGCCTTCACTCCGGGTCTGTACCACCATCTTCGAATAATTTCCCGGCAATGGAACCAAATGATAAGAACTAGAATTTGAAACAAAACAGAATAGAGGATTCTGATTGATAATCCCACTTCGAGAGGGGTAATCTCCAACTACAAAGAGTAATTTCAACAAAACAAAGACAAAAACTCCCAAACAAACTAAACAACGTTGAAATAGAAACAAAGGAAAAGAAACTGCCACTTAACTACCCACTTTCTCACTACCCCTTAAACTCAGCATAATAATTAAACACATGTGGCAACGCTAACTCCAGCTGATTCAATAACCCATCCGGATTAACCTTAGTTGATCGACGGGTATAAACCCGAATAGGCTTATCAGTCTTGTTATAGCTGATTATGTGATTCTGACTATATAATGTCGCATAAATGTAGATCCAAACACACTCCCAAATATGATCTTTCAAAATAATCAAATTTGGAGAAACCAATAAGGAGTGTCATGAAAAAAATTGATTAGTGAGTTGCATATAAAAGTGCTTTACTATCCCTAGCTTTAATCAAATGATTATCTAATTCCAATTTTTCACAATACAATAACTAATTTTTAAAACGCACATCCAAACATCCTCCAAAAAAAACCCACTCGGATAATATAGATTGTACCTCCACAATAGCTTCTTGCCACATCCCATTGTAGCAAAGACAAAATGCAAGCTCACAGTATACAGAAGCGGCCCCAACAATACCATTCAGTTCCATATCCCTCACTGCTTCTACTGCTTCGTTCACTTTACCTTCTTTAGAGAAGGCCTTAACTAACACTACCCAATTCCACAAAACAAAACAAAAACGAAAAAAAAACGCTTAATTAATAGCCATCATCAACAAGCATGAGTAATGATGATAATACATTTAAAGTGAAGTAGAAATACCTTTATAAGTAAGGGCATTTGGAGCATTCCCACTTTTCTTCATCTTCTCAAAGTACTCATGCACAAGCTCATACTTACCAGATGCTAACATTACCTTTCAACAACAAATTACTCTTAAGACTTTACAAATGACAAAACTACCCCTCACCGAAAATTTACATAATTTATATTGGAAATTTATAATGGTATGAATTATTAGCTTTCTTCTTTATCCTCCAAATCAAGAACACAAAATATAGATATTGAAGTGAAAAAAAAGATTCAAAACAATAACTAATACCTCCATTGCAAGTCCATAAGTTGCTCCACTTGGTTTCAAACCACTTCTTCTCAACTCCTCAAACACCCACGACACTCCTTTCCATTCTCCAGAGAATGTACACGCATTCAGTACCTGCAGATATATTTACTAGATTACTTGTATCCCTATAACAAACAACAACCCTTACAATATTTACCATAATTGTGTAAAATCTCACTTACAGCATTATATACAACCAAATCTGGTTGAAGAACAGGATCCCAATTTTTTCGTTTCTTGATAATCTTCAAAGGCTGTTGTTTCATGCAATCAATTACATTCACAAGTTCTTTTAGAAGACCAGATTGACCGAGTGCAATGGCAATGCAGTGGTATGCAGCCATATCAGGGTATATGTGGTAATCAGCCTACATGAGTTTCAAGCGAGATTTCATTCCATCAGATAAAACTTTACAACTTTGGCCTATAATTAACAAGCTTTGTTTGTATCATTACACGCATCAAATTGAAGATAAGAAGAGCTTCATGAGGTCTTCTTGCTTTTCCCAGAACTGACAAGAGTTTTGTGTACACAAACCTACAAATTAGAGGAACATAGAAAATGACTACGCAAAGACTAATTAAGGGATATGTATGTATTTATGTATATAGCCGGGGGACTCCTAAGAAGCAGCCTCTCTATCTATCCGTAGATAGGGGTAAGGTGTGTCTTTATCCTTGCCTCCCCAGACCCCACTCGAAGTGGGATTTTCACTAGGTATGGTTGTTGTTGTAATGGTTGTTGTATGTATTATGTATATACGCCCATTTGACATGCACGCATATAATGTATATATGTGCTGGCCCTCAAGGGGGCCAAAGTAAAATTGCACTAATTTTAACGTTATTTTACTTGTTTTGTGAAAATAACGTTAAAAAAGTTGGGATGATCAACTTCAAACGATAAATTTGAGCCGGGGACTCCTTCGGAGCAGCCTCTCTATCCCAACTGGGATAGGGGTAAGGTTTTATGTCCATCTTTCCCCCCGACCCTACTGAAAAGTGGGAATATTTGGTACGTTTGTTTATTTGTTATGTATTTATGTATATGCATGTATATGTATGTATGTTTAGATAATAGTTATCATAATCACATATAAATGATGAAAGGACATCATAGAGGTGATTTGATGTTTGTGAAAACTACGGTCATAATTTTTACTTTCAAGTGTTTGCTAAAAACTGGCAATGATTACTTAAGGTCGAAACAATCAATTTAGAGGCACATGTAAGAAAGACAGAAAGTGTAATAACTAATAAGAATACCAACTGGCCAGTCTCTAGCTTCAATCAACTAACCATTTTCTTGTAATTATGAGTATTCAAGACCGAATAATTAGCTCCAAAACAAGCATCCAAACAATCCAAATCAAACATACAAATTTGACAGTAGCTTAATAATTTATGAACTATGGTGATTCAATTCTTAATGTATGCAAAATCAACTGCTTAACAGCACAATAGAAAATGTTACTAAAAAACTGAAGAAAACAATACCTGCTCTTAAAGCGTCTATGCTCTTTAGAGTTGTACACCCATTTGACAACTGATAAAGCATGCCTCCATTGACCTTTATTACCAAGTCCAGCCACAATCTTCAACAACTGATCTTCTGTGAACTGCAATTCTGATTGTTTCATCATTCTAGAAAACTTCCAGCTCTTCATACTTACCTCTGTTCCACTAAGCCTATGAAACATAGCTATTAGTAAAATTACCAAATTATCACTCCCAAACACGGCTAAAAGACGCAAAATTCATCAATAAAACTGCCTAAAATTGCTGGGATTTGACAATATACCTGTCAACAAGAAACCGAATTGCTTCAGCATCGCTAACTTTTCTCTTGGGTGGTACCCAATTTGAATTCCCACTCTTATTTTCAAGCAACCCATCTTCCAATTCAATATCATCTTCCATAATCCACTTGAATTTATCACGCTCCTTTTCGATAAACTCACTCAACTCATCCAAATGCTCATACTTCAAATTATCCCCACCAACGAACTCTTGATTAGCACTCGCATACTCCATCAATTCAGTTCTCTCCAGCCTCTCCCATGGCTTCCCAACCAACGATGATTGTTTACTTTTGTTGGCTTTAACGATTGCCCTGTTGAAGGTTTTGAATTCATCCTTCAAGATTTGAAACTGGGCTTCTTGTTCTTGGGATGGAGATTGGTCGGCCGGAGGTGGCCGGCGGCGATTGGATTTCTGGATTTGTTTCTTGCGGAGGGTGTGGATGATTTTGGGAGTGGGGGTGACACCCTTTTTGAGAAGATTGCGTTTGATGGGTTCGGTGTCGGGTTGGTGAGACGGAAGGGGTGGACGTGGAGGTCCCCTCAACCTTAAGGAATCCATTGTTGATTCAACTCATCTGTAACTGGAAGTTGCAGAAATCTTTAGGGCCAGGGTTTAAGGGCACTACAAGAGCCAATTGCAACGTAAAAGGTACAACTTCTTAATGCATAAGTCGATATAAACAGGAACCGGTATAAATATAGACTATAATGTTATGCTTATGCTTGGGAACAGGGATGAGATCGGGATCGTATTGGTACCGAATTTTTGTAAAGTAGGTATCGATACGGTATCGGTATCGATATTTATTACAAAATAATTATCTAAATTGTATCGGTACCGTACCGGTACCAAATTTATGTAATAGTGGGTAGGAATACCCATACCGAATTTATCGGTTCGGTACCGGCACGGTACCTCTTCGGTTTCGGTATTCGATACCAAATGTTTGTCCCTACTTGTTTTTGCGTGATAAAGTCATTAGGCCTCAGAGTTATCATACGAAGTTATAACACATTCTTTTTTATGTGATAGTTTCTCGTCCATGTGATTTTATCACACATAATTCGTAAAATTCACACGCAAAAAACCATTTGTATTTGAAATTATCTATATACAATTATACATACGTGTGAGTGTGTGTATAAGGATGCAATCAAATGAAAAACAATAAGTTGTACACAATTAAAAAAGAATCATTTATAATTTATATGAACATGATAAAAATGATATAAAAGAACTATCTATATATGTACGTAAACGTTCAAATCATTTGAGAATTTATATAAGAAATGAAACTGTCACAAACCCGTATATAATGACGAGGCCATTGATTATGCTCGTCACTTGATATAAAAAAACTACTTTATGTAAGAAATGAAACCGTCGTAAACCCGTGCATTATGATGAAACGGTTGTTATTCTCGTTACTTTATATAAAAAAATAAACAATTAATAATAAGTAAAAGAGCCTAGATAAAAAGCAAAATGAAAAATTGTCTAGAGCAAGAAAGGCATCAAAGTCTTCAAACGAAAAGCTTATGTGTGGGCCAAAAACTAGTTTGTTAGCATATTATAACAACACATATATTGTTAAATATATGAACAAAATAACAAATCATTCATTGCATAGACCACTAAAAAGAAGAAATTTGGCACGTCAGGGTGTCCTCACCAACACTTATAAACGTGTTATATATAAATGGTAGGGAAGAATAAGTGGGATGAAAGATAAGTCGTAAAAAACATGAAACGTTGTGTATTTTTCTAATCATTTCAAATAAAAACAATTATAAGATTAATATCAAAAGAAATAATTATTTAAAATGTGATGAAACTTTTACCAAAATACCCTTTAATACAAAAATTAAAAATTAATTTTAAATAATATGATTAGTTTTCTTCGTTTTTTTTTTTTTGAAAAAGAACGTTTTTTTTATAATCCACTCCTCTATGGCTCTATCTATATATATAACAAAAAATGTTAAAAAGTGCAACAAAAATCATGATTTAAAACAGAAACACCGTGAAGAAAGGATGAATACAGGGATTGCAATTGAAGCAAGAATAGATTGATGAAAAGACAGACGCTAGAAAACAAAATGCAAATCTGGTTTCCGTTAAAGCGTGTGGAGGGAAAATCTTGTTACACAGCATCAGGGACGATAATGGCGGCCAATTCGTAAATCAATTGGCGTGTCACCCACATCTTCGGCTTCTTGATTCTCCGATCATCACTCGTCTGTACGCAACCCAACTCCATAACCACGAAGCTATCCTTACCTTAATCACCAAGTTAATGAATTATGCATTCTCTTTTACCCTTTTCATGTCAATCCTGTTTCTTGATTTCTCTACCCATTTTCAAGAAAACATTCTTCCATGTCCAATTTCAAATCCTTTCGGCTTCCATTAATCTCCATATTGCTCTTCACTTCCGTCAACTCATCCGTCTTTGCTTCCCCTTTTCTTCACAACCGGAATGTTGGCAGGCCGGACCCTCTTCACCATTTCAAATTGTATAAAGGAGGTTATGATATACGCAATAAACATTATTGGGCTGTAAGTGTTTGTTAAAATGCTCCTGTGTAATTTTTATTTGTTGGTTAATTGTCACTGGCCAGATACCATTTGATTCGGTTTAAATTTGTGTGTTTTGCTGTGAATATGGTTTGATTTTTGTATGTTTTATAAAAAATGGTCAGTCTGCGGCGTTTACAGGCATCCATGGGTATGCTATGGCTGGAATTTGGATGATATTTGGCTTGTCTTTTGGGTGTTACTTGATGGTTAAAAGTTGTAATGGCTGTTTAAATCCATTTCTTGACCATCCAAGCTCTTTCTTCCTTGTATGTTTTGCACTCATTGTTATGTCCATTCTAATTGCAATGTAAGTTTATCATCATCATCATCATTATAGACATATTTTCATCCCATTTTCCAACATTCAAACCTGCTTATTCAATTCCTATATTGGCATTCTGAAGAATTTTGTCGAGCTTGATCTTGGTAGCAAATCAAAGCTCTTTATACAGAACCAAAACCCTTTTGGATACTATTTTTGGAGCTGCTGGTAATATGCAACAAACAATCGAAGCTGTTATACAAGGGTTTTTGAAAATCCGGGACATTTTACAGCCTTATGATCGACAAACATCTGAGCTTTTGAATCAGGCAACTAATCAAATGAGGAAGGACTTAATTTTAATTCAAAATTTTGTTGAAGAAGCCCGACATGCTTCTAATCGTGCAATGAAGGCAGTGTAAGCAATTATATGTATACATATATATTAAATCTTTGCATATGGAAATGATAGAGAAAGTTAGATTTTTGGTCCGTTATGTTTAACGCTAATATATATTGGGTCATTTAACTTTAATAATTACAAAAATTATATTATATATTATTGATTTATAAAAGTTAGTTTTTAATATAATAAAAACTGAAGTTTTTAATGTTAGTTATTTCAAATATATCAAGTGCTACAAATTAAAATGTCACATATCATTTGTATAATGATTAAAATATTTTAATTATTTTTTTATTACTTAACATATTTATTAGTATGTAATTAATCATTTTATTTCAAAATATCATTTTATAATTGCTTAATTTTCATTACTAACTATTTAATATTTTATATTAAATCTGTGTAGTACATTGGTTAATAACCTAGTTATATATATACATATATATTAAATCTTTGCATATGGATTGGTTTTGTAGCAATACATCATGCTTTTAACAATCTTTTTTCTATGTTTCAGTTACACTGCAAATCTTGTTTTTGTAACAGCTAACTTGGTTGTTTTGGTCACAGGAAGTGGTAAGATTTCTTTTAAATATAGATATATCTACGTAATTTGCTTTCAACACTGAAAATTTTAAATTTAATTGGTTCCATTTAAATGAATCAAGAGAAATGAAATTTGATTGTGGGTCATTTTGTTTATGATATAATTGAATTTATAATTATTATAATTATTCCTGTTTATTTTGTATTGTTTTCTATTGACAAATACACAAAATAAAACTGGTTAAGACTAATGGATTGCTATTTGGTTCAGTTATCCTCTTCCTACATTGGCACCATGGATTTATTTTGTGAGTTAAATTACGTATGCTTAATGCTTGTGTAACTTCCTTCAAATTATCGTATGATATATATGTATGCTAACTAACACCTTCACGCGACGCAGCCTTATCGTTGTTTGCTGGATTTTGACAACAGTTTGTTGGATTTTAACCGGCTTTGACTTCTTCTTTCATGTGTAAGTGTCAACTTTTCCTGATTTATATGATTAAGCAGTTCTAATTCTGAGCCATGAAAGGCTGACTTCGTAAAAAGGTAACCAACTTTTTTAGACTGGAAAAGGCCATCAATGATTAAAATTTCTTAATTCAAGATTTTAAAGCAACTGACTTTGAAAACTTATGATTTAAGGTGATTAGACCTCGACTATAGGTAATTTTTGACCATTTTGACCATTTTTAATCCAATGTGATAATGATGAGGTGCTGACATGGTGGCTGGAAAACTGGTTACCTTTTTATGCCATTATCCCCATGAAATTGCAACAATTTCATGTCTAACAACTAAAATCACTAGATGACAATGCAGTTTTGCAAGGGATACATGTGCAGCTTTTGAAGATTTTGAACAAAATCAAAATTCCAAAAACAATGGTATCATGTCAATTCTCTCTTCATGTTCAAATTTGTCAGCCTCAGATAAATTCATGGCTCAAATTGGGTACACGGTTCATAAATATATCGCTGAGGTACATTCACTATCATTTTGTTCTGAACCATCATTATATTCATTTCAAATTTCCAAATTTAAGCATGATCAACAATCATTGTATTCTTTTCCATTGCAGTCAAATTCAGAAATAACATCACTGGCTTTCAAAATGATTCAACCAAATGACCAAAGTGATGATTCATTTATGATCCAGAAAATTTGTGACCCTTTCTCTGTCCCACCTAATTACACCTATGCCCCTGCAAATTGCCAACAAGATGCTATTCAAATTCATGATCTACCAAGTGTTAGTGTCTATATCCATTAACTTGAACTAATTTTCATTTTGATATTTTAAAGATCCTTGTTCTTTAAGGAACTCAAAAAATGTTGTTTCCGCACTTTTTGGAGTGTGTGTGCAGATTCTTTCAACCTTAACTTGTGAAAAAAACACACCATTAGAAACTTGTAAAGCAGAAGGGAGATTTTTTCCAGAATCAAAATATGGAAAAACAATGGCTTACATCAAGTCTGTTGAGCAGTTGATATCTACATATCCAGATTTACAGAGTCTAGCTGGATGCATGTCATTGAAACACGCAATTGCTGATGTGGCATTACACCAATGCAAACCATTCAGAGCCTCAGTCAAATTGCTATGGGCATGCATTCTAACCCTTTCTATTGATTTGATGATTCTAACGTTGTTTTGGGTCATTAAAGCTTTCCAAGTGAAGAGGAGACACTTTTCTTTATGCTCAGTTGTTCCTAGGAATAATGAACAGAATTTGTAAACAAAGTAACAGAATTACAAAATGAGCCAGATAATCATTGTGGTTCGTGTATATAACATCAAAAAATACTTGTTTCATACTGTAAAAACTGTGAATTGATCAATAACATTGTACGTTGAACGCGATGATACGTGGGACCCGTTATGTGACTTGATTCGGTTATTGTTATGGTTTTCAACATGGGTTAGGTGGACATGACACATTCATGGTGTACATTATATCATTCTTGAAACATTTGAATACATGTATGAGTATTTGTACCAATCATGAGTGAGTTTACAGGAATCTATTATAGGAGAAACAAATTGGTGGGTACCATTACTTTTTTTTTTTTTTTGCTATATATATATATTTATTTTTTCCTTCTTGACATGAGAATATTGTTAATCATTTGCCTCTTTCGGGAACAAGTGTGGGTCCATCGTTGCTGGATGTTTGTTCCAAGCTTGTGACTTTAGGTTTTTCTGTTTACAGACTCTTTATTCTTTTTGCACATACATTTAATGAGAGGAATTATTAGCTCAAAACAAGAATAAAATTTTCAATATTTATTTATAAAAATAATAAAACTACTTTAAAGTTATGTATAATTTTTATAGTTATTATTTATTAGGAAGGGTTTTTAAGAAAACCATTGTTTTCTAAAAACCTATGATCTATGAAATTTATAGTTGAGATCTTATAACAGTTTTATTATAAATAAATTTTAATCAAATCTGATAATCTCCAAAGATGAAAATATTATTCAATACAATAACCAAATAAATACAATACGAGAAGCTACAAATCAGGAGCTAATTTCTCTGTACATTAAGTATATTAACTAGGCTATATTTTCCTAATATACAATCATAATTTACGGTGTGGTATTACCCCCCCTTCAATCGGACAGGTGGAGATGTGAGACGAAAACGTTCAAAAAGAGGACGTGGTAAACTTTTCGTGAAGATGTCGGCAACCTGGAGATTGGTAGAGATAAATTTTGTATGTAGCTTACCCGATGATACGAGCTCCCGAACAAAGTGGTAATCGATGTCAATGTGTTTTGCTCTTTTATGTGAAACCGGATTTTGGCTTAGAAATATGGCACTTTTGTTGTCACAAAGTAGCGTGGGTCGATCCGTAGGAAGAGCATGAAGCTCGCGTAGCAAGTGAGTAAGCCAAATGATCTCAGCAGCGGTATTTGCCATGGCCCGATACTCCGACTCACAACTGGAACGTGACACAGTAGTTGTTTCTTGGCACTCCATGATACAAGATTTCCACCAAGATAGATGGAGTAACCATAGGTAGACCTTCGTGTTTCAATACATCGAGCCCAATCGGCATCAGAGTAGCCAACCAACGTGGTAGTAATCGGACAATCAAATGTAAGACCGAAGGAGAGTGTTCCTTTTACATAGCGTAAGATACGCTTGAGTGATTGAAAATGAGCCGTAGTGGGCGATTGAAGATGTTGACTTGCCTGATTAACGGCGTAAGATAGATCAGGTCGAGTGATGGTAAGATATTGAAGAGCTCCAACTCATGATCGGTAAAAGGTAGGATCATGAAATGGTGTCCCTTTGGAGATGAATGTGTCTGATGTAGTAAGTGGTGTAGCAACAGGTTTTGTATCCAATAGACCGGCACGAGACAAGATGTCATGTGCGTATTTTGCTTGACTCAAAAACAATCCAGAAGAGGTGTGTGTGACCTCAAGACCCAAGAAGTAAGTTAATGCTCCTAAATCTTTGATAGCGAACTCGCTATGAAGCTGAGAAATAAAGTGGGTGATAAAAGTCTTGTCATTACCCGTTAAAATAATATCATCGACATAAACAAGGAGATAGAGGAGCATGGTATCCTTCTTGAAAATAAAAAGAGAGGTGTCGGCTTGACTACATGAGAACCCGTGATTTGATAGGAATGTGCTAAGTCGTTGAAACCAAGCACGAGGTGCTTGCTTAAGTCCATAAAGTGCTTTCTGAAGCTTACATACGTGATCCGGATAATGCTTATCAAGAAAGCCAGGAGGCTGCTCCATGTACACTGTTTCAATGAGATGACCATTTAGAAATGCATTTTTAACATCCAACTGGTGCAAGGGCCACTTATATATAGTGGCAAGAGCAAGAACCACTCGAACGGTCGATGCTTTAATGACCGGGCTAAAGGTATGTGAGTAATCAAGACCCGGTATTTGTGTGAACCCTTGGGCGACTAAACGGGCTTTAAACCGATCAATTGTTCCATCGGATTTGTACTTCGTGCGGTAAACCCATTTTGAACCGACAACGTTTGCATTTGACGGGCGCGGTACAAGCTCCCAAGTTTTGTTTGTTTGGAGAGCAAGCATTTCTTCTTGCATTGCCATAACCCACTTTGGATGTTTTGCAGCTGCTTTATAACCTTTGGGATCATGAGCTGCAAACAAAGCTTGATGAAAGTTGCTTGACAAACTTGATAGATCAGCATGGTGTTTTGGTTTGAAAATCCCAGACTTGGATCGTGTATGCATAGAATGAGTAGAAGTGGAGGGCTGCTGGGTGGTGACATGAGGGGGTTGGTTTTGAACAGGTTCGTCGGTGGGTGTGGATTGGAGATGTTGTTCGGTTTGGGGAGGTGGCTGGTTGAAAACGTTGGTGGGTGGGGAGATTTGGTGATGCTCAGGTGGCTCAGAAGTGGTTTGGGAGTGATCTAATGAGAGATTTTGAGGTGCAGGACTTAAGGGAGTACAAGTTTCTGTTAGAGAAAGTGGGCATAGTGGACAAATATGGGATTTGGTAGATTTTGCAAATGAGGGAATGGAGGTGGTGAGGCTCGGTTGTAGAGTGGAAAAGGATGGGATGGTTTCATCAAAGTTTGAGAAAACCAATTTGGCCTCATTGATCGGTGGTACTTGTCCAGTGAATGGAAACACATCTTCATCAAATTTGGCATGTCGAGTAACATAAGTGCGAGAGGTGAGTGGGTCAAAACATCTATAACCTTTGTACCTGGGACTATAACCAATGAAGATGCATGAGGCACTTCGAGATGAGAGTTTATTTTTGGCATAATCTCTTAGGTATGGAAAAACACGACACCCGAAAACCCGAAAATGAGCATAGGTTGGAGCATTTCCATACAACACTTCAAAAGGAGATCTGTAATTAAGGAGAGGGGTTGGTAACCTGTTAATAATATAAGTGGCTGATGTAAATGCATCTACCCATAAGTTTGCTGGGGCGTTTGAGTTGAAAAGCATAGCAAGACCGGTTTCGGTAATATGACGGTGCTTGCGTTCAGCCCTCCCATTTTGTGGAGCAGTGTAAGGGCATGACAAGCGATGGTGAATGCCATGGTGTTGGAATAATTGTTGCACACGATTGTTTGTGAACTCCGTGCCGCCGTCACTTTGGAACACTTTAACTTTGCATGTAAATTGAGTTTGCACAAAAGGTAAAAATACAACCAATGCATTATAAAATTCCGACTTGTTTTTCAACGGATAGAACCATGTAAATCGTGAATAATCGTCAATAAAAACAGCATAGTATAAAAAACCATCCGAAGACATAACTGGTGCGGGTCCCCAAAGATCACAATGAATTAAATCTAAAACATGCAAGGAGCGTTTGTGATTTAAATCAAATGATAAACGACGTGATTTAGATAATTGACAAGACGAACAAAGACCCGGTTTGGGCAATAATGAAGTAACACATAAATGACCATTTTTGTGCAATTTTGAAATAACATCAAATGAAACATGACCAAGTCTACCATGCCACTTATTGAAAGAAGCTTTAATATGATGAGAAGAAAGAGACGCAACAAACGCTTTTGGTCCTTCCCTAAGGATGTAAAAGCCATTTTCACACGTTCCTTTTGCTAGTACCACCTTCGTTTTTCGATCCTGAATATGAAAGAATGTATTAGAAAATAACACATCAACAGGGGTATCATTGGTGAGTCAACTGATAGACAGTAAACTTTTAGTAAGATGGGGGACCACAAGAACATTATTTAATGAAATTGCATGATGAATAGAAGTGTGACCAATTTTTGAGACAGGTAAGGACTGTCCATTTCCAAAAGTCACAGAAGCAGTACCAGAATTTGTGCAGGGAGCATAAACATCATTAGCATTGGGAGTCATGTGGGCGGTAGCACCAGTGTCAACATGCCAATCCGGATAGTTACCGGTGACATGACATTGTGCTTCAAAAACTTGAGCTAAATTGGCATCAAGAGGAGGAGCATGTTGAGCGTACGTTGATAGACTCAGGCAAGAAGTAGCGTAATGACCCTCTTTTCGACAAAGTTGGCAATGAGGAGGACGCCGACTACGACCCCGACCCGAAATGAAACCACGATTTCGTCCCCTATTTTGTGAACCACGATAAGAACGTGATGACTCCGGTCTAGACTGAGCAGTAAAGGCAGCCTGTGGGGTTGAAGATTCGAGAGTGGATTGCATCAGAAGTTCATGGTTCTCTGCTTTAGAAAGAAGATCACGTAACGGTGGAAGGACGGGAAAAGCCCGTTGAGCTGTAGCAAAAATTTCAAACGCAGATCCAAGACCGCTCAAGAACCAATGACTTTTGTCGTGATCAAGTACCGGATGACCGATGGCGGCAAGCTGGTCGCAAAGAGATTTACATTTTCGACCATAATCAGAGACATTGGATGAACCTTTCTTCATTTGTAGGAGAGTATCTTGAAGAGTATGAACACGCTCCAAGGAGTGATTGCTATAAGCAGCCTCTAGGGCTTGCCAGATTTGTCGAGCAGTTTTGAGATTGATTACCTCAGCCATGGCTTCTTCAGATAAAGATGACTGGATGACAAGGACAGCTTGCTGATCGAGAGCTTTCCAAGTTATAAACTCAGGATTGATAATTTGAGTATCTTTTTCGGTGATAGTTTCTGGTGGAGGAGAACAAGAGCCATCAATATGGTCAATGAGATTTTGGTAAGATAGAAGAGGGAGAATCTGGTTCTTCCATAGGATAAAATTTGAAGATGAGAGTTTTATGGTAAGACAATGAAGAAGAGTTTGCAGGGAGACGGTGGAATTTTGGTTGGCCATGGGGGAGAGGAAGAAACAAGAAGGTTTGAGAATATGGAGAAATGGATGCTAGTTAGGCTGATACCATGATAATCTCCAAAGATGAAAATATTATTCAATACAATAGCCAAATAAATACAATACGAGAAGCTACAAATCAGGAGCTAATTTCTCTGTACATTAAGTATATTAACTAGGCTATATTTTCCTAATATACAATCATAATTTACGGTGTGGTATTAAAATGATTTGATTATAAGAGAATATTTGTTAAAAAAAAAAAAATTTCCTCCCTCATATATTTAATAAAATTCCTAAACTGAATCTCTTCTCTAATCTCTTTTAATTTATGTAGAAAATGAATTAAAAAAATCTAGATTTTTTTAATCAAAACTTTGAATTCAAACAATCTAGATATTTTATTTAAAATTGTACATATATGTAATTACACACGGTTACATATATTTAATTAACCTGACAAAAATGAGTGATCATAATGAATTGCACACGATGTTACGTATATGTAGTTGCATATATGTAATATGCACCACATATATTACATATATGTAATCAATAGAATAACAATGCATTTCACAGTGTTACATACAAAAAAAAGAAGAATTACATATTTCTCTTTCATAACTTGCAAAATTACATATTCTCCTAAGGTACGCATTTTTAATGCATAATGTACAATGCTCTTAAAGCATGACTTGAGAAAATATGTACTTTTGCAAGTTAGGAAGTGTAAATATGTAAATGTCCATATATATAATTAAGTCATCAATTGTTGACTTCCAATATGCTCATGAAGATGATAATGGAACCATCTACGTAATACATAGTGTTACATGTATATAACTATTCTTCAAAAATAAAAATTAGACATCGATAGCAAAAATACATGTAACACTAGCATATATGTAATATATATATATATATATATATATATATATATAGGGACTTATTCTATTAAGAACCATTAAATATGAAAGAACTAAAAGAACCACATTTATATCCACAAGTTTTGAAGGGTATAAAAGCAAGTTCTCTTGAAAATAAGGAAAGTTACTTTTATACCCTTCAAATTTGTGGCTAGAAATGGTTCTTTTAGTTCTTAATTTATATTGGTTCTCATTTGAACATTCCTACATACACACACACACACGCATATATATAGGGAAGTGTTCAAATAATAACCCACTCTTAAAGCAATAACCCAAATAACTTTGCCAAGATGAAGCCGAATCTTGGATTTTTTTTTGAACATCATTGCAACACATTTAGAACACTATGTTCTTTTATGAGTTTGTGAAAATTCACCACCGTTTAAAAGATATCATCATTGTAAGTTTTTGATTTACAACACTGTAACTGTTTTAGGCCCAAAACTTACAACGATGTAAACTCTCAAACGGTGATGAATTTTCGCAAACTCATAAAATAACATAGTGTTTTAAATGTGTTACAATGATGTTAAAAAAAATCCAAGATTTGGCTTCATCTTGGCAAAATTATCTGGATTATTGCTTTAAGAGTGAGTTATTATTTGATCTCAATACTATATATATATATAATACGTTAGTTACATATTAAGAAAAACATAGATTTATAGATGAATATGCATAATAATAACAAAATGAATCAAAACTGATTCCTTTAACCATCTTATATCTTTATACTATTAAAAGAATAGCTAGGTAGACACTTGTCATATTCTCACGACCTCTAAAATGTTTTTTCCCTCCTCTCTTCTATTAAATACTAATTATCTTTTATTTTAAGTTATATATCTATTATAATAAATAAAAGTTTTCTTATATCACATGTCAATCTTTGATTAAGTCAACTTCTAAATTTCCCGCATCTCTCTCTTCAATTAATGTTTTCATCTTATTAAATAATGGAAAATGAAAATTATGTTTAAAATAATAAAATTGTCTACCGATAAATAAATGAAAAGTTAAGTTAAAATATAAAAATATCAGTTGTAAAAAAAAATTAAACGAAGGTAAAATAATAATAAAATATAAAATCAGAAACTCAAAAACTTATATTTATTCAATCAATATAATAGGAGAAAAATTAACAATTTTCCGTCTTTCTCTCCTTTTAGTACATCTTTATTAAACCATAATTCATAATATTAAATATTAAATATACTTTTATATATTTTAAAATTAGAAAAAGTTTTTTTTTTCATATATTAAAAATATATTAATATTAAAAAAACATTTAAAAAAATCAAATTATTATAAAGTATAAAATTTCAAAAACAGTTTTTCAAAATGACATGTTTAAAGAAACAAACTTTAAAAACTTAGTATTTAAATAAAAAATATGATTATTTTACTACTTAAAGTATTAAATATATAAAATTAATCACATGTCATTTTAAATATCATCTTATATTATTTAAATTTTAATTGATAATTATTTATCATACTTTTTTTAATCAATTCGTATAATACACGGGATACTAAATAGTGTCAAATAAACTAATCCTTTTGTAATGAAGTGACGGAAGTTAATATCTCATGCATTATATAAATTTAATAAATAAAATTTTAAAAATAGACTTAAAATATCAAATCTTTTTTATTAAAAATACACTTTAAAGTTTATAAAATAATAATTTTTTCTAAATCATTCTTTTCTAATAACAAGAAATATATTAAAATCAGTATTTTTAGAAAACAAAAGTTTTATCAAAAACAAGTTTTCTTATAAGAAAATTTTTAAATGCACTATTATTAACGTAATTTAAATCTAGCAGCCAACTTCCAGCCCATAAATTCGTTTAAATAATTTATATAAACAAGTTAAACAAATAATTTTAAATTTCAAAAATCTAACTCATCAAACACTACTTTCTAACATGTTAGGTTATTAGTGTTTCACCAATAGACGGTGATTCAATAGTTTATTAAATTATGAAATGTAATAATTGGATAGAACCAACTAGTCGTTGAAATAAATCATCTTCATTCTTCAACAGCACATAATACCAAAGTTTCATTATTGAAAGGTACATACATATTGTTCAACAATCCAGAGAGAGAAATTTGGTCTGAAGTCACAATCACCAGCGTTCAACATCCGGCATCGATTCCAGATCCAGTTTATCCATTCAAGAAACCATTTTTGCAAATTTCACAACAGTAATTGGTCGATTGAGATCAGACTACTTGACCTTCGTTGTCGATTGATCGAATGCTTGTTATTAATGATACCAGGTAGTCTTTTTCAACTCTGAAACAATCATTTTTTACTTAATCTTGAAAGGTTTGATTGCCTATGTGTTTTTGAGATTTGTGAGACATTAGTTGTGTTCGAACTAGGTTTTGGTAGTTCAATGTTTGATGGTTCGATTTGCAGTTCTTTCTTTTCTTTGATTATTTCAGAAGCACAATTATATATCAAATTATTAGTCATATGTACAATTTGGGATGTTTGAGAGGGGCAGGGATTCGAGATTCATTACATGATTTGAAGTGATTTTGCTTTAATTCTGAGCCTTTGGAGTAGAATTACCAAACCAAAAATTAGGGTTTTAGTTGATGAAGGATTTCACCATCAAGGGTTTCACCAAACTTTGTTCAGTTTTGTAATCTTTTAGATCACTGTTTTTGTTGCAATTCCTAACTTATGAAGCAAGAACAAGGATGAGATTTCAAAGATTGATTAGTTTGACAATTTCTTTGTTTGTGAGCATGCAAATGATAAATTATGTGACATTTTTGGTAGCAGATAACTCTTAATAAAATCATTGATGATAGCATGACATTTTTGGTAGCAGTTAACCTTAAATCCATTTGACTATACATTTTAAATCATGAAAAAAAAAATGTTTGATTCACATTAAAGTTGAATAAAAAAATTGTTTTAATTAAAAAAATAAATTTTAATGTGGTTTTATGGAGACAACACATTTTTCTTCAGGGTTTAAAATGGACGGCTAATATTAAGTTTAAGGGTTAACTCTCTAAGTTGGGTTATCATACAATACAATCCTTGTGTGTGTATTGGAATATCCTGTTACTATAAGAAGAAGCCGAATATTATCTTGATGACTTGATCATATGAAGTATCTATCAATACAACAAAACCATAAAATTTTCATTCTGATTGTGAGTTGTGACACTACATTTGGATCTCCATAGGTTGTATTTTCTTAATTGCAGTAATATCTTGAAGCTTAATTGGAGAACAAAATGAGGATGAGGAACAAATACAAGAAACCAACTTCTTTAAATTGCTATGCAGGAAGCAGATATAGGTTCTCCCTTGTGGTTTGCAGCTTCATAGGATGCTTAGTAATGCTCCACTTTTACTTCCTTAACCAAAGCCAACACAGTCAACATGCAGTAATGCGAATGAACAATGAACATCCATTTTACCGTGACCTTGTAGAAGTGGAAGATGAGAATATCAAAATCCCACCACCAAGAAAGCGGTCCCCACGTGCTATTAAACGGAAACCTAAACGACCAACTACTTTGATTGAAGAGTTTCTTGATGAATCTTCTCAACTTAGATACTTATTTTTTCCCAGTCAAAGGACTGCCATTGACCCGACTAAGGATGCTGGTAATGAGAGTCTTTATTATCATCCTGGTAGAATCTGGTTGGATACTGATGGGAATCCTATACAAGCTCATGGGGGAGGTATTCTATATGATGATCGGTCAAGAACTTACTATTGGTATGGAGAGTATAAGGATGGGCCCACTTACCATGCTCACAAAAAGGCAGCAGCTCGGGTTAGTTCCCTAATCTTGATAATTAAAAATCTTGATTCTTGAAATGATGAAATCTATATTACGCTTTTATCTTTAAGGATTGACTTGTTTGTGTTCTTTTTAACACATGCAGTGCCATTCTAGTTTAACCTGATGACAACAACACACTGTGTCGCTACACTTTACATGATTTGTGTTATATTTGCATATGTTTGTGGTAAATTGATACTGCCGTAGAACGATATAAAACTATTTTTTTTTAATTTGATCACCAGTATTCTCGTTATATTACTTAAACCTTGAATCTAACCAAAAAATAATTTAAAAATATGATATTTTTTCTAAGAATTGTCATGTTTTTAAGAACTTATGACTCTCATTCTTACATTCATATCATTCAAATTATGTCATCAAGGAATTGGGTAGATTATTGTTAGCAAAATTTTCATCGATTCATCTTCTATTGTTGTCATGGAAGAGATGGCAATCTCATTCTTTTACTAATAAACAGGTTAATTTAGGTTTTGTTTTATCTCACAGGTCAAATAAAAAAAAGAATCCCGGTTGAATGGGTCAAATGGGTTGAAAGTTACCTAAAGTGTATTTTTAATGAATACAGCTTCATAAATTGTGGTACTAAAATACTATGATTATTATAGCAATCACTGGGTTATAAACTCGTGTATTACACGGATTTATAAATAAAAAATATGTGATTTTATAACTATGTCTTCATGTATTTACATAATAAAATAATTTTATTACATTCTTTTAAATTTGCATAATTATTAAAACAAATAATATTTATTATACCTTTTTATATTAAAAAGCTTAAAAAATAAAAATTTATAAAAAAATGTTCTTAATATATATACACACCCACATTATACATAGATACAATTTATTATCATATTATTAATTATTAGTATTAATTTAGTGTATTTATGTAAACAATGTATATTTATTTATAACATTAATGGTTAGTTTTTATATTTCAAAATAAAGAATTATTTTTGAATTAATAAGAGGATGCCATGTGGCATTTTCTTGGAATCAATTATTAGATAGGAAGATTATAACGTAGTTTTAATTGCAGGTTGACATAATTGGTGTAGGTTGCTATTCTTCAAAAGATCTTTGGACATGGAAGAATGAGGGTATTGTGTTAGCAGCAGAAGAAACAAATGAAACCCATGATCTTCACAAGTTGAATGTATTAGAAAGACCAAAAGTAATTCATAACAAAAATACCAACAAATATGTTATGTGGATGCATGTTGATGATGTCAATTACACCAAAGCATCTGTAGGAATTGCCGTCAGCAACTCCCCGACGGGTCCCTTTAACTACATCAAAAGCACAAGACCACATGGGTGTGAAAGCAGAGATATGACCATTTTCAAAGATGATGATGACATGGCATATCTCATATACTCTTCAGAAGACAACAGTGAGCTTCATATCGGGCCCCTCACGCAAGACTATCTTGATGTAACAGATGCCATGAGACGGATTCTTGTGGGCCAGCACCGTGAAGCTCCAGCCCTATTCAAGCATGAAGGGACTTATTACATGGTCACATCAGGTTGTACAGGGTGGGCTCCAAATGAGGCCCTGGCCCATGCGGCAGAGTCTGTTATGGGCCCATGGGAGACAATGGGGAACCCATGTGTTGGGGGTAACAAAATCTTTCGTCTTGCTACTTTTTTCGCCCAGAGCACGTTTGTTCTTCCTTTACACGGGTTTCCTGGGATTTTTATATTTATGGCAGACCGATGGAACCCTGCAGATTTAAGGGACTCGAGGTATGTGTGGTTGCCTTTGTTGGTTGGGGGACCTGTAGATCGTCCTCTTGATTACTCATTTGGGTTCCCTTTGTGGCCTCGGGTCTCAGTTTATTGGCATAAAAGATGGAAACTTCCCTACAAGTGGAGTGGCAAGAAATGATATATGAAGGTATTTCTTTCCTTTTTTTCCTTCCCAATATAGGGCATACCTATCCTGTGTACATTATATATATCCTAGTGGTAGGCTATACTGCTGTGTATTGAGTGTGCATTTTAGAGATAAAAATGAAGCATGATACAGAAGTTCAGAAATTTTCAAGTCAATGACTGATATATTTCACACACACATAAATCATCTGTGACATAACACAACAAATTAACAAAAGTGACAGTTTACAAACAGTTATTGACTTATCAGCGAATAATACGCCTATACCAGAGATTTCGAACCGTGGCTAGTAAAGATTGTCTTGCTGGGAATGAAATAATACTCCAGAGGTCTGTAAATGTGGCTACTAAATATTGTCCTAATAGGAATGAAATAACAGTCCCGAGCTCCATCTTTGCATGGACCAAGTAAAGTGCCAAAACTGTAAGTGCTAAAGCCAAAGAGACGCCGATTACAATGAACAGTCCCCAAAATCTATAGAGGTTTGGGGTTTCAAGCATCGTTGATGATGATAAAGAAATATCTTTTCCAAACCACTTGTTTTCCAGGTTTGTTAAGGTCCCATCTTCTCTTAATTTAGCAATTTCCCTTGAGATATCTGTTATCAATGGAGAACCTTTTGCGAAGATCTGAACAATAGATATGAGAGTGATAATATAAACAGGTTCATACATACATAGTAGTGGAGCAGTGTATGTTTTTAAACATATATGTTACAGGTGCGTTTATTTCAAAACCAATGTCATCTTAAGAACCATGGTAACAACTGTAGCTTCTAAAATCACCCACATTGATTCAAACACATTTTGACAAATATGGTAAAAATAACAATTGATTAAGTGGAGAAGGGCACTTACAAAGCCAAAACCAGAGGTAACAGGTTTAGATAACACCATGGTATACTCATGTGGGTACATCTTAAGAAACATCTTGATGTATGGAACTTCATCTATGATGGCATCTGCACCACCATGATTTCCACCTTTTGATAATGCATCAGCATAATCCTGATATGATTGATATGGCTTCAGCATATTATCTGTAAGTTTTAAGTTGCTGAAAAAAGAACCACCATGAAATCCAACAATGCCTTGTTTTGATGCTAGCTCAACTTGTTCAACCGACGACATTGAAGTCTGTGTTGCTATATAACTTTGTTTAAACAGGAGAATCACCACTGCAAGCCAAACAAACATCAAGATGTTTGCCAGGTTTCTTTGCAACCGTTCTCCTACAAAATCAAGTTAGTTATGAAATAAAGATAGAATCTTGTTTTGTAAGTAAAAAGATTGTAGATCGAATGGCTACTTTGAGCCAAAAAGACGGCCAGTAAGATGAGAGACGCAATCGTCCCAATTTGCTGACTTGGTGTGCTTTCATGCTGTTGTTGATTCACAGTGTAGATGGCCCATAGAGGTATGATGGCCACGATGCCAAAAACAAAATAAGTTAGCCATAAATCCACATTTAATGGCTTCAAGAACTTCCAGTAGTTTTTTTCTTTGTTTTTGATTAGCATCGCCGTACCAACGTCAGTGTAAGTTGCTGTGAAGTCTACATATTGTGATCTACTGGCTAGGATCGTTGTATCGCCAAGAACACCATCGAGTTCCTGTTAAACACTTAAAACTAAATGTTATGTCGTTTACATAATTTAAGTGAAGTTGAATGTTTCTTTACCTGATTATACACCTTATTTATAAGATAATCGTAACTTCCTGTTGCAAATGGGATGAATTCGTAAGAAACTTCATATGGTAATGCATGAATGCAAGCGTTGAAAACATCAACAGAAAAACCATCAGCAGTTGTCCTGTTTTTCCGAGCATCATAATACGTATCCACGAAGTTCTTAAAGGTTAGACCTGTCCGGACACCAATCTTTAACGTTTTTCCGACCTTCGTTTGTGAAATCCAACCTTTAGGAGCCATGGTAGACCCTCCGGGCCAAACAACATCTTCGATTTCATTAGAATGCGGCACAATGCCATTGAATGGCAAATGAGCTCTTTTCAATCCATTCGATAACGTCCAGTATCCCACTTTCCTTTCCCCATAGTCGATCGCGTTTATAATCTCATATCCATTGGAGACCATCTTATTTCCGCTAAGCGAAAACTTGCCACTTGCACCATGGAATTTGGTTTTCAAGATCTCACTTAAGAGCATAGAGCCATTTTGTGGGACTTCAGCCCTTTCTACAGACTCTGCAAGTGCCCAAGTTGTGTCGTAAGCCCATATGGCTTGCATAGGTGGCTCTCTCGAGAACTCATCGTGCCATCTTCTCGTCAAGTTATGCATCTTACTTGACATTGGAATGTAAGACCTAAAACCAAGTGCCCCTTGTAGTGAGTCAATAACCTGAAAATCTGTTGAATGCATTATCTCAATGGTTTTCTGTGTTAAAATCCATGCATATTCCTTACTCATCATTCCTAACGTCTTTGCATTTCTGAAGATGCTAGACGCTAACAAAGGCGACACATTTACTATAACTACGGTTGTTTGGACTCTCATAAGCTGACGTAGCTCTTCAGTGACTTGATCATTTGTCGCGGATGCAGAAATCACACTTCTGTAAACGATTCGTATGTTTTTGCCTTGAAACGACTCGAACAGATACTCTAATATCTCTGGCCCATGATCACTGTCCTCATAAACAAAAATAACGTCCCTCCATTTAAATAGTTCTACAAGGGCTGCAATGCCTCTGCTCATAGCGATTTCGTCTTCTTTAATTTGAAAAACGTAAGGATGTTCCAGCGAGGGTTTACGGGCAAAAGTAAATATTGGTACCTTAGTGTCATCAGTAATTGATGTTATTAGTTTCGAGCCGATATACGTTTCGGGGCCTATGATTGCACTTACCTTTACGGTATTCAGGAGATCAAGAACTGCTCATGCAAGTAAACAAACAATAGTTACACATCTTCTTTAGTCGTTACTACAAATGGAGTTTCTAGTTTTACTCCAATAACCACTAAACTATCAAGTACTTTCACACCAAATAGTCTGGTCCGAATCAGGATGTAGAAGGATGGGTTGAATAGGTGAATATGAGTAATATTTTATGACTTATGTAAAAATTCAAACAATAAGTTATCTGAGCTCAAAATAAAATTTTCTTTTTAGTTATCAATTTTATTTAATTTTTTAATTGCTTCCTTTCCAATTATCTTTACTCATAATCTCAATTTTAAATTTAGGTTTATGTTTATGTACGGTTGTACCGGATTCAATAACAGGATGACATAATCTATAAATTTATATAATTATAAACACAGTTTAACAAGCATAATCATGTTAAAAAAATACAAGGTTTGATTTTAATATTTAATTCTTTGGATTTTAGTTCAAAAAAATAACTTGAAATCTGGTCCGATCAGTGAACCGGTTCTCCCGGTCAAACCGATGAAGCGGCTAAACTGGCCAGTTCTCTTGAGGGCAGTTCACATGTGGTTTTTAGGCCGGTCGACCACCCAGTCTGGCCGGCCGGTCCAATTTTGGCAAAATTGAGAGAGAGAGAGGGATTAAGTTTTTTTTTTTAATAACATAAATGAGAATGAGCCGGTAGAAGTAGTCCCCTCGAACCAAAGGGCTTATAAAGAGTCTTAACAGGAGCAAAAATAATGTTCTAGGTTGAGCTAGGGGTTTTTCCAGTGTGAGTTTCATTCTTAAGGTGGTGTCAATGTACACATTTAAACAATAGTACTTGACGTTAGCTGTTCAAAAAAAAAGTAGTCCCCTCGGACAAACATACAATGAGAATGGGTCATTAGAAGTAGTTGGACCCCTCGACATAAAATTTTGCTTGATCTAATTATCGAGTTAGCTTATCAGTTACACTCAGGTTTATCAACCAGATTGTAGTAGTGACTATTGACCCAATGGCACAACTTGAACATTTTATAAGCATGGCGGAAGTTTACAGGAACCATAATGCATGTTAATTTTTTTTAAGCTAAGGGAACGAAACCAATACTTAACACAAAAAAAATATCTTTCGTCGAAAAATTAATACTACAGATGGAAAAAAGAGGGGGAAGACACTTGACCCTTTTAACCTTCGCCAACGCGTATCAATCACTAATTCACTATGTATATCGAGGTTTTGTTTCAACGTATCACATTTTGGTATACAAAATGTAACATTTTATTTTTAAGTCATGACAGAGTCTACCTTTTTAAGTTTACAAAAGAATTGAATAGACATCTTCTATTTTGTTGCAAAACCAAACTTAGAAAAGAAAATACGTACATATAACTAAACGGGTTTTATATAAACGTATAGTAGAAAAGAAAAGATAAATAATAATATACTCATATTTTAATAGTTCTTAAAATGACCATTTTATACCAAAAAAAAATGGCCCTTTTACCTATATTTTGTCTCGATGCCCATATGCATATATACGGTAGCAACTGTAAATACACAAACATCCAACTACAATTCTAACCAATCAGGAAAAGTCATGTGGCTTATGCGGCGTCGACGCTCGTACATTACTACAATAAGCCTACACGTTAACCGAAGTGTTACGGGTGGCGCCCCCATCCCCGTACTATACAGGTGCTTGGAGCTCTTCAATAGGTAGCATCTGACAACCTAGGGCTTTTAGCCTAATGGTTACCCCCTTGACTTTCCTATGGGAGGTCTTGGGTTCGAATCCGGGCTGAGGCATATTTGCTGAAGCAAGGGCAGGGGGTTTACCCAGTTGTGGGGTTCCTCCTGGGGTGGGCTCGGGCATACGCCCCAGAGCATCAAATCCGAGAGGACGGTTGAAATCCCGTCTTGGGTGTCGTTGTACCAAGCCGTTCAAAAAAAAGGTAGCATCTGACACTTTATATACACATGCTCTTTCTCTTACTTACATGATTATCTAATTGAATATATATATATATATATATATATATATAGGTGTCTGCTCATACTTTTAAATATTTTTTTCTTTAAAAAGTAATACTAAACTAAAATATTTACACACAATGTTTATAAGAAAACTCGTCATTTAAAGAAAACTAAGGAAGTCAATTTTAGTCGATCACATAATTTATAACTTATTATTTTTGTTACAGAAAAAAAGTAATTTGGTAAACTTACACACCATTATTTTAGGGTAATTATATATGTTTTTGATATGAATTCTTTGAATCCTTAATTATCTTTCTAAAATCAAAGGATCGTCAAGATTATATTTAGTTAAAAAAAAAGAAAAGAAAAAAAAAATCAATCATTGAAATAACAAAAGGTTTATCGACATAATAAGAAAAGGTTTACGGAAACAAGGACACCATGCATTCACTAAAAAAAAGAAATTAAAAAAGTTGTATATTTTTCTAAAATTACAGCACTTATGCAATGACCAGTAGAGCAAGTTAGCACTCCAACACACTAGAGTTTTACAAGAATTATTTAATCAAGTAGATGAAGACGATAGTTTAAGTGACGATGGAATAAAACTGTCAATGAATATAAAGACGATTGACGATGGATGAAAACTGATATCGAAACGATGATGAGGGTTCGAATGTGGCACTAATGTGGTCTCTTCAACTCGAAAAATGAAAACATGGTCTGTCTGATGAGGAAAACAAATTGCATACATGTTAGTAATAGTGTTGCATATATATAATCAAATGGTTTCATTTGTTTTTGGTAACCAGTATGTAAATGAGATTTCTTGTATCATTTTTTACGATTTATTCATTAATTCATCAAGGTTCCTTATGATTTCTTCATTGGTCTTTCAAGGTTCTTTACGATTTCTTTCTTGATTCTTTAAGGTTCCTTAATCGCTCAGTTTATTACACTAACCTTTTACCTTTTCTTTGCAGGGGTGAAGAGTTCTTTTGTGATTGGTGCAAAAGAATTTTTTTGATAACATATGATTGATCAAGGTTACTGGTTTTCTAAGATTATATTTTCGATAGTTGATTTAAAACATTAATGCTAGTTTTTGACTAGGTGTTTGTATCTGGTTTGATTTGTTGAACCAAGTTACATGTATGATTACATATGCGTAAGTAGTTTTACTCAATGCTTACATATATGTAAGCAAGTTTTTATTGTATGATTATATATATGTAAGTATATTTTTGTGTCTATATCAATCATAATCTGGGCAATATTTATTGTAATTTTGGTTTTAGAACTATAGTAAGAAGAATACATTATCACGATACTTCACCTAAACATATTACACGATATAATTCATAAGTAAATTTGTCACTGTGTTGAACTTTAAGCCATGTAAGGAGAAATTGTTCTCTTTGTTATTAATATAATTAGCAATATACAATGGTTATGGTACATATAAATGATTACATATATGTAAGTTTGATCACACTTGGGTTGAGTCATCATTCACCTACCAGATTAAAAGCAAGCAACACTAATTTACATTCAGATGGGATGTTTAAACACTTGTCTTTTATACGGCTTATGGTCTCTTTTTGATTGGTTAGCGGTTATTGAAAGAAGAATACTATCTATGATATTATTTTGCAATTTTTTTTGTTAGTTTTCTTTGTTACATATATGTAACTAAGAGTATTAATATGAATTGTTTTCTAATTATTCTGTTATTTTCGATATACATATATGAAATGCACTTTTATTTGATTGATTACATATATATGTACTCAAATATATAAATGTACGTGATATATGATTACATATATGTAATCATAAAAGTTAGATTTGATTGAAAAATTCGGTTTTTGAATAAAAACCAAATTCTTTGAATTTAATTTTTTGAGTATAAAATTCCAAATTTGATAAATTAATTTTATTTACATAAATTGAGATAGAGGAGATATGAGACAAAAGAATGATTTTAGAAATTTATTAAATGCATGGGAGTTTTGTTATTAATAGGAAAATTATTTACTAAAATATTTGATTTAATAAATATTTACTAAAATGTGTGATTTTCATTGATCACTTTATTTTAAACTAAGTTATCATAATTTGTTTAATTCAATCGACATATTATTATTTTTCTATTTTTTTCAATCAACTCACTTTAGTTTTTCTATTTTATAGTTATCTATTATAATATTTTTTTTATTTTTTTAAAACCATATTAAATTCAAAAAAATGCCTAAGAAATTTTAAAAACAAAACAAAAACCAAACAATCAAAAAAGTTGATGGTTGTAATATTAAATACAAACTAAAATAAAAACGTTAAATAAAGTCGATTTGAATCGGTATCAATATCAATTACAAAATTAAAGAAAAAATTTCAAAACAACTTGATTTGTTTAGACATTTGATTTTTGGGCTTAAAAAAGGATGCTTAAAATCGTTAAGTTGTTTTGACATTTTTTAAATTTTATAATTGATATTGATATAGGTTCAATCAACTTAATTTAACATTTTTTATTAGTTTTAACAGGTGTACCAACAACTTAACCCGTGTTATATAATGTAGATTTAACAAACAATGATAATTGATCTTTAAAATTCCATCTTTTTGCTGATGTATACTAAAAATAGAGTTCAAGGGGTCTATTTTTTATATTTAATAGTTAGATCATGATTCTATTTAGACTATAATTCCATATCAAAAGAATTCTCAAATTGTTTTATAGGCCCGTTTTAGAGTTATCAATAAAAATCACTATAAGAACCATTTATTGTAAGTCACAATACCATGATATAAACCAATTAACAAACTAATTGAGAACTATATTGTTGTTGCAGACGTCAACGTCTATACAAATATGAACATTTTAAGACAAAAAAGTTATTAGAGAAACATTTTGACAAGTGGTATGTTATGACGTATGTTAAAAATAACATATATATGTTACCGTTTGACATAGCTTGTAGTGGATCTCCCTTGGAATCCCTTGTGTGGATAGCTATCTTTGTTCTGTAACTATCTGTTAAAAATATGATTAATATTAATACCAATTTTATTCTTCAATTTTATTCTTATATGTGTGTATTCTTTATTGTGACATGAAATGTTGTTGGGCTTATGAGAGCAATCTGTTGGGCTGCTGTTGGGCTATTAAAGAGGATAAATGGCTGGATTTATTTTAAGTTCAAGATGACAAATGTAATATCTTGGAAGACTATTCGACTATTCGAGAAGCAAGGATGGGTTGCTATCATTTTCTTCTTTGATTTCATACATTTTGAGTATGATTCTTTACAGAGTATTGTTCATCAATCAGTGAAGTTATTGTTTACTTTTGTGTTAGTCTGATCCAATTGAGTCGATTGTTTTAGGGTTTCGAGTCTTTGTTATTAGATCGAGTTGTAATAGTTTCTTATTCTTAGGATTTGTACTTGTTAAAGCTTCTTGGTATTAATCACAGATTCATGAGGAATCTGTAAGTTGTGATATCATGATTTCTTGACATGGTATCAGAGCCTCCTATATGGCTCTTACCGTTGTTTTTTGATTCTGGAGTAGTTTCCGCTGTTGAGTTCGAGCATTGTGTGTTAAGGTTTTCTGATCTGAAACTCTAATCTATTGATGGATGTTTTCAGATCAAATTGATTATTCTATTTCACCTTTTTTCTTTTGAGAGGTTTCTTTCTCAATTTTAGTGTTGTCTTCATCTGGTTAATTTCAATCGTTTGCTCTTTAGATTTAAAAGATGCAATCATTGTTTTAGTTACCTGCATTTTTTGTTCTTCTTGTTTTCGGCTCATGATCCTGTGGTGAAGGTCAATTGCAGAAAACAGTAGTTGATCGAACCTCTTTCGAATCGTTGTTCTTGAGAAAATTAGGGTTAGGGTTCTTGATTGTACAAAAATGGCACAATTTGTGGAAGATTGGTACAAACAGATGCCTGTTATAACTCTTCTTATCTCACTGCTGATGTTCTCACCACTGTCGGTTGCTTCCTTGAGATAATTTCACCCTACAACTTGTTCCTGAACCCGAGGCTTGTTAAGCAGTACCAAATATGACGGCTTATTACTAATTTTCTCTATTTTCGCAAGATGGAATTAGATTTTCTTTTCTCATGTTCTTTTTGGCTTGATATGACCAGGTATGTTTTCTTAGACATTACTATTAGATCTATGTATCTATATTTTTTGTTTAGGCTATGTCCTGGGTTGTTTCAGATTCAATCTTCTGGGTCCTACTATATGGCCATGAAATAGACTAAGGAATGTTAGACTTGGATTTTTTAATGTTCTTGATCTTATCGTATTTGTTCTTGGTTAGGATTGACTAGTCATGTATTTTGTTTTGTTTTCTTTTTTCTTTTTCATTTTCTGATTTTAACTAGGTAATCAACTGTTGTTTGGTTTTGATTCGTGTGTGGCTGTTTTTTATCCCAAAGAATTTGATTGGTTGGTTTCTTGATTAATATTTCTTTTATGCTAAATGTTAATTAGTAGTGATGAAGAGCTAGATCATTTGATCAAGCTCCTAATACCTCATAATCATATCTTATAGTCGAGTATTAATACATGTGTAAATTGTTATGCATCTCAATTTTGAGTGTTTATCGACCAATAAGTTCGGGATAATAAACAATTAGTTGGCCTGAAAATTTTCTTGGAACTAGCAAAATTGTTGTTGGTTATTTAATGCCTTTCTTTGCCATTCATTCTCATTACATTCTTGAGCAAAGGTTTTAAGAAACTATGATTTAACAGCATATTAGTCTGTCATTTTATAGGTTTACTATCAGATAAGTAACTCTTCAGTAATAAAGAATGTCATTTTCATAACAAACACAAGTTAATCTCCTATATAACTAAATCTTTATTTACAAATCAAAGTGATTTTTCAGTAAAACACAATATAAAGAAGTCTAAGTATTAGTAAGTTGTTCTTGAACACATCATCACAATTTCAAATGATAATGATACAAATTCGTTAGTTCTTGAAAATTTTGTGGAACTGGATTTTTTGAAAAAATAATAAATAAATAACAAAGTAATCATATATCTGGGTTTTTTTGGGTCAAAGCTTCTTTGTTATGTGATGTAATATTGAATAAATTTCTATGCTTTGTTCGTAATTTCATTCGATTTTTTTTATGGTTTGAGTTAAGAGATCTCAAGTTCTTTTGCAGAACTAGTTTATTCTAGTTCACACATTTTTCAAGTTTGTTTTCTTTTTTTAAAATTTTTATATTTTTTTTGTAAGGATAAATCTTTTCACTTTTTAAGTTTGTTGAAATGAAAATCTTGTCCGGGTTTATGAGTTTGTGAATTTTTTGCTGTTTCTTTTGATTCTCATTTGAGTGTTTAAGTATTTTCTGGTTTTTTAAAAGTCAAAATTTTCTTTTACTAAAGTTTTCTTTTGATATCTCATATTGATTGGTTATATTCAAGGACTTCAGGTAAAGATTATCTTCTTAAGCCTTATACTTGTTTATGATATGATCATAGGAATGAAATCATTATAGACTCAAAATTTAAGAATTTGTGTCCTTAATTTTTCATGTTTTTTAAATATAAATGCCAAATGTGTTTTAAGAAAATATTTAGTTGTGTTTACTGTATCTGAAAAATGGTTTCTTGGGTTATAGGTGGAATTTTTTATTAAGTCTAAGCCTTTAAGGTATGTTTTGTGTGCATGCGCTTCATTTATCTTTACTTGGTTAAACAAGTTTTCTTTGTTTGTCAACAGAGAAAATATTTTTTTAAAAATCTTGTGGTTGTTCACTTGAGTGATTAAAAACATTGGGTTATTTTACAAGCTACTTGGATGAATGGTATGTTTTTTTTTCAATCGATTTCTCTACAATTATGTATACATGTGCTTTCTCTCAGTTGAGTTTAGTATATTATGTTCTCAGGTATTGTTTAGTTGGTCCTCAGGTTTCATTATTATAGTATGATCTTCTAATTTTTAGACAAAATTTATACAGACTAGATGAGTCAATTTTTTAAAGTTAGGTTCTGTGTTTTTTGTTATCTTATGAAACTTGTATGTTTCTGAAGTATCTTTGGTCATGTGATTATGTGGTTTCTTGAATAATATTAAAGATATTTTTTAACTACGGCCATGTCTAGATAGGTCCTAGTGTCTCATCTCTTAAAATTGTATTTTGATAACTGCATTTATCATTAGCATATTTGGTTTCATGGTGTCTTAGTTGACGTATATATCATATTGTATATGTTCATGTTACTGGTTAGTTTGAACTGTGTAGTTCATGATTATTTTTAGCCAGTTTCTTTGTTGTATTAGGTTTCTATCATAATTAGGTGAAACCTGTTCTGTCTAGTTTTGTTTGATAAGGTTCATCAAGTGGATGGTCTTATCTTTATTCTTTTGTCTGGACCAATAGTTTTCCATATTCTGTCTTAGCTTTTGATTTTGCAGCATATGAAACTTTGTTTGGTTGTGTTTTATAGTCTAATATAGCTTATGCTAGTATTATTGTTATTAGACTTGTATTTTGAATCATATGATTCAATATTGAATGTGAAGTTGTAAAAGTTTTTGCTTGGTTCAAATTAGTCTTTATGTTCTTTACAAGTTTTTATATGTCTCTTGTAAAGTTGTAAAAGTTTTGATCAAGTCAAATTAGTCTTTAAGTTCTTCACAGTTCTTGTCTTCAGACATTGTTCTGGGTTTTTAAAAGGTCATGTGGCTTTTTACTCTTTCTCTTATCAGATATGTTTTAGTCTAAAGAAATCATATGATTTTTTTGTTGTCTTAATCAGAAATTGTTTTTCTGATTACCTTTTGTAGTGTTAAAGGAAGTTGGTTTATATTTTCCAACGCCATAATCTTGGGTGTTGTGTGACTTTATGTTTCATCAGTTGTGTATAATATCTGATTTTGTCATGCAATTATAGGATGTATGAATTTTTATCCTTTATGGTGATTACTTCAAGTTATGATGTACCTTGTGGCATTTTTGTGGTTATTCTTGTCAATTATGAATCCAAAATTCATTACTTGATTAAGAATTTGAGATGAATATTTTGAGAAAAGGGCTATTACCATAAATGGTTTTTTCTTTTAATAGATTAGTTGTAGGATGGCTGGTTTGAAGTTGTTTCTTACTAGCTGTTGCTTTGTGAAGATTGCAAGCTATAGTTGTTGGCTTGTCTTCATATGTTGACTTAGATTTTTTTTTCTCCTGAGCATTCTTTTTCTTGTCTTGTATACCTGAAATTTGTGATTAAATCTTGAAAGATGTGTGAAGGTTATCTTCTCTTACATGAACCTAGTATGTCTTCATATTGTATGTAGATTTATTGCTCACATTAAAATCGTGCAATTTTTTTCTTCTTGTTTCCTAATTCACAAAATTCAAGGTTTTCTTTCAAAGCTTCTTTGTCATCAAGGGTATCATACAAGTCTTTTGTTCTTGATTTGTGGTTGTCATTCTCTATTCTTTATTTTTTTAAGTACATGATGTAATTTGAAGCATGGAATTGGGCTTGGATCGGATGCTAAGTATTATGTACTAGCAATTTGCTAGCAGAATTGAATACTCATGTTTGTTTTTTATTAAGTTGTATTGTGGTAGTGCAGCATTGGCTATAGAAGTCAATCTATTTTTATTCTTACAGAAAACACTTTGAGATAGACATGGTTTTTAAGAGAAAAGGTAGCTTCTGGTATCATTTCAAATGTTTCAAATGAGTCTTGTAATCAATAAGCATAGGTTTTACAAAAGGGTTGCCTGTAGCTCAACATAATAATCTGGTAAAAAGAATTAACATCTTTGATGTATTTAGTTTATAAAATTGAGGGAGGGTGTTAAAAATATGATTAATATTAATACCAATTTTATTCTTCAATTTTATTCTTATATGTGTGTATTCTTTATTGTGACATGAAATGTTGTTGGGCTTATGAGAGCAATCTGTTGGGCTGCTGTTGGGCTATTAAAGAGGATAAATGGCTGGATTTATTTTAAGTTCAAGATGACAAATGTAATATCTTGGAAGACTATTCGACTATTCGAGAAGCAAGGATGGGTTGCTATCATTTTCTTCTTTGATTTCATACATTTTGAGTATGATTCTTTACAGAGTATTGTTCATCAATCAGTGAAGTTATTGTTTACTTTTGTGTTAGTCTGATCCAATTGAGTCGATTGTTTTAGGGTTTCGAGTCTTTGTTATTAGATCGAGTTGTAATAGTTTCTTATTCTTAGGATTTGTACTTGTTAAAGCTTCTTGGTATTAATCACAGATTCATGAGGAATCTGTAAGTTGTGATATCATGATTTCTTGACACTATCATCACCAGCATAGAAATCAGAAATGGCAACCATAATGCTACTGTAAATGGATTTTCCGACCCATGACTCCATGTCAACGACGACCCCGACATTTACCACATCATGAGCATGCAAACCTTGGTTTAAACTAAGCAAAAATAGTATAACCCAAAACCAAAATTTGCTTCTTTTGGGAGACATGGGTTCTTGTTTTCAGAAAGAAAATAAACCACAGCTAGCCCAAGGACAACATGATCAAACAGGTACAACACACACAAACATATATATACGTGTGTGTGTGTACTGATAAGCTAGTTGGCAATTTAATTTAGGATACAAGGAGTTGACTAGCAAAAACCTCATTTTGTAAGACTTAAACCATTTCGATTTGATTGGTTAGCCATCTGAGTTGAACAGGTCAAGTTGGACTTAATCCATCGCTCTTATATATATAGCTGGATATTGAATAATAACTTATCTTAACTCATATAATTAAAAAATAAATTATGCAAATGATTTAAAGTATAGTTAATTGTCACCAACATTTATATATATTATAGGTTTAGTATAGAAAGTTATAGGCCAACTACTTAACTAAAATATAAATTATATATGTATAACATTGGCGAATCCATAAAATTTTTTAGTAGGGGGCGGAAATTTTTAAAGTTGTTTAGCCCATCCCCATTCACAATCTAATCCAACCCAACCTTTTAATAAAAAATTAATTTCACTCTCTTCAACCTACACAAACCGATTAAACCTAAATTTTTACTCTCATTAACATCCTAACCTTTACTACTTTTTTATTAAATATATACAATTTATGATTTTTAGTTTTTATTAAAAGTTATTAGATTTTTTAGTTTTTATTAAATAAATATAATTTATGATTTTCAGATAATAAGTTTGATCCAGAAATTTTCTAAACCAATAAAAAAACTTTCAAGTTTTCTATAAGATAAATCAATGATTATTTATATTCATTTTATTTTAAAAATACATTTTTTAAACGAATTCCGTTTTTAACAAAATTTATACCGACATGTTCATTAAAAAAAACTGATCAAGACTATGTTTTCAGATTTTTTTAAAAATGTTAATTATTAGTATTTATTGAATAAAATAAGATTAACTAAAGCTAATTATGTTAAAGTAAAAAAGAAAAAGAAAAAAAAAACAAATTTATTGGGTTGCAATCAAGGTTGCAGGAGCGACCAGATCGAGCCATTTGAAGGGTATGTAATATTTTTTTCTATTCAGTTCATCGGGTTATGTTGAATCGAGTTGGGTCATGTTACAAAAAGACAATTAAACTAAATTTTATGTGTTAAATCATAATAAAAATACAATAAAACTAAAGTTATTCTTATGCCTATCAAAATGAGAGGGTTGGGTATGGTTCGGTGATAGGTTTGAACATGTTTGGTTTAGGATGGGTGCAAGTCATAATGAGTTTTTAAAAAAAATTAGTTCGGTTTTAAATGAGTCATTTTATAAAACATCAATTTCATTTATGTTCAAAATAAATTGTAAGTAAACAAATAGTTTAATTGAATAAGTTTTTAGTAATTTTCTTATTAAATATATTATTGATCATTGTTGTCAATTGAATCAATTATATTCATATAGTTTTTAAGTCACCTATCTTGTTATAGGTCAAGATTGTTATGTATGTTGTTCTAAACGGGGTTTTATTTTATAAAATTCTATCTAAAAGAATATTTCTGACGACTTTTTTTAAGTAACCCTTTCTCTAAAAAACATGTATAAGTATCACTTTAATTCTCATCACAAGTCTGATTATGCAAATTTAAGGGGAAGCGATTGCAAAATATAAAGGGAGTCTGTGAGGATTTTAACATATATATACCACTAGAAAAAAAATTCAAGTGGGGGCATCACCCTTCTACATGGGTACGTCACTGTGTATGAATACATTCATGTATACATTACCAGAATATTGAACTAATAGTATTAATATTATCATCATATTCAGTATATCCTACAATTAGCAAAGCTAAAGTAGGGTCTGAGGAGGGTAAAATGTAGACGGTCTTACCTCTACCCTGTAGTATAGAGAGGCTGCTTCCAATAAGACACATCTGCTTATGATGTCTAATTAACTGATAGTATTAATATAATACATGCAAAGCAAATGCCACAATCATCACAGTGATACTGTCTCTTGGATGTCTGCAAAGAATAAATCAAAATATAGATGATTCTACACTAAAGCAGGAGGAGTAGCATTGCTTCATGAACATTGATATATAGGTAATCAAAGCAGATAACACCACCAAACAACAACAAAGTTTTTATATATGTTGCAAAAACAAAAAAAATACAACCAACTAATAATCAAATTAAATAAGGAACATAACATACTTTCTTAAGTTAACCATTGCATAAAACATAAAACTACTTAAAAGAAAATAAACAAACGCAGCTAACACGATCTTATACACCAAGAATGCTCCTCATTTCCAGAAACTCAACTCTCGGTAGTGGTTTAGTTAATATATTTGCACATTGTTTTTCTCCATTGACATGAATCACCTTTATGTCACCTCTTTCCACACATTCTCGTATGAAATGATACTTCATATCAATATGTTTACTACGACCATGAAACACAGGTTTCTTCATAAGAGCAATTGTAGATTCACTGTCAACATACAGTTTCACACTTGGCACCCGTAACATCCATGTGCAAACTTTTCAACTACAAAGCTTGACAAGAAGCTGAAGTGGCAGCCATAAACTCTGCCTCGCATGAAGACAACGCCACAATTTTCTGTTTCTTGCCATGTAATCAAGCTTCCCGAGAGGTAGAATACGGTTCATGTCGTCCCCTTCCTATCCTCTACATCAGTCCCATGGCTACTATCGCTGAACCCGACCAATTCACAATTGCCTCCCTTTACATGACATGTATAATAGAGTACCTTTCACATAACATAAGATTTGTTTCATAGTTTTCAAATGCCCTTCTTTAGGTGACTCCATGAATCTACTAATGACATCTACTGATCGGGTCGAGTATGTAACAAGTACCTTAACGTGCCAACTAGTCATCTAATCTGTTGCACTCATAGGTTCACCTGCATATTCTTTTGTCAAACAAAACTTTGGCTCCATAGGCTATTTTGTGGTTTTACATTCCCACATAGCTGCTGCTTCAAGTAACTTTTTGCATAATTACTTTGACCAAGTGTTATGCTCTTACCTCAAAGACTCTTTTCTGATGTGTTTTAAATTCAGCCATTTCGATCTTCATTGGAACCCATCACAATCCTATCATCTATGTAAACACCAACTATTAAAATGTTGTTTGACCCCTTCAGCTTATAAATTGCATGTTCTTGAAGACATTTCTGAAAACCAACTCACTTTAAGGCTTTATCAAGCCGTATATTCGAGGCTACCTCGGTGTGCCTGTCTGTAACGACCGGTTTTAACAGTCATGACTGTAAAAAATAAATGTTTTTATGTTTATAAAATTATGTTGAGATAATAATATAATAACATTTGGGGTATTAGGGTTAACTAGTAACTAATTTGATTAGGTTGGTTAAGTGAGTTAACTAGTTTAAAAGCTTGAGGGGCTAAAGTTGCCAAAACCTAAAACTTGAATATGGGGAAAAATGTTTGACTTGAGTCAAACAACTAGATTTTTTTTTTATCTAGTGTGTGTGTGTGTGTGTGTGTGTTTTGGACGTTCAAGAAGAGGAAAAGAAGAGAAGCTTCAAAAACCCTAACTTCAAACCTTTGATTCTTGGGCTAAATTCGAGTTTGAGGAGCTAAATCACTATCCTTAGTGATTACTAACATCTTGTAAGTGACTTGTGATTCTTAATTTGATGTTAGTCATGATTTCTTGAGGTGAACAAGATACGGGTTTTTCTCAAATCTTGAAATTTGTTGTTCAAATGGTTTAGAAACCATGAATGGATGTTTATTATGAGTTTGAAACAATCAAACTACTAGTTATTATCAATTTTGGTTGAGAATGATTTGTATGTGAGTTGGGTAAATTATGTGGGTTTGAGTTCACATATGAGTATGATGAATGGAAGTGTAAAATGGTGTTATGTTGATGTTTTGGATGCATGAGTGTAGTCAAAACTCAAAAAAATCTATTAAACTTATAGTTTTAATGAGTTTGAGCATAAAATGGGATTTCTGAATGAATTGAAATGATCAAGATAGTGTGCATGAGAAATCTTGCACATAAGTTGTTTGTTAAAATGCCAATAGTTGACTTTTGGTCAAATTTGGTGAATTGAATCAATAAATGGGTTTTGAGAGGTTATAATTGTAACCTAGAGTAGTTGATAGCAAATTGTTTGAGTTGATAAGCCTATGTCAGTCTTAACTAGAATGTTAGTTAAGAAAAGTTGAAATTGTTGTGAAATAGGTGGTGATATTGGAAGTACTAAGGAAAGACAAAGAGAAGGCAAAACACGATTTGTTAATCTCTAATCCTATGCTAAGGTAAGTTATCTAACTTGCCAAACACCATATTTGTGATGTAGTAATAGTCTACTAATTGAATTGGTTTGTTTATGAATAGTTTGGTTCATAGGTGTTATTTGTTGATTGTGCAGTTTGACTTATTTAGTCAAACTGTGCATACCGAATTTTATGTTGAGTTGTAGTTAATTGCAATGACATTGGGTGTTAATTGATGAGCTAGTCTCACATTTGAACTAAATTGGTTATGAATTGTTAAATTCATTAATGAATTGAGTTGATTGTGTGGTTTGACTTATTTGGTCAAACTATGTATATATATATATATACATATACATATATATATATATATATCAAAATATGAGATTGTGATTATGTGTAGTCCACTAATTGAGTTGAATTTATTATGAATTTTTGAATTCATATTTGAATTGGATTACTTATGAATTGTTTAGTTCATAATTGAAATTGGTTTGATTGTTAAGTTTGACTTTATTTAGTCAAACTGCATATAGATCATAATGTTTGAATTATGACTTTGTGTAATGGAATTGAATGTCAATTGGTTGGGTAAATCTATGATAGAATTATCGGAGGATGAATATCATAGAATCATGGTTTATAAATGTTTATAAACCTATGAATTGTTGGTTGATATAAAATCTATGATGGAAGTACTAGAGTGTGAACATCATAGTATGAGTTGGAAATTGTTGATTACTTCACCACTTGAATGTGGAAGTAAATTTTGGTAAGTTATGATGGAAGTACTTGGGTGAGAACATCATAACTATGTTGAATCTCAATTTGCCACTTGAGTGTGGTTTAATTGATTTGAATTGGTTGAAATTTGATTAATTGAGAGATTTGATTGGAAATATATAATGGAAGTACCTAAGGGTGAACATTATAGTAATTATTGATGAAATATGTTTGGTTATCGATTGAATAACTAAACGAGTTGATATGAAAGGAAACTATAGGAATTAAATCACTTCTGGTGATTTTGACCCGTTAAGGGAAAATAATGCATAAACTATGTTTGGTGTGCATTTGTATGTTTGAATTTATTATAATATGATTTGAACATGATAATAATACATATAATATGTATGTGGATGATTGGATTGAGTTTTGGAAGGGTCATAGCGTTAATTGCTTGAACTTGAAATTTTGACCCGTTTAAATAATTTATTCACAAATTGATTTAATTAGTATCCAATTGGGTTTGGATATGTTGTGATATGAATTTGAGGAGTTTCTAATCCATATAATATGTATTGGGAACTTGGGATTTAGTTTTGGGTGGTTTGGAATGATCGAAAGTGGTTAAAAATGGTCAAAACGCGCATTATGGAAGAAAACCTGCACCCAGGGCCGTAGCTTACGGTCTGGGAAAATCCCACTTTGTCCATTTTGATGTTTTAAACGCGTTTTAAAACCTAGAACCCTTCCGATTCGAACCATAACTTATATTTGGATAATCTTACTTAGTTCTTAGGAACTAATGGTGAAATTATATGTGGTGTTTACAGGTCAGAATTAGATGATGCGTTAAAGCTCATGATCGGGCACGTAAGTTGAAAGTTCAAACGTTTTGGAAAATTTTGGTTGTTGGGTTTTCATACAAACTATTGTATGTTGATTTTAGAATGTAATTAGTAAATAATCAAGTACATATTACTTGTATAAATGTTTTTGACGCTTCCGCATAAATCTTTGATAAAGTTTTGAGTTAAAATTTAACTGGGACCTAAATTTGACACTTGTAAGCTTGTATGAATTTTGGGTGTTACACTGTCTCAATCCGTATAGACACATTTATCCTTTCCCTTTAACACAAATCCCTCTGGCTGAGATACATAAACTTCCTCTTCGTGAACACCATTTAGGAATGCAGACTTCACATCAAGATGGTACACAACCCAACCTTCTTTTTCTGCCAATGCCAACAATAACCGAATAGATTACAATTAGGCCACCAGTGCAAAAACCTCCTCGAAATCAATTCCCTTTTGTTGCACAAAGCCTTTTGCAATCAATCAAGCCTTGTATGTTTCTAACTCATACTTGTGAGTCCTTCTTCACTTTATAGACCCATTTTAGCCCAATTGACTTATACATTCCTGATCACAATAGTCTTGGAACTTCATGGACATAAACTCACCATCACGATGAAAAATTATTTCCTTTACTTTACATTCATCACCAATCTTTCTTTAACATCATACAGCTTCAAGTATTCATACTTCATGTCTACTCAATATCTTCACCCGTAACTACACCATCGGTTTTCGCTCGGTTTGGTTTTGTCGGTGCGGTTGTGTCTAATAAATCGGTTTAGTTTGGTTAATCGGTTTTCTTGCAAACCCAATGTTTAATTAATTAAATTATATCTTTTTATGTTTATTTAACCATGAAATTAGGGTTTTATTTTTCCTATCGGTTTTTTATCACAATTTGTGTAACAATTTGTGGGAAAAAAACATTAGGTAGCAAATTTTCATAGGAAAATTAATGTTTTTTCTAATGACTACATACTAATCCTATTACGAAAAAATAAACCAAACCAATTGCAAATATCAATCACTGATCCACCTTCAATATCAAAAGTCACTCGGAGTTCGACTTACATATAAACAAACAAACAAGTTACCTAATATATTCTCACTTTTCAATAGAGTTTGAGAGAAAGATGAAAACTGAAAGGTAATCAGACGTACACTATGCAACTCACACACACACACAACACTATATTATGATAACTGGGAACTTTCAAATTGAATAATCAAAACAAAACAATCGCGTACGTACATTAAAGGAAACTTCAGCAACATCAAAAAAAATATCAAAAATAACCGAACAAAAACTACCAAACTAAAACGTGCAAAAACATGCAGTATGTGGCTCCAGTTAACCCACGTTCCAGACTCCATTATCGTAGCCACCATTTTGTCTTCACTTCAACTTTAGTCAACGAAAGTCACAATTGCATTCCAACACTCACCTCCTTAATTTGACTTGAGTCACCCAGATCTTCCACCCCAAGCACACTTCTCATCTCTACGAATCTTATTCGAGGTAGCGGCTTGGTTAAAGTATCCGCCCTTTTCTCTTTTCCACTAATATGTTCAACAACTATATCACCTCGTTCCACACATTATCTTATAAAATGATACTTCGTGTTTATGTGCTTACTTCGACCATGAAAAACCGGATTTCTCATCAATGAAATGGCTGAAATATTATCGACATAAATCTTCACACTTGAAATTCTCCAACCTGTTAGTTCAGCAACTAAAACTTTTAACCAGAGTGCTTCACATGCAGCCGATGTAGCTGCCATAAATTCAGCTTCACATGATGAAAGGGCTACGGTTCTTTGCTTCTGAGAAGACCATGTAGTCAATCCCCCAGCTACATAAAATGTTGTACCAGTCGTTCCCTTCTAATCAACCACATCTGAACCATAGCTACTGTCACTAAATCCAATTAGTGACCTGCATCCACTCCTCTTTTATTTTAGACCATAATTTGTTGTACCATTTACATACCTTAGAATTTGCTTTAAGGATTTATAATGATTTTCTTTTGGTGCCTCCATAAATCTGCTTACAACTCCAACACAATACCCAATATCAGGTCTTGTGTTCAATAGGTACCTCAAGCTCCCAACAAGCCTTCTGTAATCTGTTGCATTTACAAGTTCACTTGTATCATCTTTTGATAAACTTAGCTTCCGTTACATAGGTGACTTTGACAAGTTACAATGCTCCATCCCAGCTTCTTTAAGTATCTTCTTCGCATATGCACTTTGGTTGATTGAAATCCCATCCATCCTTTGTTTAACTTCAATACCAAGGTAGTAAGATAGTTTTCCAAGATCAGTCATATCAAATTGCTTCTTTAATTGCATCTTAAACTCAGCAACTCGTTCCTCATTCAATCCAACCACTATCAAATCATCCACATAAACTCCAATTATCAGAACCATAGATGAGTTTTGAATCTTATACACAGCATGTTCTTGAGGACATTTTTTGAAACCCCACCTGCTTCAATGCTTTATCGATCCGGACATTCCATGCACTAGGGGCTTGTCGCAACCCGTACAATGCTTTATACAGCCTATATACCATGTGTTCCTTTCCTTTTACCTCGAACCCTTCAGGCTGCTTAACATAAACCTCCTCCTCTAACTCACTATTCAAGAATGCCGACTTTACATCTAGATGGTATACGGGCCATCCTTCACTCGCTGCCAAAGCCAAGATAACTCGTATGGTTTCAAGTATCGCAACAGGCGCGAACACCTCCTCAAAATCAATGCCCTTTTGTTGCACATAGCCCTTTGCAACTAATCTTGCCTTGTGCTTCGTTATTTTCCCTTGAGGATCCTTTTTCAGTTTATACACCCATTTAAGACCAATAGCTCTGTGACCGACAGGCAAATCACATAGCTTCCATGTTCTGTTCTGTTCTTTGCAATTGACTCCAACTCTTGCTTCATAGCCTCCTGCCACAACCTACTTGTAGCAGCCTCATAATAAGTGATCGGTTCTTCTTCTGCCAGCAACAGTTCATTGTTTCGAATTGGAACTGTTTCAGAATAGATTTCATCCAATGGTCGATACCCTTTTACGGGTGTATTATCAATATCAGGATTACTCAATCCTCCTGACTCCATTACGTTCCCTGAATTCGAATCAAATTCACCTTGAACCAAATTTGTAAATGAATTATTAACTGTTCGTGGCGTTTGGGGTGACCCGTTACTTCCAACTCCAATATCACTACTTGTCTCATAGGGCTCTCGATATCAAGACCCACAGGTTGTGAATCTTGATTCACTTCTTTTGTATTCCCATGCACATGCATACTCGATCCACCAAGTATGTTCCCAGTCTCACCTTTACTGTAACACCCCGACCGACGGCGGAATCATCGGGATGCCACGAGGGATGTGTAGATTGTTCAAAAGCTCGTGGGCATCTAATTCAATCATCATATATCATTTAAATCAACCAAAATAATTACACAAAAATCATGTTCATCATGAATCAAATACATCAGTTACACAAAAGAATTAGTTAAACTAACTAAACTCTAATCGCCAGAATTTAGTTAATTAACTAAGTCCAAGATCCTATATGATGATGTCCAAAATAGAAGAGATCCCCTCTTCATTCCTACTTGTCCCCATCACCTGAAACATGTAAGAAAACAAGTGTCAACTACAAAAGTAGTTGGTGAGTAATCATAAGTTTTTATATTTAAAAATGTTTTAATAAAATGAATTTGAAAGTTTATGCTTAAAAATGGTTTTATAAAATGTTTTGTTTAAAACGGGTATAAAACTTATGATCTTCTTGAGCAAATCCATATGAATACCTGTATGAGATAATCCAACACACATCCATCAATTCAACAGCCAAACACATACACAATCACATAACCACATAACCAAATCAATCATAGCCAATCACAAATAATCATAATCAATTATAAGCAATCAATCCACAACAAATCAACCAAACTCAATCAATCATATTCTCAATCAATGTTCGTGACTATACATGATTCCTTATGTATTTAACATAAGTTAGATACATGAATCATGGAGTGGTCGCTAACCACGTGACAATACATGAAGTCAAAGCAATTAACCGAAGTCAAGAGCAATACTTCACGGATGTGGAAACCCTCCACGTGACAATACATGAAGTCAAAACAATTAACTGAAGTTAAGAGTAATGATTCACGGATGTGGAAATCATCCACGTGACAATACATGTAATCTTTGTTATTGACCTAAGTCAATAACAATGTTTACACGGATATAAAGAAATAATAGATAATCCATTAATAATAATATTTCCAAATGTGAGTATCATATTGATCAACAGGTATTAACCTTGTGTTGTCAAAATAATATTTAAACCGGTATACATGTTTCACCTCCGAGTTTTAAAACTAAAACAGTTTAAAGAAAGGGAGGTTATGAGAACTCACCTGAAGTCCTTAGAATTCAGGTTCTCGTATAATGCGCGCTCGCGTATGTAAACTCAAAGCAACTCAAGAATCTGTAATTTTAAGATGTGATCGTGTTTATAAGTACAAGTGTTTTATTAATATTGGATGATCATCGCGATTTACTTTAAACCCATAGGTACTTTATTAACTTAGTTTTATTTGTTTCTAAGTTAGGTAGTGACATCTAGGGTTTATAGATATTTCACCTACAATTGTGCTTTAAACTTATAAGCTTCAATTCCTCAATGTATAAGGGTCTTAAATTTACAATTTAAAAGTTTACACTTATAAAGGTATCACCCTTATACTTTAAGTACACTTTTATATCCATGCATGTATAATTAAGTCTCTTAACCACCTATATCAAGTTATCAAAATCAACTTTATGGATTTAAATGATTACACTTAAGTTATTTTCAAAAACATTCACATTTTAATATCTTCAAAATTTAAGGGTGATATTATTAAGGAAAGATGGCAACTTAATTATTCCCATGCATGCATGGTTATCTACACACATGTATGTATATAATTCGTGTCCCCCATCTGCCCTTAATCTTCTAATTAACGAATTTAGGTTTTTATGTCACATGAAAAGCAGCGAACCTATAACCTAGTTACAACTAGGTTCGGCCCCAAGTAGGAAGGGTTCGGTGAGGGTCTAAGGTTCGCCCAGCTAATTAGGGTTTGCTCTTGCATGGTTCGGCAGTTAATAGGTTCGTTCATCCTTCGTTCAACTAGCAACCATGGTTCGGTCACCGTATGGTTCGTGAGCCAAGGGAGGAGGGTTCGTCACCCTAAGAGATTCGTAGGTCACAAGCAAAGGTTCGGATCAGAAGGGTTCGTTTGGTCCAATGGCTTCGGTTGACCCTACTTGGGTTCGGCAGTTTGAGAAAAGTTCGCTGGAATCCCCGAACCATCCTAGCTTCGTTGCACCAGGGTTCGTAGTGGCCGAGGGTTCGGCTAACCCTTTACAGGTTCGTTAGTCGCGAACCATCAGCAGCCCATTGTCCTCACGATCATCACCAGTCAATAGCAGGTCTGTCTATGGCTTCTATACCTCAACAATAACTCGACTTAGCATAAAACAAGGTCCTAATCTCGATCAAACGTACAAAACCCGACTACATTGTGTTTATGACAAAACCCGAAAACAAAACATCAGATTTACCTTGATTCTGCGGTTAAGAACTTGATTTCTTCGTATCTACTTGTTCCTCTCGATCACACGAACGCGTGGGCGCCAAGATCTCGTGATTTCGTTGGTTAACGAAGGAGATATCGTAGAGAGAAGTTGTAGAGAGAGAAAGTGTCGTGAATTTGATGCTAGAGAGAGAGAGATGGCCTTGTAAAATGAAGAAGAAGAGAAATAAGGGGATTTTATAGTCCGGTCGATCCCCGTGTGCCCGGTCTCGTTCTTACCGCGTTAATCATAATAAAACATTCGGTTTTTACGCGTTAATCATATTTAAACATAATGCGTTAATTAAATAAGTTTCGTTTTTACTAAAATAGCTTTCTCAATATAAAATTGTTTAAATACAAGTTCTTCGTTTATTTTCGTTAATCAATTATTTAATAATTTAATTTATTTGAAAACATTTTAGGTTGTGATTCCTAATAAACGTTTTTAGTTTCCATTTATTAGATTAATATCGTTTGATAATGTTTAACTATCTCGTCGAAAAGCGTTACTCGCGTACGTATTCGTAAAGATCGTCACCTTTGCGAATCCGATGCTCGTACCGTATTTCGATTTGATTTATGATTTATGGAATATCGTTTTAGAACATTATTCTTAATAATCATATTCGTGTGAATCGTCACCCACGCGAATACATTATTAAGTTAATGTTTCTAAATCAATACTCGCGTTTAACTAATGTTCGTAACCTCACATCGCGTAATTAACTCCCAACATTTATTAACTTTAATATTATCATTTCCCAAACCAAAACCCACTAAACCCTAGTCACTGACACATCCATGATAGACCGAAATATGCATATATATAGGGCATATGTAAGGGTCAGTCGCAACTGCCCTAGCCACCGTCCCACCGCTATTTCGATAAACCATGACCATGGGTCCTTGACTACGTTTAGTAACCAGACTCAAACAAACTCCCAGTTCCATCCCAAATCCATTCTCATTCCATAACAATAACCCATAATCAGTATAATCATCTGCGATAAACACTCTGGTTCTGTTTAGTTAATTTACAACTAAACTTCCCATGGTTTACACGTATAATATATTATAATCATGTATACCAGCAACAGTGATAATATCAGTAAAGTCAATCAATAATCTCATAATCATTAATAATCATAAATATCCAGTCGTAACAGTACATTCGTACGGATGTACGGACGTACGGACAACCGAAAGTACAGTGATGTTACAGTCTCCCCTAGTTAAAGGAATTTCGTCCCGAAATTCAACTTGGAGTGACTGTAGTAAATAAATGTGGGTACTTAAGCTTCATCTGATCTTCCCGCTCCCATGTGAATTCTGGACCCCGCTTCGATTCCCAACGTACTTTGACAATTGGAATTCTACTGCGTTTGAGTTGTTTAATCTCCCGATCCATTATCTCCACTGGTTTTTCAACAAAGTGCATGGTATCATCGATGCGGATGTCATCGAGTGGTACCTGAAGATCCTGATCAGCTAAGCACTTTCTTAGATTGGACACGTGAAACGTCGGATGCACATTACTAAGTTCTGGAGGAAGTTCCAATTTGTAAGCAACCTTCCCGATCCGTTCAAGGATCTTAAAAGGGCCAACGTATCGTGGAGCAAGCTTCCCCTTCTTCCCAAATCGAACAACGCCCTTCCAAGGCGACACTTTAAGCAATACCATATCCCCCACTTCAAACTCCAAAGGTTTTCTTCGTTTATCCGCGTAGCTTTTCTGTCGACTGCGAGCAGCTAACAGATTGTCGCGGATCTGGCGAATCTTGTCAGTCGTTTCCTGAATAATCTCGGGACCAGTGATCTGCGAATCGCCGACCTCAGTCCAACAAATAGGTGACCGACATTTCCTGCCATAAAGAGCTTCAAACGGTGCCATACCAATGCTCGCGTGATAACTGTTGTTATACGAGAACTCAACCAATGGTAGATGGCTATCCCAATTGCCACCGAAATCGATGACACAAGCTCTCAACATGTCTTCCAGTGTTTGAATCGTTCGCTCCGTTTGACCATCCGTTTGAGGATGATAAGCAGTGCTAAGATCCAGTCTTGTTCCAAAGGCTTCATGAAGTGATTCCCAAAATCGTGCCGTGAAACGAGCATCACGGTCCGATATTATGCTTAAGGGAATACCATGTCGGCTAATGATCTCATCAATGTAGATACGAGCTAACTTCCTCACAGGGTAAGTTTCGCGTATCGGTAAGAAATGAGCCGACTTGGTCAATCTGTCAACAATTACCCAGATACTATCTTTACCGTTCGCGGTCCGTGGGAGTTTAGTAATGAAATCCATGGAGATGTTCTCCCACTTCCACATCGGTATTTCTGGTTGTAGTAACAATCCCGAAGGTCGCTGATGTTCTGCCTTGACTTTAGCACAGTTAAGGCACTTAGACACATATTCAGCAATATCCTTCTTCATTCCAGGCCACCAGTACAAGCCCCTAAGGTCTTGATACATCTTATCAGCACCTGGATGGATTGAATAACGAGACTTATGAGCTTCATCCATAATCAGCATCCTAAGATCACCCCTGTTCGGTATCCACAACCGATTCAAATAATACATCAAACCGTCATCCTTAGTTTCCAATAAGATTTCGGCCCCGCAAGACATCTCATTCTTCAAATTATCTTGAGCTAATGAGTGTTGTTGGGCTGTGAGAACATCATTACGGAGGTTATTGTGCACTCGGACACTATGGATTTGAACTTGACTCTTGCGACTAAGCGCGTCTGCTACTACATTCGCCTTACCAGGATGGTAGCGAATTTCACAGTCATAATCATTCAACAGTTCAACCCATCTCCGTTGTCTCATATTGAGCTCTTTCTGATTTAGAATATGTTGCAAACTTTTATGATCAGTAAAGACTACACACTTGGTGCCATAAAGATAATGTCTCCATATCTTCAAAGCAAACACGACTGCACCAAGTTCCAAGTCGTGCGTAGTGTAGTTCTTCTCATGAATTTTCAATTGTCTTGATGCATAAGCTACAACCTTTCCCTGTTGCATGAGAACACAACCGAGGCCTAAGTTGGATGCATCACAATAGACTACAAAATCATCATTTCCATCAGGCAGTGTCAAGACAGGAGCATCACAAAGTTTCTGCTTCAGAGTCTGAAATGCCTCTTCTTGTTTTGGTCCCCACTCGTATGGCCTATTTTTCTGAGTCAAAGCAGTGAGAGGGACAGCAATTCTGGAGAAGTTCGATATGAACCGCCGATAGTAACCGGCAAGTCCAAGGAACGATCGAATCTCCGTCGGTGTCTTCGGTGTACTCCAATTCTTCACAGCATCAATCTTTGCAGGATCCACGTGAACACCGTATTCGTTGACTATGTGTCCCAAGAATTGAACTTCTTTAAGCCAAAATTCACATTTAGAGAATTTGGCATACAGCCGCTCCTCTCTTAGGATCTCCAAAACCAACTTAAGGTGTTTCTCGTGTTCTTCCTTAGTCTTTGAGTAGATCAGAATATCATCAATGAATACTATCACAAATTTATCCAAGTATGGCCTGCAAACTCGGTTCATGAGGTCCATGAAAACCGCAGGTGCATTGGTAAGGCCGAAAGGCATTACCAAAAATTCATAATGGCCATATCTGGTTCTAAAAGCTGTCTTGGGAATATCATCATCATGTACGCGAAGCTGATGATACCCAGACCTAAGATCGATCTTTGAAAACCATGCCGAGCCTTGAAGCTGATCGAAGAGATCGTCGATGCGCGGCAGTGGATATCGATTCTTAATTGTGAGTTTGTTTAATTCGCGATAATCGATGCACATTCGGAATGACCCGTCCTTTTTCTTGACAAACAAGACCGGTGCACCCCATGGTGAATGGCTCGGGCGAATGAATCCTTTGTCAGTCAGCTCTTGTAGCTGGCTCGCCAATTCTTGCAACTCCGAAGGCGCAAGTCTGTAGGGAGCTTTGGCGACTGGGTTCGCACCAGGTACTAAGTCGATTCGGAACTCAACTTGACGTTCTGGTGGAAGACCCGGCAAATCATCTGGAAATACTTCTGGGAAATCTCGTATCACTGGAACATCTTCAATCTTCTTTCCTTTCTCTTTCTTCTCCACAATATGAGCTAAGAATGCTATACATTTCTTCCTAAGGTACTTATGTGCTTTAGTGCAAGACATCAGCTTAAGACCTTTACTAGCAGTTTCTCCAATTATTCTCAAAGTTTCACCCGAAGCTAAAGGAATACGAATATATTTCTCATGACAAACAATCTCCGCTCTGTGGGTGGCTAACCAATCCATGCCTATGATAACATCAAAGCTACCAAGATGCATAGGTATGAGATCAATTGGGAAAACGTGATCATTTAAGTTCACCGTACATCCAACTATAATAGTGTCAATATCAATAGTGTTTCCGTCAGCCACTTCCACGTTAAACGGTTTATCTAAGTATGTACGTGTTCTACCAAGCAAGCATTCAAAATCATATGAAACGAAACTCCTATCGGCACCAGAATCAAACAAGACAGATGCATAAGAGTTGTTGATCAGAAATGTACCGTTGACCACATCCTGGTTGGCTTGAGCAGCTGGAGCATTCAACTGGAAAGCCCGGCCTCTTGCCACCCTTTGATTATTTCCAGTCAACTTTGGGCATTGATTTCTGAAGTGACCCACTTCACCACATTCATAACAGACTCTTGCCTGTGCTTGAGGTACCTGGCGAACGGGTACAGCTGGTATAGGTTGTGCAGGAGGAGCTGGCAGTGCAAGCGGTGCATGCTGCATCCTTTGTGCTTGCAGTGCACTCCGACAAACATTAGCAAAGTGACCAAACTTGCCGCAGTTGTTGCAGACGCGACATGGCAAATTTGGTGCGTGATGATAACGGCAGGTGTTACACTGAGGAGTGTTCCCAGTGAAATTCCTAGCAGTTGAATTGTTTGATGATTGCTGCGCAGACTTAGCAGCAGGAGCAGTGACCATGAAGTTTCTGGTCTTTCTCTTCTTGTTGCTGCTTTTGGATGAACTAGCAGCTTCAGACTTGACTTCAGCTTTGACTTCCTTTGCAGTAGTCTTGGTGTCAGTCTTCTTGTAACCTTTCCTAGTAAGTGTTCCATTCCTCACATGATTGTCAGTAAGAGTTGCAGATAATCGGATTGCAGCCTCAAGTGTTTTGGGATTGCTCCCATAGACTGTATCCTGAATCTGCACCGGCAGCCCGCCGATATACTTCTCAATCGCCCTTTCCAAGGGTGTCACCATATGAGGTACCAGTAAGCTATACTCATGAAACTGAGTATTATAGATGACATTCTCGCCACTATCTTGTTTGAGTTCCCAGAACTCAGTCTCAAGCTTCCTCATTTCGCTTCTAGGACAGAATTCAGTGGTCATCAGATTCTTGACCTCTGTCCATGTCAGTGCTAAGGCAGCATCTACTCCCCTAGTTCGCTTTTCCCCATTCCACCAAGTCAGTGCTCTCTTTTGGAAAACACTGGTGGCATAGCGAACTTTCAGATTTTCAGGGCATTCGCTGTTGATGAAGGTGTTCTCCATACTCTCGAACCACTGCAGCAGACCAGTGGCTGATTCAGCACCCGTAAATTTCAGGGGATTGCAGGAATTGAAGTGTTTGAACGTGCAAGTTGTCTGGTTTGCACCACCTCGGTTCTGATTAATGTTCTGGTTAGCCTGAGTCAGTTGGCTCACCAATCCAGAAATAAGTGTAGCTAACTCTTGTATGCCGGAGTTGGCATTACTGTTGTTAGCATCCCCATTGTTCGAGTCATCTTCGTTGTGACGGCGAGGCGGCATGTTTCTGAAGGAAATAGAAACATGTTACTACCGTTTACAACGTAAGTTATACAAACAATGGTCAAATGAGTTCGTTTAAACAGTTAGGATTACATATAGGAATTATATTTATTTCCTATCTGTTATTAAACTCATGGTGTCTATAAATTTCCCTAATATTATTCTAAGTGTCCTGGTTGGTCATAACTAGTGTTAACTAACTATTCCTAAGTCCTATACATCCTTCACCCTATACTAACACTGACAACCTCCCAATGCAATGCAACAGGCTTATATATAGGGCATATGCAGAGGTAGATCGCAATCTCCCCTACACCGTCCCACCACCGTTCCATTGCACCACGATTATGCCCTTGTTAGTGTGTAGAGTGTGTCATACATTTCACCATAATTCTCACTTCACAAACCTTATCCTTAGTAGGATAATTTTGAGTGAAGTGATCTCTAGTTCTCTTGGACAATTAGGTTCGCCTAATGTCTAAGTTCACCTGACATGTAGGCTTACCTATTCCTAAGCTCACCTAATGTCTAAGTTCACCTGACATTAAGGTTCCTCTAACTGTCTAAGTTCACTAAATCAATGTCAATCTCAATGTCAAACTCATCAATGAGGGTTCATATCATCACAAAGTGCTCTTATTGTCACTAAGTGTTCATATCCTCCCTATAGTTTATTCTCATCAAGTGTCCATACCATCACTAAGTGTTAGTATCATCACTATGCGTTTATATTATCATCAAGTGTCTATATCATCACCCAAGTCCATATTCCATCACTAATCGCTCATATCGTTCATTAATCCTATGCACCCTACGTGTCCAATCCGTATGTTTTTATAAGGGAATTTATAAGTGTTTATCAAGTGTGATCATCCAAAGTGTCATTCCAAACCAACCTTAACCAACAGACCATCAACATCCATCTCACAATAATTCCTAGTAATATCCTAAGTTCCTGACACTGACAGACCCCCGATATACTACAAATGGTATATGTATAGGGCATATGTAGGGGTCAGTCGCAACTGCCCCAGCCACCGTCCCACCACCTTTGTAGTATACCACGAGTATGTCCTTGTCTGGTGTTTACAATATAAACAGATAATTCCTAAAACAAATAATTCATAAACAATTTATTTCCTAAGCAAGTAATTTCCCAAACGGGTAGTTCCCACATTCTTCAATACTGACGTCCACCTAATGTACCGTAAATGGTATATATATAGGGCATATGTAAGGGTCAGTCGCAACTGCCCTAGCCAACGTCCCACCACCTTTACGATACACCACGTGCATGTCCTTATCGAATCATTAGGGCACACATAAGCAAGAAATTAATAAGCAGCATATGTAATCAGATGTATATCAGAAGTTCAGTTAACATGTAATAAACACATAAGCATGAAATCCTGAGTATACTAACTAGTGTATGAAATTAATTCATACTAGGGTATCCTACGGTTATAGACTAGGTCAACCATTTCTAGTAACCTACTTCCCTATAACCCAGGCTCTGATACCAATCTGTAACACCCCGACCGACGGCGGAATCATCGGGATGCCACGAGGGATGTGTAGATTGTTCAAAAGCTCGTGGGCATCTAATTCAATCATCATATATCATTTAAATCAACCAAAATAATTACACAAAAATCATGTTCATCATGAATCAAATACATCAGTTACACAAAAGAATTAGTTAAACTAACTAAACTCTAATAGCCAGAATTTAGTTAATTAACTAAGTCCAAGATCCTATATGATGATGTCCAAAATAGAAGAGATCCCCTCTTCATTCCTACTTGTCCCCATCACCTGAAACATGTAAGAAAACAAGTGTCAACTACAAAAGTAGTTGGTGAGTAATCATAAGTTTTTATATTTAAAAATGTTTTAATAAAATGAATTTGAAAGTTTATGCTTAAAAATGGTTTTATAAAATGTTTTGTTTAAAACGGGTATAAAACTTATGATCTTCTTGAGCAAATCCATATGAATACCTGTATGAGATAATCCAACACACATCCATCAATTCAACAGCCAAACACATACACAATCACATAACCAAATAACCAAATCAATCATAGCCAATCACAAATAATCATAATCAATTATAAGCAATCAATCCACAACAAATCAACCAAACTCAATCAATCATATTCTCAATCAATGTTCGTGACTATACATGATTCCTTATGTATTTAACATAAGTTAGATACATGAATCATGGAGTGGTCGCTAACCACGTGACAATACATGAAGTCAAAGCAATTAACCGAAGTCAAGAGCAATACTTCACGGATGTGGAAACCCTCCACGTGACAATACATGAAGTCAAAACAATTAACTGAAGTTAAGAGTAATGATTCACGGATGTGGAAATCATCCACGTGACAATACATGTAATCTTTGTTATTGACCTAAGTCAATAACAATGTTTACACGGATATAAAGAAATAATAGATAATCCATTAATAATAATATTTCCAAATGTGAGTATCATATTGATCAACAGGTATTAACCTTGTGTTGTCAAAATAATATTTAAACCGGTATACATGTTTCACCTCCGAGTTTTAAAACTAAAACAGTTTAAAGAAAGGGAGGTTATGAGAACTCACCTGAAGTCCTTAGAATTCAGGTTCTCGTATAATGCGCGCTCGCGTATGTAAACTCAAAGCAACTCAAGAATCTGTAATTTTAAGATGTGATCGTGTTTATAAGTACAAGTGTTTTATTAATATTGGATGATCATCGCGATTTACTTTAAACCCATAGGTACTTTATTAACTTAGTTTTATTTGTTTCTAAGTTAGGTAGTGACATCTAGGGTTTATAGATATTTCACCTACAATTGTGCTTTAAACTTATAAGCTTCAATTCCTCAATGTATAAGGGTCTTAAATTTACAATTTAAAAGTTTACACTTATAAAGGTATCACCCTTATACTTTAAGTACACTTTTATATCCATGCATGTATAATTAAGTCTCTTAACCACCTATATCAAGTTATCAAAATCAACTTTATGGATTTAAATGATTACACTTAAGTTATTTTCAAAAACATTCACATTTTAATATCTTCAAAATTTAAGGGTGATATTATTAAGGAAAGATGGCAACTTAATTATTCCCATGCATGCATGGTTATCTACACACATGTATGTATATAATTCGTGTCCCCCATCTGCCCTTAATCTTCTAATTAACGAATTTAGGTTTTTATGTCACATGAAAAGCAGCGAACCTATAACCTAGTTACAACTAGGTTCGGCCCCAAGTAGGAAGGGTTCGGTGAGGGTCTAAGGTTCGCCCAGCTAATTAGGGTTTGCTCTTGCATGGTTCGGCAGTTAATAGGTTCGTTCATCCTTCGTTCAACTAGCAACCATGGTTCGGTCACCGTATGGTTCGTGAGCCAAGGGAGGAGGGTTCGTCACCCTAAGAGATTCGTAGGTCACAAGCAAAGGTTCGGATCAGAAGGGTTCGTTTGGTCCAATGGCTTCGGTTGACCCTACTTGGGTTCGGCAGTTTGAGAAAAGTTCGCTGGAATCCCCGAACCATCCTAGCTTCGTTGCACCAGGGTTCGTAGTGGCCGAGGGTTCGGCTAACCCTTTACAGGTTCGTTAGTCGCGAACCATCAGCAGCCCATTGTCCTCACGATCATCACCAGTCAATAGCAGGTCTGTCTATGACTTCTATACCTCAACAATAACTCGACTTAGCATAAAACAAGGTCCTAATCTCGATCAAACGTACAAAACCCGACTACATTGTGTTTATGACAAAACCCGAAAACAAAACATCAGATTTACCTTGATTCTGCGGTTAAGAACTTGATTTCTTCGTATCTACTTGTTCCTCTCGATCACACGAACGCGTGGGCGCCAAGATCTCGTGATTTCGTTGGTTAACGAAGGAGATATCGTAGAGAGAAGTTGTAGAGAGAGAAAGTGTCGTGAATTTGATGCTAGAGAGAGAGAGATGGCCTTGTAAAATGAAGAAGAAGAGAAATAAGGGGATTTTATAGTCCGGTCGATCCCCGTGTGCCCGGTCTCGTTCTTACCGCGTTAATCATAATAAAACATTCGGTTTTTACGCGTTAATCATATTTAAACATAATGCGTTAATTAAATAAGTTTCGTTTTTACTAAAATAGCTTTCTCAATATAAAATTGTTTAAATACAAGTTCTTCGTTTATTTTCGTTAATCAATTATTTAATAATTTAATTTATTTGAAAACATTTTAGGTTGTGATTCCTAATAAACGTTTTTAGTTTCCATTTATTAGATTAATATCGTTTGATAATGTTTAACTATCTCGTCGAAAAGCGTTACTCGCGTACGTATTCGTAAAGATCGTCACCTTTGCGAATCCGATGCTCGTACCGTATTTCGATTTGATTTATGATTTATGGAATATCGTTTTAGAACATTATTCTTAATAATCATATTCGTGTGAATCGTCACCCACGCGAATACATTATTAAGTTAATGTTTCTAAATCAATACTCGCGTTTAACTAATGTTCGTAACCTCACATCGCGTAATTAACTCCCAACATTTATTAACTTTAATATTATCATTTCCCAAACCAAAACCCACTAAACCCTAGTCACTGACACATCCATGATAGACCGAAATATGCATATATATAGGGCATATGTAAGGGTCAGTCGCAACTGCCCTAGCCACCGTCCCACCGCTATTTCGATAAACCATGACCATGGGTCCTTGACTACGTTTAGTAACCAGACTCAAACAAACTCCCAGTTCCATCCCAAATCCATTCTCATTCCATAACAATAACCCATAATCAGTATAATCATCTGCGATAAACACTCTGGTTCTGTTTAGTTAATTTACAACTAAACTTCCCATGGTTTACACGTATAATATATTATAATCATGTATACCAGCAACAGTGATAATATCAGTAAAGTCAATCAATAATCTCATAATCATTAATAATCATAAATATCCAGTCGTAACAGTACATTCGTACGGATGTACGGACGTACGGACAACCGAAAGTACAGTGATGTTACATTTACTTTAGGACTCACCCGAATCCCATTTTCTGCTCTCTTCAAATATTGCATCACGCCCAACCACAACTTTATTAGACTTTGGATCATAGAACCTGTAGGCTTTGCTACCCGGTTCCACTCCCAAGTGAACCATAGAGCTACTTTTGTCACTCAATTTTGTAAGTGTGTTTGCTGATCTCTTTACATATGCTACGCACCCAAACACACGAAGATGGTGCAAATTAGGCTTCCTACCCGTCCAACCTTCGTATGGTGTGATCTCCTTTAACCCTTTTGATGTAACTCTATTCAAAACATAGACTGCATGCCTAACAGCTTCTGCCCACATTGTATCTGGCATTCAGATGGTCTTAAGCATTGATCTGGTCATCCCAAGTACGATTCGGTTGCTTCGCTCTACGACCCCATTTTGTTGAAGGGTATAGGGAGCAGTTAATTGACGTCAGATCCCTGCCTTATCACAAAACTCAGTAAACTTCTTTGACATGAACTCGCCACCTCGATCTGATCTTATCTCCTTTATTTTTTATGGACATTCATTCTCCCACACTAGCCTTGAATCTTATCAAATTATCAAGAGCCTCATCCTTGGTCTTCAAAAAATACACCCACATAAACCTGCAATGGTCATCGACTATTAGCATGAAATACCTGTTACCTCCTTTTGTTTCCGGTGTGATTGGACCACACAAATCGATGTGTAACAGCTCCAATGGATTCTCTGCCCGCCATTTCGTTGCTTTCGGAAATGGTTGACGAGTTTGCTTACCAACCATGCATCCTTCACAGATTTGTGTTGGATACTTGATGTAAGGAACCCCATCAACAACACCATCCCTCACCATCTTTTCTATTGACTAATGATTTATGTGACCCAACCGAACATGTCAAATCCAATCTTTATCATCTAAAATAGTTGACAAACACACTGGTTGTATTGAGATTAATTCAATCTTATACAACCGATTATGTGACCTTGGAACCTTCATCACCAGTCCCTTCTTTTCATCATACAACTTCAAAAATGAGTCTTTCATGTCTACATGATATCCAGCCTCTGTTAACTGTCCCAAGCTAAGTATGTTGCTTCGGAGAGCTGGTATATAATACACGTCTTCTATAATCTTCTGCTCGCCATTTTTACACTGGAACACCACCATTCCTTTGCCTTGAATTTGAACTTTAGATCCATCTCCAAATTTAACCATCCCAGTCATGCTGTAGTTCAAATCCGCAAAAAAATCCCTCGTTCCAGTCATGTGGTTGCGGGCACCGTTGTCAAGGTACCAAATGTTTCCTTCTTCATGTCGTGATGGAATAACCTTTTCTTCATTTAACAGAACTTGAGTTTCCTCTTCACTACCCACAACACTAAGTAACAATGTTGGTTCTTCTTCTTCTGTTTTGGTCAGGTTCACTTCATTCTTCTTCTCCTTATCTTCTTTACATTCGAACGAATAATGTCCGAACTGTTCACACCGAAAACACTTTACTTCACGTTTGTCTCTTAGTCTATGATCAAAATTGTTATTCTCACGACTCCTTGAATAACCGCCTCTGGGGTATCCTCTTCCCCGAAAGTTTTCTCTACCTCTTGACCCAAATCTACCACCACGATCATGTGTGTGTGACCCTCTTCCTCGAGTACTTGAGAACTGCGGTTTACCAGAACCCCTTTTGTAAGAACTCGATTCTCCATTCACAGTTCCTTGTCTTAACTTCAACCGATCTTCATAAGCTTTTAACCGGCCGATCGCTTCATCAAATTGCATACTATCTAAATCAGCCATTTGTTCAATAGAAGCAACCAATTGCAAATACTTATCCGGGACTGTATCTAATAACTTTCTCACCAAAGCATTATCCTCCAACGTGGACCCCAAGCTGTTGTATTTCGAAACCATACCAGACAACTTCCCGGTATATTCATCTATAGTTTCTCCTTCTTTCATCCTAAGTGCTTCAAATTCGCTTTTGAGAGTCTGCAACCGAGCTTTCTGCACTCGATCCGCTCCCAAGTAACGAACCTTCTGCGAATCCCACACCTCCTTGGTAGTTTTCTTCTTTGCTACTGCAACAATACATCCTCCGGTATCGCTTGGAACATGAAGGCCCGAGCTGTCTTGCTCTTCTTCTCATCCACCGGTCCGCCCGCCGGTGGTTCAATGGACTCCCACAGCCCTTGAGTGTCCATTATGGCCTCCATATTTATCGACCAAGTTGTATAATTAGTTGTTGTTAGTGTCAGTATCTGCAACGACACTGAACTGTTATCCTTAGGGACTGCTGAAGTTGTTGCTACAGTTGACATGGTGTTGAAACGAGGATACTTGGGCATACACTAATCAGACTATGCGCTCTGATACCAAATGAAAGGTAATCAGACGTACACCATGCAACTCATACACACACACACTATATTATGATAACTGGGAACTTTCAAATTGAATAATCAAAACAAAACAATTGCGTACGTACATTAAAGGAAACTTCAGCAACATCAAAAAAAATATCAAAAATAACCGAACAAAAACTACCAAACTAAAACGTGCAAAAACATGCAGTACGTGGCTCCAGTTAACCCACGTTCCAGACTCCATTATCGTAGCCACCATTTTGTCTTCACTTCAACTTTAGTCAACGAAAGTCACAATTACTTTCCAACAAAAACAAACCTTACATATATCCCAGTTGGGATAGAAGGGCTGCTTCGAAGAAGTCCTCGGCTCAAAGTTATCATTTGAAGTTAATCATTCCAACATTTGTAACGTTATTTTCACAAAATAAGTAAAATAAAGTTAAAATTTGTACGATTTTACTTTTTTTTCTTGAAGACTCACACATACAAACTTTATATGTGAGTGTGCCGTGAATGAGAATGTTTTGACTTAATATTTAACCACGATTCATAGGTCAATACTGATATGACAAGAAATAAGTGTATACATTAAGAAGTAATCATGCATTGTAATTTTAAATTTTCATTTTAAAAAAGAAATTAGGTGATAAGTTGATTGGATCAAGCGGAATAAATTATTTAGGTTAAAGGGTTGACATAACTATGGGAATAATATTCTATAACGACCATCATTTGAAATGAAATAATGCATGTGATTATGGAATCACATATATAAATTAAAATCAAGAATACGATGGACAAATTATTACAATATATAGTATATACATTTGTGAATTGCAATCATTGTGAAATAGTTCAATACAATTTAAATACTGATTTTAGTCGCGGTTCGTTGCTTTTTGACGTGGTTACATGGATAAATAATTTTTAGTCGCGGTTCGTTGCTTATTTTGACGCACTGCAGTCATTGTGAGTGAACAATAATATTACTTAAATATTGATTTTTAGTCGCGGTTCATTTTTTGATGTGGTTACATGGATAAATGATTTTTAGTCGCGGTTTGTTGCTTTTTTGATGTGGCTACATGGATAAACGATTTTTAATCGTTGTTCCATGCTTTTTTGACGATTTTTAGTCGTTGTTCAATGTTTTTTGACGGTTTTTATGCGTTTTAAAGGCACCATTTGTAGACGTGGTTCCAAATTTTTTTTGTCACGGTTGGATACATTTTTTGCCATGGTTGGATACGTTTTTAATTTCAAATTTTAGGTTTAGACGCTTAACTTTTATTTTTAAATTTCCCTCTCACTTTATTTACATATTTTTAATGTTTACATGCTTTTAACATGTCCTTACATTATCGGATAATAGTTATAATTATATTAATTTGATCGCAATTACCTCACGAACTTTTATAAAAATTTTGAACCAAAACGGCCGCATAAATTTTGCGCATTCTTCACAAGGTTATAACACGTCCGTAGATTATCGAGTATTTATCATTTTATATTCTAATTTTTTTAACATGTCCTTACGTTATCGGATAATAGTCATGAGTATATTAGTTTAATCAAACGATCATATAAATTTGACGCTTTATTTACAAGCCTATGAGTACTTGTATCGTTTATCTCATTTTGATCATAAAGATTTTTTTAAGCAAGTTTTGTGTTTGCAGTTTGTGATATTCTTTTGACACGGTTTTAGGATGTGATTTTTAGCTACAATTTTTGTTTTACGATAAAGTAACGGCTTTTAATTTGATTCGAGTTTTGATATTTAAGATTTTTTATCCAATTCAATATGATTTTACTGTCGTAACGCGTCCTAAAATTATTATTTGCATCTGAATAATGCAAAACTCTACCCCCCCCCCCCCCCCCCCCCGAAAAAAAAATTAAAAAATTAAAAAAAATCTAGCATCCTCCTTTCCATGAAAGATATGTTAATATTTTATATTATCAAGCCACCATCAACATTGCATATATTTGAAATTTAAATGACGGTCTAGAATGATCATCTAAATGCTAGTTATTTTATAGAAAGTCCTATGTTTTATAAAACATTTTTGTGGAAATAACCGGTGTTTTATAAAATAGTATTTTTGTATCTACTATTACTATTTTTCGAAGCCATTTTTAATTTCTTGTATGTTTCTTATCATATACATATTCATATGTTAACTTTAGCTTTATTATTCTTGATTGACACTGTATTACTGGTTTTGAGAGTTGCATTTTAACGTCGGTTTTTGATCCTGGTAGACAATTTTTTGGTACCCACTTTTCCTAAAATTTAGTATCGGTATTTCAGTATTTTTGATACTAGTATGGTAACAATCTCATCTCTGCCCAAACTTCATTTATTACAAAAAAAAAAAAAATGAGAATACTTTAGCATCACAAATTTAAACAATGTATGATAATAAGATATCAAAGATTGCTCGGTCTATACATTAGTTCTCATACAAATTATGAATTTCTACACAAACAAAAATCACAACACCTATATTTGTTATGTAAACCATCCATCAAAATAGTAATTAAAAAAAAAAACAAGGAAACCTAGACTCCAAAACAAATAATGCATCGATTGCTTATTGATTGAAGTTGAAAAATCACACTTCAAATCGAATTTTAAAATTAAGGAGGACAATAAACTCAAATAAATGGCCTGCACTTACCTGATCAAGGTTTAAGTGCAAGTGCCAAACCAAACTTTGGTGTTTTATCCAAAGCATTGGTCTCCAACTCACTAGACAGTGTCACAAGTGATTTGGGAATAATCTCGTGCTGCAACACTGCACCCAACTTTCCGTGGTTGTTAAGCTTAGCCTTGACCACGGTCAATTTATCGATAGCATAGGACCCGCCAACCGTGAAGGTGTTCTCGTTTAATGAGAACCTTCTAGTAATCTCACCTACAGCAGCAGTCTTTTTTGATTCATCCAGATGGTGTATATATGATGCCTTAATTGTGTCCCCTTTATCACCCCTGAAAAGAAAACCCAAAATAAATTATGAATTAATGTCATAATCTGTCATTATGATGGAGTGAAATTGCTTACAAGATTATTGAAGCACTCGAATCAGGTTTGTTAACACTTATGCCAGCAGTGTATTTGGTTAGTCTCCCAGAAGACGGTTCATAACCAGCTTCTGCGCCAATTACAAATGTCTGAGTACCAATTGTAGCCGAAAAGTCAACCATTGGGCTTTTGGTCAAAGCAACTGCTGATGTTAAAGTAGCATGGCTGTGAAAGTACTGAATATCAAGCTGCAAAAGTACACAAAATTTATTGCAAAAACTTTCATACTGAATAATATAAGGCAGAAATACATTCATCTATTTTAGTACCAAAATTTGTTTCGGTTTAGGGTTTATGGATGTGTACCTTGCCTGAGTTGTAATCAGGCAGTTTAAATGATGCAATGGTCTTTGTTGAGGGGATAAGCTCTGTGAAAGTCAATGTTGTAGCAATCTGCCAAATGAGAGTGATATTAGGTGAAGCATGAAAAAAAAAAATTTGTGTTCAATAAAAAACAAAGATGTGACCAACAAACCTTAGATTCAGTGTCAACTTTGACATCAAACAATATGTTATTGTATTTGTACACCGCTCCCACATCTCCGGTTGAAAGACCACCCTTTTTTGTTGCAGTTGAGGTTAATGCCTGCAAGGAAGTGATAGATGTCACAAAATAAAGATTTTAAAAATGATAGGACAACTTTAGACTTTAGAGTCCAGATTATTGATTAACTGGGTTAAACTTTTAGTATTAATCATTATTTGCATTTACTCCTGAGTTTAATTCAGTGAAATTCATGATGAGTTGAGTTAATGCTTCAAACTACCTTTACAAACTGTAGGGTGGCCTAGATAAATATAACAAGTAACAACCATTGTAATAAACAGTGAACATTATTTGTGATGATCAAAAGGAAGGAGCACAAAGATCCAGTTATTGAATAAACAGTGAAGATAATTTTCGCAAAAATTATAGATGATAAGATTTTCCTTCCAACTGTTTTCTTCAAAGATGGGAAAGGATAAACTATTAGGGTAGCTTAGATAAATATAACAAGTAACAACCATTGTAAACTATAGGGTTATAAAGTGTTAAATTGTTAAATCTTGTAGTATTACATATGACACGTAAGGATACGGCAGTAATCAATTTAGGCCATATTCTATTCTACTATAAACATACATGGGTATAATCTGATCAGTTTCATAGAAAGAAATGCATGTCTCACAATCAGTGAGGTGGAAATGTGTAATTGTTCAAGATTAATAAACTTGATTTCAAGAAGTTCTTCACTTCTTCCATAGCCATTAGCATTTAATACAAGTAACTAATCTCCCCCACTTCCTCGGACTTGGACCATTCAACATGAAGCTTGGACTTGAGAAAAAGAAACAAAGGTGTAGATATAGGTTGAAACAAACTCATCTCTATCGCTGAAACTTTCTCAAGAAACAAAATAAAAATCAATTTCAATATGCTTTCTACACTCATGTAAAATGAGATTGGTAGATGATGTGGTATAGTTAAGAAAACAACACTTTAGGTTTTGGAGACATAGGGACATGTGATCAGTGAGGAGGATACATAGAGAGAATGCATCAATAGCCGAGAAATGAGAATTAGCTTCTATGAATTATGGCAAGCCACATGAGAGCCTTTGGCAGACCATGGTGGGTAAGATTGAATTCTAAGGCACAAAGGGTAGAGCAGAAATCTAATTATGAGCATGAGAAGGTTGAAGGTAAGGGAAACATTGACAAGCAGACACTTTACGAAAGACCAAAAGAGATTACTAATTTCTGAAACAAGTGTGCACAAGGATTCATGACTAAGACACAAGCCTATCTAGTTAAATATAAATACATTGGTGTCTTAGGCATAATGCTAGGATCACAGCATGGGTGATTAGTGATTAGTAATTAGGCATGCACCACCATTTTGGGAGGTAGGCTCATGGCAGTTGAATCTTGGATGAAAGTGTAGGTTTCAGGTTTGTATTGCTCTGATAATATATCAAACCTCATGTGAGTGTAAATATTATTGATACAAATTGGGAAATAAATAGGCACATTTATAGGCGTATAACAGACCAAGAAACTGATACATAATCTGATGTGGGACAACTGGACAAGATGTCTAATAGTCCATATATTAATGAAACACCACTCCTACCAAATTAGTTATTCAGATGGAAAATATCATTATTGGATGCCTATTTCAAATGAAATTATCTAAATGGTAAACGTTCATCATGTAGCAGGTCAAGCAAAGCTAATTGTTGATACTTGATATCCTCTTCGCCTAGTGGCACCCAGTGTTTATCTCTACCGAAGTGGTGTGGTTTGAGTCCCACAATGAAGGGGGCAATAGGTGGGGTGGGGGGTCTGCTGGTGAAGAAAACACGACTAATAATCTTAAAGAGAAACCATATGTATATGATGGCTCAAGCTTATGAAGAAAAGAACAAGATTGAAAAAGAAAGAAGATGATATCAAGCATAAGGCCAGTAATTTGCACTGCCATTCAATGCACTGAACAAACTAGTTTTAATTTGCACACGTTGTTCTGCCTGATTGGGATTTGGGAGTGCGCAATTGAATCAAAAAGGCATGTTTACATTTTCACCGAATTCTTTTCTACCTAAAGCATACCATTCCAGCCACCTCGTCCGCCAATTTCCCCTCTTATCACTCTTCCTAATTTCAAATTTAAAACCTCTAATCTAATAGTATTTCCAGGCAACATTGATACCAAAACCAGATTCCATAGAATAGCAAATGAAGTTATATTCGACAAGAATATCACATGCGGTCAAATTTTCATAAGCAATCGACAAAATTTGTTAAATCGCGGTATCTAGGGTAACATAAGATGAAACTTACAACACCGGTTGCACTGATCGTAGAAAGGGAAAACTTCTGATCCGTTAGGTAATCTCTCGTCAATAGATCTAATAAAAAACAAACAGTTTCTCATTCAAAACCAAAAGCCGTATAAAAATTAGGGTGAATTGATTACTGAAAAAGTAAGACATTAGGGCAAAATAGAGAGTGAATTGAATAAAAACCTTTAGCTTTCTTGCCGATTTCGGAGAATAATCCGGGTCCGGTGTTCATATTTGGTTTGGCGTTGAAGAAGATGAAGAGGAGAGGAGTTTGTTTTGAGATTGATTATTCGTGGATTTGGGTGTAAAAGCTACAATCTCACCTGCGCTTTCACCTTACCTAGCCACGTGTTTGATTAGTCTATGCATCCTATTTATGCCAAACACAATTTTGAAATCAAGCCCCATTATAACAAGCTCCTTAGTTGTTTTTTTGTTTTTTTTGTTTTTTTTTTTTTGTCAAAAACACATCCGATCATATTTACATCTAATAGGAGAAAATTCATCATAGGTGAGAGAAAACTCCCTAACCCAGCATGAAACCCCTATTTTGTTCATGTCAGGACTTGAACCCGTGACATCTACAATATTGAAGACACATGGTACCTCCCCTCAACCACTTAAGCTGAGGATCATTGGTTATAAGCTCATTAGTTATACCAGATCGAATGTTAAGAATGATATGCATAAGAACATATAATAATAAATAAGCATATGTTTAGGAACATATAGTTACAAAGTAAAAGTGTAAAAAAACTTATTTATATACATCATTCGCCGTGAAGTGATAAAACTAATAATTCTCTCTCTCTCAAGTCTCAACCTACACTCTCGCCATCACCACAACTTTTCTCTGACAGTGATTTTGGCCGTTGCATACTCCACCAAAATCATATTATAAGCACGTCAGTCCCTCTTCCCTATAGATGAGTTCTTACCAACTCATGTCGTCGGTCCAACTGTATTGAGGACCATTGCCACAAACCTTCGATTGATTTTCTAAACAAAACGATTCTATCTCTTTTGAGTTTTGATTGTTATAAACAATCCCCTGACGAAAACAAGTACATGCTAACCGCCAACCGCTATCTTCATCACCATTGGACTAAGTGTTGTCAATTTGTCATACATCATCTAGTTTGTTTTTATGAGAGAAAAGATCTTGATATATGGTCAAACCTAACATTGATAGTGAAGAAATGAACAAAGTCAAAGCCAACAAATATGGATTAGATATGATGAACCCAAAAGAATCATCAAATGTGTATTGAAATTAAATAAGACATTGATGGTTGGGATTGTGTGAGGCCCCGAATCCCGGGAGTCCCCTCGGTTGGCAAACATCAAAACCCATAGTCCTTAACCCAAATTTACATTACTATGGCAGCAGAATTTCAGGTGATTACATAAAACATGGCACACATATTATACAACCGTTAAACATAGCCCACACTCTATGGTTTTATACATAGCCAGTTCATGCCAGATTATGCCAGGGTAGTCTTCAGGGTATGCCTCGAGCCTTCCTGCTATTCTTTCTCAATACCATTCAACCTGATATGCATGCTAAAACAAGTCAGCTTTCGCTGGTGAGTTCTAAGTTAACTTTTCATAAAAATATTTACTCATTCATATCTTTAAATAACATAACATAAGTCATAACATACATAGCATCATAACTTACTGCTGACCGAAATCAACAGTCTAAATCATACTGAAAATAAAACATTTCATATACATAACATGCATGACATCATAACATCAATCTTACGGTGCATAAATGTAGCCTGTCCTGTTGACCGAAGTCAACATGCTTGCACAAGACTTCTTAAACTACCAACCCGAAGTTGATAACTTATACATGCATAAGATTTCCTTAACTGGCGACACACAGTCGGCAGGCCTGTTCTTGCACAGGACTTCTGCCTGTTCGTTCACAGGACTTCTTAAACCATCAATCGAAATTGAAGGCTCATACCGGTACAAGATTTCTTAACATACATCATTCATACATAACATGGTTTAAATCATTTAAACCATCATATCATACACGGTCTTTCGCACCGCAGTGCTCAGGTCTAGCCCAACCGCAGCCGAGACTTCAATATCACATTTCCTTCTCGACCTCGGTCGATGTCTTTAAAAATCATTTCCTTCTCAACCTCGGTTGAGAATTCAAACATTCATTACGTCTCCTAAGAGACTCTTAAAATCATTTACTTCTCAACTACAGTTAAGACTTAAAATATTCTTTACATTTGAAAACATTTCTTACTTGAAAACATTCTTTTCCTGAAAACATTCCTTACCTGATCATAATCAGGTTAAGATCACTTTCATACACTAACTTTACAACATGCATATCAGCCCAAAATGATAAAACATTTAAAACAGGGCTATAAGAACTCACAATCATTTCAAAGATATTTATCATGCATGCACATCAGCCCTAAAACGTTAAAACAGTAAAAGAGGGCTCATAGAACTCACTTGATGTCTTACTGTAGCAAGATCCCTCGTAACTGGTACTAACAGTATAACTCTGCATTGGTTTACGTTTAATTAGCTATCTATACTTTAACTTACAGATTAAATCTTTCTAAACATTCAATGTCAAAGACATTGCCTTGATAGTCATCACACCAATATTAGGTTGATAACACACTTGATTAGTCAGAATAAATCTTGGATTAATCAAATAGTTAATGTTGTTGATTGAACTGCTAAAACAGGTTCCTAGACAGATTAATGGCTTAGAAATGACCAATCCTTGTTATTGATTACCCAGATATCATGAAATATCACAACATAGCATTAGAATAGGTTTAACAACCATATTTAACATACTAATCTGCCTGTTATCATAAACATCAGATAACCATTCCAATGAGTATGTTAATGGTTGTGATTAGTTTGAAACACCTGGATTTCACGTTGCATGTCAAGGATTAATCAAGCTAATCACCTACAGTGTCATAATCACATGGTTTAAACCATTATAACCATTGTTATGATTCCATGCAAACCGGGCATTACAATGGCTCAAAACAAGGATTTACCCATTAACGGTTCGAGTTTGTCATTTAAAATCAATCCTAGCCATCATCTAGGCAATAATCAACAACCCTAACTATATCATTACGTTCAGGAACAAGATTTAATCAATCATTATCAATCTAGAAGGTTTAAGTGAACCATTACCTATCCAGACGGAGTTCTGCGGGTAAAAAGATGATCTGGACTCGTATAAACGTTCCCGATTGAAATCTAAACGTTCCAGAGACTTCAAAACACGAGTTTTATGGGTGGGATGATGAGATTTTCGAAGGTGGTGGTGGTGTCGTCGATAGCAAGATAGAGTTTATGATGATGATGATGAATCTGATATTTTTAAACAACTTGCCGAAATTCCTGACCCCGGGCGCATCGCCCCAGACCAAAGAGGGAGCCGGTGCGTACCGCGCGAGGGAGGTGCGCCAGATATTTTTCTTCGACCTTCGCGCGCACCGCCTGTAACATCACTGTACTTTCGGTTGTCCGTACATCCGTACGATTGTACTGTACGACCGGAGATTTATGAATATTATTGATTATGATATTATTGTTTGACATTACTGATATTATCACTGTATTGGTATGCATGTTATGGCGCATTTATAATACGCGTAAACCACGGGAAGTTTAGTTGTGATACAACCAAACAGACCCGTAGTGCGTATCGCAGTTACTTATTACTGATGATTATGGAATTATTGGTTGAGAATGGATTGGGATGGAACTGGGAGTTTGTTAGAGTCTGGTTACTAAACGTAGTCAAGGACACATGGTCATGGTTTATCGAAATAGCGGTGGGACGGTGTAGGGGAGGTTGCGATCTACCTCTGCATATGCCCTATATATATGCATATTTCGGTCTATCATGGATGTGTCAGTGACTTGGTTTAGTGGGTTTTGGTTTGGGAATATAATATTTAAGTTAATAAATAATGAGAATAATAAATACGCGATGTGAGGTTACGGTCATTAGTTAAACGCGAGTATTGATTCAGAAATATTAACTTAATAATGTATTCGCGTGGGTGACGATTCACACGAATATAATTATTAAGAATAATATTCTGAAACGATATTCCACAAACTGTAAATCAAATCGAAATACGATACGAGCGTCGGATTCGCAAAGGTGACGATCTTTACGAATACGTACGCGAGTAACGCGTTTCGACGAGATAATGTAAAGTAATATCAAACGATATTAAATTAATAAATAAAATCTTAAAACGTTTATTAGAAATCACAACCTAAAACAAATTTAATAAAACCTTTATTTAAATTAATATTTTACTGTAAATAAATCGGAATCGTTTTACGAAATAGGCTAAATCATTTTATTTAAATAATTAGTGTAACGAAACTTAAGGGTTTAAACACTTTACGTTTAAATATGTTATACGATAAAACCGAGCACTTAATTATATTTTTACGCGGAATAAACGAGACCGAGCACGGGGGGATCGATCGGGCTATAAAACCCATTTCTTTTCTTTTCTCCTTCATTCTTGCAAGACCCAATCTCTCTCTAAATACAAATTCACGCCACTTTCTCTCTCTACAACTTCTCTCTACGATATCTCGCTCGTTTCTCGACGGATTCGCGAGATCTTGGCGCCCACGCGTTCGTGTGATCGAGAGGAACAAGAATATACAAAGAAATCCTGCATTGGATCGTTAATCGGAGGTAAATCTGGAGTTTTCTTTACGGTTTTACTAAAAGATTTCATGTGTTTATAGTTATTAACTTATAATCGATTTATGTGTGTTAAATCTGTTAATCGAACCTATAGCAAGCTTAACAAAGTCTTGAACGACCCATTAAGGATTAGGGATTCGATGAGGATAAGAGGTGAGGTGCAAGTGCAGGGTTCGTGGGGGAGGGTTTCTGGCCGAACCCTATGCCATCGTACAGCTCTGGGCAACGAACCTTCCAACCTGTGACGAACCTGGACCACTGACAGCCGAACCCTGGTGTAGCTGGGGCCGAACCCTGCAACCCTCAGCCGAACCCTCCTCAGACTTACGAACTTATTGCATCACACATGGAAGACGAACCCTAAGGGTGTGGTGCAGATTAGCGAACCTGATGCATGTTGATTCGCGAACCTAAGCCATGCAACCCTAGCTGGCCGAACCCTACGAGACCAGCGAACCCTCTGATGTGACGAACCCTAGTAAGGGCGAACCTGAGGGATGTTAGACGAACCATGGAGTCCTTGAGTCTAGCCGAACCCTAGACTTAGCAGATCCACGAATCTTTTGTCAACACATTGGCCGAACCTTAAGTGGCTTAAACTATAAACATGCAGCGAACCTTTAGGCTAAAACTCTGGAGCAACGAACCATTGATAATGGTAACCCACGAACCCTAGAGAACCCTACTAACTCAGCTATTTCAGCCGAGCCTTGTAGCTTCACGAACCTTGGCCGAACCCTTTCAATTGTTGGCCGAACCTAGGGATTTTGTGTTGACCGAACCCTATGCCATAACTCTAATAGGTTCGCTGCTCTAGGGGTTAATTATAACCAAATGAATCGAAGCTAGGGTTAAGGAGAAGATTAAGAACTAGATGAGATTAAAGATAACCATGCATGCATGAATAATGGCCACCACCTTTTCTTAATGAGATAAACAATGAAATCCTTGTATAATGAGAAATCATTATGAAAAACAATGTATACATAGATTTTCTTAAATCATGAGATTGATATATTTTACTTACATGTTTATTAAATTAGGGTGGCCAATAAATTAATCATGCATGTGCTTGTAATGAGTTTACGATCAAAATTATCATCTGGGAATATATATTAAGGGATCACACGTAAGATAGCATAATTGACTACTATTGCTAATTGATCTAAATCACAAGTTAAACCATGGGTTAATAGTAATTAACTATAAGATGTTTAACATCTCATATTACTATTAGGCAAACTTAACTAAGCTAGCAATATGCTATTGAGTTTAAGCAAACTTAATGAACACTAAACTGTGATGAAACATTTATACTCATAAATTCGAATGCACAATAATCACAGATTGTTGAGTTGGTCTTAAGTTACATACGTGAGCGCGCAAAATACGAGGACCCGAATTCTAAGGACTTCAGGTGAGTTCTCATAACCTCCCTTTATTTAAACTGTTTTAGTTTTAAAACTCGGAGGTGAAACATGTATACCGGTTTAAATATTATTTTGATAACACAAGGATAATACCTGTTTATCATTATGATATTCACTATTATGAATTATCATTATTATGGATTATCACTGATTATTATAAATCCGTGTAAACATTGTTATTGACTTCGGTTAATAACAAAGATTACATGTATTGTCTCATACTCCGTGAAATCATTACTTTTAACTTCGGTTATTTGTTTTGACTTCATGTATTGTCACGTGGAGGGTTTCCACATCCGTGAAGTATTGCTCTTGACTTCGGTTAATTGCTTTGACTTCATGTATTGTCACGTGGTTAGCGACCACTCCATGAATCATGTATTTAACTTATGTTAATTACATAATGATCATGTATAGTCACGAACATTGGGTGAGAATATGATTGATTGAGTTGGTTGAATTGTTGTGGATTGACTATCTATGTTTGACTATGATTAATTGTGATTGATTATGATTGATTGGTTATGTGATTATGTGATTGTATATGTGTTTGATTGTTGAATTGATGGATGTGTGTTGGATTATCTCATACAGGTATTCATATGGATTTTCTCAAGAAGATCATAAGTCTTATTCTCGTTTTAAATAAAGCATTTTACAAAACCATTTTTTTTAAGCATGAACTCTCAAACTCATTTTACTAAAATCTTTTTAAATATAAAAACTTATGATTACTCACCAACTACTTTTGTAGTTGACACTTGATTTTCTTACATGTTTCAGGTGATGGAGACAAGTAGGAATGAAGAGAGGATCTCTTCTATTTTTGGACATCATCATCATATAGGATCTTGGACTTAGTTAATTAACTAAATTTCTGGCGATTAGAGTTTAGTTAGTTTAACTAATTCTTTTGTGTAACTGATGTACTTGATTTATGATGAACATGATTTTTGTGTAATTATTTTGGTTGATTAAATGATATATGATGAATTGGTTTAGATGCCCACGAGCTTTTGAACAATCTACACATCCCTCGTGGCATCCCGATGATTCCGCCGTCGGTCGGGGTGTTACAGATTGGTATCAGAGCCTGGGTTATAGGGAATTAGGTTACTAGAAATGGTTGACCTAGTCTATAACCATAGGATACCCTAGTATGAATTAATTTCATACACTAGTTAGTATATTCAGGATTTCATGCTTATGTGTTTATTACATGTTAACTGAACTCCTGTTATACATTTGAATATATATGCTGCTACTAATTTCTTGCTTACGTGTGCCCTAAGGACTCGATAAGGACATACTCGTGGTGTATTGTAAAGGTGGTGGGACGGTGGTTTGGGCGGTTGCGACCTACCCTTATCATATGCCCTATACATATACCATTTACAGTACATCGGGTGGATGTCAGTATTGAGGAATAAGGGAACTACCCGTTTGGGACATTTATCTGTTTAGGAATTTAACTGCTTAGAAATTTATTTGCTTTAGGAATTATCTGTTAAATCTTGTGATCACCAGACAAGGACACACTCGTGGTATACTACAAAGGTGGTGGGACGGTGTAAGGGAGGTTGCGACCTACTCTTGCATATGCCCTATACATATACCATTTGAAGTATATCGGGGGTCTGTCAGTGTCAGGAACTTAGGATATTATTAGGACCTTACTAGGAGTGGTTGAGAGGATATGATTGTGGACTGTTGATGATATGTTTGATGGATTGACTGGGATTGACTCTTGAATGATCACACTTGATAAATACTTATAAATTCACTTATGAAACACACTGATTGGACACGAAGGGTGCATAGGATTAACAAACGATATGAGCGATTAGTGATGGAATATGGACTGGGGTGATGATATAGACACTTGATGATAATATAAACGCTTAGTGATGATACTAACACTTAGTGATGGTATGGACACTTGATGAGAATAAACTATAGGGAGGATATGAACACTTAATGACAATAAGAGCACTTTGTGATGATATGAGCCCTCATTGATGATTATTGACATTGGGATTGACATGGACTTTAGTGAACTTAGACAATTGGGGGAAACTTAATGTCAGGTGAACTTAGACATTAGGTGAACTTAGAAATAGGTAAACCTACATGTCAGGTGAACTTAGACATTAGGCGAACCTAATTGCCCAAGGGAACTAGAGACCACTTCACTCAAAATTATCCTACCAAGGATAAGGGTAGTGAAGTGAGGTTATGGTAAGATACATAACACACCCTAAATGCTAACAAGGGCATAATCGTGGTGCAATGGAACGGTGGTGGGACGGTGTAGGGGAGATTGCGATCTACCTCTGCATATGCCCTATATATAAGCTTGTTGCATTGCATTGGGAGGTTGTCAGTGTTAGTATAGGGTGAGGAATGTATAGGACCTAGGAATAGTTAGCTAACACTAGTTATGACCAACTAGGACACTTAGAATAATACTAGGCAAATTTATAGACATTATGAGTTTAAATAACAGATAGGAAATAAATATAGTTCCTATATGTAATCCTAACTGTTTAAAATAAACTCAATTGACCATTGTTTGTATGATTTACGTTGTAAACGGTAGTAACATGTTTCTAATTTCTCAGAAACATGCCGCCTCGCCGTCACAACGAAGATGACTCAAACAGTGGGGATGCTAACAACGGTAATGCCAACTCCGGCATACAAGAGTTAGCCACACTTATTTCTGGATTGGTGAGCCAACTGACTCAGGCTAACCAGAATATCAACCAGAACAGAGGTGGTGCAAACCAGACAACTTGCACATTCAAACACTTCAATTCCTGCAACCCCCTGAAATTCACGGGTGCTGAGTCGGCCACTGGTCTGCTGCAGTGGTTCGAGAGTATGGAGAACACCTTCATCAACAGTGAATGTCCCGAGAATCTGAAAGTTCGCTATGCCACCAGTGTTTTCCAAAAGAGAGCACTAACTTGGTGGAATGGGGAAAAGCGAACTAGGGGAGTGGATGCTGCCTTAGCACTGACATGGACAGAGGTCAAGACTCTGATGACCACTGAATTCTGTCCTAGAAGCGAAATGAGGAAATTGGAGACTGAGTTCTGGGAACTCAAACAAGATAGTGGCGAGAACGTCATCTATAATACTCAGTTTCATGAGTATAGTTTACTGGTACCTCATCTGGTGACACCTTTGGAGAGAGCAATTGAGAAGTATATCGGTGGACTGCCGGTACAGATTCAGGATACAGTCTACGGGAGCAATCCCAAAACACTGGAGGCTGCGATCCGCCTATCTGCAACTCTTACTGATAATCACGTGAAGAATGGAACTCTTACCCGGAAGGGATATAAGAAGACTGACACCAAGACTGCTGCAAAGGAAGTCAAAACTGAAGTCAAGTCTGAAGCTGCTAGTTCATCCAAAAGCAGCAACAAGAAGAGAAAGACCAGGAACTTCATGGTCACTGCTCCTGCTGCTAAGTCTGCGCAGCAATCATCAAACAATTCAACTGCCAGGAATTTTACTGGGAACACTCCTCAGTGTAATACCTGCCGATATCATCACGCACCAAATTTGTCATGTCGCGTCTGCAACAACTGCGGCAAGTTTGGTCATTTTGCTAATGTCTGTCGGAGTGCACCGCAAGCACAAAGGATGCAACAAGCACCGTTTGCACTGCCTGCTCCACATGCACAACCTATGCCAGCTGTACCCGTTCGCCATGTATCTCAAGCACAGGCGAGAACCTGTTATGAGTGTGGTGAAGTGGGTCATTTCAGGAATCAATGCCCAAAGTTGACCGGTAATAATCAAAGGGTGGCAAGAGGCCGGGCTTTTCAATTGAATGCTCCAGCTGCTCAAGCCAACCAGGACGTGGTCAACGGTACATTTCTGATCAACAACTCTTATGCATCTGTCTTATTTGATTCTGGTGCCGATAGGAGTTTCGTTTCATATGATTTCGAACGCTTGCTTGGTAGAACACGTACATATTTAGATAAACCGTTTAACGTGGAAGTGGCTGACGGAAACACTATTGATATTGACACTATTATCGTTGGATGTACGGTGAACTTAAATGATCACGTTTTCCCAATTGATCTTATACCTATGCATCTTGGTAGCTTTGATGTTATCATAGGCATGGATTGGTTAGCCACCCACAAAGCGGAGATTGTATGCCATGAAAAGTACATTCGTATTCCCTTACCTTCGGGTGAAACTTTGAGAATATTTGGAGAAACTGCTAGTAAAGGTCTTAAGTTAATGTCTTGCACTAAAGCACATAAGTACCTTAGAAAGAAATGTATAGCATTTCTAGCTCACATTGTGGAGAAACAAGAGAAAGGAAAGAAGATTGAAGATGTTCCAGTGATACGAAATTTCCCAGAAGTTTTTCCAGACGATTTACCGGGTCTTCCACCAGAACGTCAAGTTGAGTTTCGAATCGACTTAGTACCTGGTGCGAACCCAGTCGCCAAAGCTCCCTACAGACTTGCACCTTCGGAGTTGCAAGAATTGGCGAGCCAGCTACAAGAGCTGACTGACAAAGGATTCATTCGCCCGAGCCATTCGCCATGGGGTGCACCGGTCCTATTTGTCAAGAAAAAGGACGGGTCATTCCGGATGTGCATCGACTATCGCGAATTGAACAAGTTGACTATTGTCACACCCCCAAATTCCCACTTGTGGCAAATGTCCACGTGGATGTGACGTGTCCAGAATCACAGCTCAAGGTCATATAGAACACCTCTATATGCGTTTACAAATCCAGTGTTTGACACATACACAGAATAAAATAGTTTGCAGCGGAATAAAAGTTATCATAATATATTGCAGCGGAAATCAAATGTTTGACATGTGCAGCGGAAATAATTAATTGTTGACATAACATTGTTTAATACATAAACCAAACAAAATAGTTTTCAAAAGTTAAGCAAAAACAGGAATGCATGATGGCCCTAATGCTCGTTCCCCTATGGTGCATCTCTGAATGTCCATCAACTCCTCAGTTACCTGAGAATACAAGTTAGAAAAATGTCAACACAATGGTTGGTGAGTTCACAGGTTTTGATATACATATAGTAATGAAAAGTGTGTCATGCTGTTTATCAATGTTAGTACCGAGCCCTAGGCCCAAAGTGTCAGTGCGTCACTACCGAACTAGACTTGTTTGCTCTTGCCTCCGCTATGCCTCGTATACATAGCAAGTTAGGTCAGAATTTGCACGGGTTATGACACTCAGTCAACATGGTGCCCCGTGGGGTTAGTCATTCCCTAATGGATCCATCCAAACCTACCACGTTGTTCGTACATTAACGGTAAGACTTTGTGAGGGCTTGTAACGAGTTCAACACTTAATGTTTGTCCAATAAACCAGCATACACAATAGTGTTTGTACAGTAATAATGTTTGACTCGATGCAACTAGTATTCTCCCCCTATTTAAAAGCATTTGAAAAAGAGTAAAGAGGGGCCGTAAACTCACCTTAGTGATGAAGTAGTGTGTAAGCGTAAGCTCCTGAACGTCAAGTAGCACGTCTCGGTCACCGGCAACCTATATCGTATACCGTATGTGAGTTCGTGTAAGTGACCGTGCTAGTGTTCGTGTTAGTGCTCATGTTTGTGTCCAACAACCCTTGGTTGTTCATGTTTGTCCGTGTTGGTCCACAATGACCGTGTTTGCTCGTGTTGGTCCACATTGACCGTGTTTGACCATGTTTGACCGAAGTTGACCGTGTTTTACCAAAGTTGACCGTGTTTGACCAAAGTTGACCGTGTCAAGTCAACGACCCGTTGGTGAACCGTGTGAGGGTTTGTGACTCGTGTAGCAATTGTGTAAGTGTTTGTCGTGTGCAAAATGCGCAAGTCGCGTCTATGGACAACTTACTATTTATAGTAAGTTTCCATTTATGAAAAGTTCGCAAAGCATGACGGTTTTATATTTCTAACGTGTTCAATAGTCCTACGGGATCATGTTAACACATAGCACATCATCATACGGATTCACATAAGTCGTTTACAACATGTTAGTGCACAAAAGTTTCCTAAAATGGAAAGTTTCCATTTTTAGCATACGTGACATCGGAAACCATCTAACTTAGCATCTAATCATCATGTTATAACATATTAAGTCGTTTAGCATGCTCAAATAATTCAAAACGTTCATAAGTTGGTTCTTGTAAAAATAAAGTTACTAAATATAGTAACTTTCTAATTTTGCATAGAAATGACCATTTAACATTTCTAAACCAATTTTTATATCACCAATCATCATAATAAACCACTTAACACCATTTAATCATGTCATCTCATCCCAAATTATCATTTAACAACATTCTAACTAGAAAAGTTACTAAAATAGTAACAATGCCAAATATGACTACAAACATCATCCAAACCATTTTCTAACAACCCAAATCATCATATTATCATCCTAACAACAATTCTACATACATGCATGTCCATAATTTCCATCAAATCATCATCTTGTAAAATAAAAGTTACTATTTATAGAAAGATTCATGAAAATCATAGTTTTACCCATTCTAACATCATCTAAGCATGAAATCCTCTTTCAATATCATCAAGAAATATATCTACATACTCATAATCATTCTAACCATCATGGATCATACATGCATGGCAATATAGTATCACAAAACATCATTTTAAGCATCAAGGTTCATACCCATCATCTTAGATCATCATAGATCATCATCTAAACACTTTAGATCATCAAGAAACATAGTGAAATCAACAAACCCAGAAGCTAAACTCGTGCATGTGCTTCAAAGGTGCTTGCATGTGTGAATGTAAGCATGCATGTGAGTGTAATAGGTGAGAAAATGGGTTTCAAGCATATAGCTACCTTCTAGAGCTTCAAAATCGTGGGGATGATGGCAAGAACAGCTCTCAATGCTTCTGGAAATGGTCTCACGACAGGTGCAAGCGAGTGATGGGTGTTTTAGGTGCTTCCCTTAACTCCTTGGGTCTCCAATCCTTCAAGATGAGCTTCAAACCTTCAAGGAGAGCTTCAACAATGGAGGTTTTTGAGTGAAGATGGTGATAGTAGGGGGTTCTGATCGAGATAAGCCGGAATAGTGGCGTGCAAGAGTGTTTAAAATGATTAGGATAGGTGAAATGATGGATTTTGTGGTTTTTAAGAAATTTTCTGCGATATAGCTGCCAGGCGTAACGCCTGACGTGGGGGTCTGACCCCGTCGTTACGCGCGGAAGCAGCCAGGTGAGGCGCTCCATTTCCGTCGCGCGCGCAACGCCTGACTTGGGTGCTCCGGGTCTGGCGTACCGCCTGGCCCATCCGTAAGGCCCAATAAGCTTGTTTTTGTTGTTCTGGCCCAATCTTGCCCGTTTCTCGATCATAGAACGTCGTTCGAGCGTCGTTTGGACTCTATCGGTCAAGTGTTAGCCATAATTGTCTTGTGAGATGTTCCTGTGCTTAAGTGTTGTGATGTTCACCAACGTTCGTGTGTTTTGACACGTGTGTGCTGTTCGTCGATAATTCCACGAATTAACTAGTCGTATGCCAGTGTTCATACTGTCGTGCCACGTGTCACACTAAATTAATCTAATTCTAGTGCCACGTGTACATAATGCATTTAAATAAACATTTAAATAAAATCAAAGCTGACCTGGAATTTACGGGGTGTCACAACTATCAAGAATCGATATCCACTGCCGCGCATCGATGATCTCTTCGATCAGCTTCAAGGCTCGGCATGGTTTTCAAAGATCGATCTGAGGTCTGGGTATCATCAGCTTCGCGTACATGATGATGATATTCCCAAGACAGCTTTCAGAACAAGATATGGCCACTATGAATTTCTGGTAATGCCTTTCGTCCTTACCAATGCACCTGCGGTTTTCATGGACCTCATGAACCGTGTTTGCAGGCCATACTTAGATAAATTTGTGATTGTATTCATTGATGATATTCTGATCTACTCAAAGACTAAGGAAGAACATGAAAAACACCTTAAGTTGGTTTTGAAGATTCTAAGAGAGGAGCGACTGTATGCCAAATTCTCTAAATGTGAATTTTGGCTTAAGGAAGTTCAATTCTTGGGACACATAGTCAACGAATACGGTGTTCACGTGGATCCTGCAAAGATTGATGCTGTGAAGAATTGGAGTACACCGAAGACACCGACGGAGATTCGATCGTTCCTTGGACTTGCCGGTTACTATCGGCGGTTTATATCGAACTTCTCCAGAATTGCCGTCCCTCTCACTGCTCTGACTCAGAAAAATAGGCCATACGAGTGGGGACCAAAGCAAGAAGAGGCATTTCAGACTCTGAAGCAGAAACTTTGTGATGCTCCTGTCTTGACACTGCCTGATGGAAATGATGATTTTGTAGTCTATTGTGATGCATCCAACTTAGGTCTCGGTTGTGTCCTCATGCAACGGGGAAAGGTTGTGGCTTATGCATCAAGACAATTGAAGATTCATGAGAATAACTACACTACGCACGACTTGGAACTTGGTGCAGTCGTGTTTGCTTTGAAAATATGGAGACATTATCTTTATGGCACCAAGTGTGTAGTCTTTACTGATCATAAAAGTTTGCAACATATTCTAAATCAGAAAGAGCTCAATATGAGACAACGGAGATGGGTTGAACTATTGAATGATTACGACTGTGAAATTCGCTACCATCCTGGTAAAGCGAATGTAGTAGCAGATGCGCTTAGTCGCAAGAGTCAAGTTCAGATTCATAGTGTCCGAGTGCACACTAATCTCCGTAATGATGTTCTCACAGTCCAACAACACTCATTAGCTCAAGATAATTTGAAAAATGAGATGTCTTGCGGGGCTGAAATCTTATTGGAAACTAAGGATGACGGTTTGATGTATTACTTGAATCGGTTGTGGATACCGAACAGGGGTGATCTTAGGATGCTGATTATGGATGAAGCTCATAAGTCTCGTTATTCAATCCATCCAGGTGCTGATAAGATGTATCAAGACCTTAGGGGCTTGTACTGGTGGCCTGGAATGAAGAAGGATATTGCTGAATATGTGTCTAAGTGCCTTAACTGTGCTAAAGTCAAGGCAGAACATCAGCGACCTTCGGGATTGTTACTACAACCAGAAATACCGATGTGGAAGTGGGAGAATATCTCCATGGATTTCATTACTAAACTCCCACGGACCGCGAACGGTAAAGATAGTATCTGGGTTATTGTTGATAGATTGACTAAGTCGGCTCATTTCTTACCGATACGCGAAACTTACCCTGTGCGGAAGTTAGCTCGTATCTACGTTGATGAAATCGTTAGCCGACATGGTATTCCCTTGAGTATAATATTGGATCGTGATGCTCGTTTCACGGCACGATTTTGGGAATCACTTCATGAAGCCTTTGGAACAAGACTGGATCTTAGCACTGCTTATCATCCTCAAACGGATGGTCAAACGGAGCGAACGATTCAGACATTGGAAGACATGTTGAGAGCTTGTGTCATCGATTTCGGTGGCAATTGGGATAGCCATCTACCATTGGTTGAATTCTCGTATAACAACAGTTATCACGCGAGCATTGGTATGGCACCGTTTGAAGCTCTTTATGGCAGGAAATGTCGGTCACCTATTTGTTGGACCGAAGTCGGCGATTCGCAGATTACTGGTCCAGAGATTATTCAGGAAACGACTGACAAGATCCGCCAGATCCGCGACAATCTGTCAGCTGCTCGCAGTCGACAGAAGAGCTACGCGGATAAAAGAAGAAAACCTTTAGAGTTTGAAGTGGGAGATATGATATTGCTTAAAGTATCGCCTTGGAAGGGCGTTGTACGATTCGGAAAGAAGGGGAAGCTTGCTCCACGATACGTTGGCCCTTTTAAGATCCTTGAACGGATCGGGAAGGTTGCTTACAAATTAGAACTTCCTCCTGAACTTAGTAATGTGCACCCGACGTTTCACGTGTCCAATCTGAGAAAGTGCTTAGCTGATCAGGATCTTCAGGTACCACTCGATGACATTTGCATCGATGATACCATGCACTTTGTTGAAAAACCAGTGGAGATAATGGATCGTGAGGTTAAACAGCTCAAACGCAGTAGAATTCCAATTGTCAAAGTACGTTGGGAATCGAAGCGGGGTCCAGAATTCACATGGGAGCGGGAAGATCAGATGAAGCTTAAGTACCCACATTTATTTACCACGGTCGCTCCAAGTTGAATTTCGGGACGAAATTCCTTTAACTAGGGAGACTGTAACATCACTGTACTTTCGGTTGTCCGTACATCCGTACGATTGTACTGTACGACCGGAGATTTATGAATATTATTGATTATGATATTATTGTTTGACATTACTGATATTATCACTGTATTGGTATGCATGTTATGGCGCATTTATAATACGCGTAAACCACGGGAAGTTTAGTTGTGATACAACCAAACAGACCCGTAGTGCGTATCGCAGTTACTTATTACTGATGATTATGGAATTATTGGTTGAGAATGGATTGGGATGGAACTGGGAGTTTGTTAGAGTCTGGTTACTAAACGTAGTCAAGGACACATGGTCATGGTTTATCGAAATAGCGGTGGGACGGTGTAGGGGAGGTTGCGATCTACCTCTGCATATGCCCTATATATATGCATATTTCGGTCTATCATGGATGTGTCAGTGACTTGGTTTAGTGGGTTTTGGTTTGGGAATATAATATTTAAGTTAATAAATAATGAGAATAATAAATACGCGATGTGAGGTTACGGTCATTAGTTAAACGCGAGTATTGATTCAGAAATATTAACTTAATAATGTATTCGCGTGGGTGACGATTCACACGAATATAATTATTAAGAATAATATTCTGAAACGATATTCCACAAACTGTAAATCAAATCGAAATACGATACGAGCGTCGGATTCGCAAAGGTGACGATCTTTACGAATACGTACGCGAGTAACGCGTTTCGACGAGATAATGTAAAGTAATATCAAACGATATTAAATTAATAAATAAAATCTTAAAACGTTTATTAGAAATCACAACCTAAAACAAATTTAATAAAACCTTTATTTAAATTAATATTTTACTGTAAATAAATCGGAATCGTTTTACGAAATAGGCTAAATCATTTTATTTAAATAATTAGTGTAACGAAACTTAAGGGTTTAAACACTTTACGTTTAAATATGTTATACGATAAAACCGAGCACTTAATTATATTTTTACGCGGAATAAACGAGACCGAGCACGGGGGGATCGATCGGGCTATAAAACCCATTTCTTTTCTTTTCTCCTTCATTCTTGCAAGACCCAATCTCTCTCTAAATACAAATTCACGCCACTTTCTCTCTCTACAACTTCTCTCTACGATATCTCGCTCGTTTCTCGACGGATTCGCGAGATCTTGGCGCCCACGCGTTCGTGTGATCGAGAGGAACAAGAATATACAAAGAAATCCTGCATTGGATCGTTAATCGGAGGTAAATCTGGAGTTTTCTTTACGGTTTTACTAAAAGATTTCATGTGTTTATAGTTATTAACTTATAATCGATTTATGTGTGTTAAATCTGTTAATCGAACCTATAGCAAGCTTAACAAAGTCTTGAACGACCCATTAAGGATTAGGGATTCGATGAGGATAAGAGGTGAGGTGCAAGTGCAGGGTTCGTGGGGGAGGGTTTCTGGCCGAACCCTATGCCATCGTACAGCTCTGGGCAACGAACCTTCCAACCTGTGACGAACCTGGACCACTGACAGCCGAACCCTGGTGTAGCTGGGGCCGAACCCTGCAACCCTCAGCCGAACCCTCCTCAGACTTACGAACTTATTGCATCACACATGGAAGACGAACCCTAAGGGTGTGGTGCAGATTAGCGAACCTGATGCATGTTGATTCGCGAACCTAAGCCATGCAACCCTAGCTGGCCGAACCCTACGAGACCAGCGAACCCTCTGATGTGACGAACCCTAGTAAGGGCGAACCTGAGGGATGTTAGACGAACCATGGAGTCCTTGAGTCTAGCCGAACCCTAGACTTAGCAGATCCACGAATCTTTTGTCAACACATTGGCCGAACCTTAAGTGGCTTAAACTATAAACATGCAGCGAACCTTTAGGCTAAAACTCTGGAGCAACGAACCATTGATAATGGTAACCCACGAACCCTAGAGAACCCTACTAACTCAGCTATTTCAGCCGAGCCTTGTAGCTTCACGAACCTTGGCCGAACCCTTTCAATTGTTGGCCGAACCTAGGGATTTTGTGTTGACCGAACCCTATGCCATAACTCTAATAGGTTCGCTGCTCTAGGGGTTAATTATAACCAAATGAATCGAAGCTAGGGTTAAGGAGAAGATTAAGAACTAGATGAGATTAAAGATAACCATGCATGCATGAATAATGGCCACCACCTTTTCTTAATGAGATAAACAATGAAATCCTTGTATAATGAGAAATCATTATGAAAAACAATGTATACATAGATTTTCTTAAATCATGAGATTGATATATTTTACTTACATGTTTATTAAATTAGGGTGGCCAATAAATTAATCATGCATGTGCTTGTAATGAGTTTACGATCAAAATTATCATCTGGGAATATATATTAAGGGATCACACGTAAGATAGCATAATTGACTACTATTGCTAATTGATCTAAATCACAAGTTAAACCATGGGTTAATAGTAATTAACTATAAGATGTTTAACATCTCATATTACTATTAGGCAAACTTAACTAAGCTAGCAATATGCTATTGAGTTTAAGCAAACTTAATGAACACTAAACTGTGATGAAACATTTATACTCATAAATTCGAATGCACAATAATCACAGATTGTTGAGTTGGTCTTAAGTTACATACGTGAGCGCGCAAAATACGAGGACCCGAATTCTAAGGACTTCAGGTGAGTTCTCATAACCTCCCTTTATTTAAACTGTTTTAGTTTTAAAACTCGGAGGTGAAACATGTATACCGGTTTAAATATTATTTTGATAACACAAGGATAATACCTGTTTATCATTATGATATTCACTATTATGAATTATCATTATTATGGATTATCACTGATTATTATAAATCCGTGTAAACATTGTTATTGACTTCGGTTAATAACAAAGATTACATGTATTGTCTCATACTCCGTGAAATCATTACTTTTAACTTCGGTTATTTGTTTTGACTTCATGTATTGTCACGTGGAGGGTTTCCACATCCGTGAAGTATTGCTCTTGACTTCGGTTAATTGCTTTGACTTCATGTATTGTCACGTGGTTAGCGACCACTCCATGAATCATGTATTTAACTTATGTTAATTACATAATGATCATGTATAGTCACGAACATTGGGTGAGAATATGATTGATTGAGTTGGTTGAATTGTTGTGGATTGACTATCTATGTTTGACTATGATTAATTGTGATTGATTATGATTGATTGGTTATGTGATTATGTGATTGTATATGTGTTTGATTGTTGAATTGATGGATGTGTGTTGGATTATCTCATACAGGTATTCATATGGATTTTCTCAAGAAGATCATAAGTCTTATTCTCGTTTTAAATAAAGCATTTTACAAAACCATTTTTTTTAAGCATGAACTCTCAAACTCATTTTACTAAAATCTTTTTAAATATAAAAACTTATGATTACTCACCAACTACTTTTGTAGTTGACACTTGATTTTCTTACATGTTTCAGGTGATGGAGACAAGTAGGAATGAAGAGAGGATCTCTTCTATTTTTGGACATCATCATCATATAGGATCTTGGACTTAGTTAATTAACTAAATTTCTGGCGATTAGAGTTTAGTTAGTTTAACTAATTCTTTTGTGTAACTGATGTACTTGATTTATGATGAACATGATTTTTGTGTAATTATTTTGGTTGATTAAATGATATATGATGAATTGGTTTAGATGCCCACGAGCTTTTGAACAATCTACACATCCCTCGTGGCATCCCGATGATTCCGCCGTCGGTCGGGGTGTTACAGATTGGTATCAGAGCCTGGGTTATAGGGAATTAGGTTACTAGAAATGGTTGACCTAGTCTATAACCATAGGATACCCTAGTATGAATTAATTTCATACACTAGTTAGTATATTCAGGATTTCATGCTTATGTGTTTATTACATGTTAACTGAACTCCTGTTATACATTTGAATATATATGCTGCTACTAATTTCTTGCTTACGTGTGCCCTAAGGACTCGATAAGGACATACTCGTGGTGTATTGTAAAGGTGGTGGGACGGTGGTTTGGGCGGTTGCGACCTACCCTTATCATATGCCCTATACATATACCATTTACAGTACATCGGGTGGATGTCAGTATTGAGGAATAAGGGAACTACCCGTTTGGGACATTTATCTGTTTAGGAATTTAACTGCTTAGAAATTTATTTGCTTTAGGAATTATCTGTTAAATCTTGTGATCACCAGACAAGGACACACTCGTGGTATACTACAAAGGTGGTGGGACGGTGTAAGGGAGGTTGCGACCTACTCTTGCATATGCCCTATACATATACCATTTGAAGTATATCGGGGGTCTGTCAGTGTCAGGAACTTAGGATATTATTAGGACCTTACTAGGAGTGGTTGAGAGGATATGATTGTGGACTGTTGATGATATGTTTGATGGATTGACTGGGATTGACTCTTGAATGATCACACTTGATAAATACTTATAAATTCACTTATGAAACACACTGATTGGACACGAAGGGTGCATAGGATTAACAAACGATATGAGCGATTAGTGATGGAATATGGACTGGGGTGATGATATAGACACTTGATGATAATATAAACGCTTAGTGATGATACTAACACTTAGTGATGGTATGGACACTTGATGAGAATAAACTATAGGGAGGATATGAACACTTAATGACAATAAGAGCACTTTGTGATGATATGAGCCCTCATTGATGATTATTGACATTGGGATTGACATGGACTTTAGTGAACTTAGACAATTGGGGGAAACTTAATGTCAGGTGAACTTAGACATTAGGTGAACTTAGAAATAGGTAAACCTACATGTCAGGTGAACTTAGACATTAGGCGAACCTAATTGCCCAAGGGAACTAGAGACCACTTCACTCAAAATTATCCTACCAAGGATAAGGGTAGTGAAGTGAGGTTATGGTAAGATACATAACACACCCTAAATGCTAACAAGGGCATAATCGTGGTGCAATGGAACGGTGGTGGGACGGTGTAGGGGAGATTGCGATCTACCTCTGCATATGCCCTATATATAAGCTTGTTGCATTGCATTGGGAGGTTGTCAGTGTTAGTATAGGGTGAGGAATGTATAGGACCTAGGAATAGTTAGCTAACACTAGTTATGACCAACTAGGACACTTAGAATAATACTAGGCAAATTTATAGACATTATGAGTTTAAATAACAGATAGGAAATAAATATAGTTCCTATATGTAATCCTAACTGTTTAAAATAAACTCAATTGACCATTGTTTGTATGATTTACGTTGTAAACGGTAGTAACATGTTTCTAATTTCTCAGAAACATGCCGCCTCGCCGTCACAACGAAGATGACTCAAACAGTGGGGATGCTAACAACGGTAATGCCAACTCCGGCATACAAGAGTTAGCCACACTTATTTCTGGATTGGTGAGCCAACTGACTCAGGCTAACCAGAATATCAACCAGAACAGAGGTGGTGCAAACCAGACAACTTGCACATTCAAACACTTCAATTCCTGCAACCCCCTGAAATTCACGGGTGCTGAGTCGGCCACTGGTCTGCTGCAGTGGTTCGAGAGTATGGAGAACACCTTCATCAACAGTGAATGTCCCGAGAATCTGAAAGTTCGCTATGCCACCAGTGTTTTCCAAAAGAGAGCACTAACTTGGTGGAATGGGGAAAAGCGAACTAGGGGAGTGGATGCTGCCTTAGCACTGACATGGACAGAGGTCAAGACTCTGATGACCACTGAATTCTGTCCTAGAAGCGAAATGAGGAAATTGGAGACTGAGTTCTGGGAACTCAAACAAGATAGTGGCGAGAACGTCATCTATAATACTCAGTTTCATGAGTATAGTTTACTGGTACCTCATCTGGTGACACCTTTGGAGAGAGCAATTGAGAAGTATATCGGTGGACTGCCGGTACAGATTCAGGATACAGTCTACGGGAGCAATCCCAAAACACTGGAGGCTGCGATCCGCCTATCTGCAACTCTTACTGATAATCACGTGAAGAATGGAACTCTTACCCGGAAGGGATATAAGAAGACTGACACCAAGACTGCTGCAAAGGAAGTCAAAACTGAAGTCAAGTCTGAAGCTGCTAGTTCATCCAAAAGCAGCAACAAGAAGAGAAAGACCAGGAACTTCATGGTCACTGCTCCTGCTGCTAAGTCTGCGCAGCAATCATCAAACAATTCAACTGCCAGGAATTTTACTGGGAACACTCCTCAGTGTAATACCTGCCGATATCATCACGCACCAAATTTGTCATGTCGCGTCTGCAACAACTGCGGCAAGTTTGGTCATTTTGCTAATGTCTGTCGGAGTGCACCGCAAGCACAAAGGATGCAACAAGCACCGTTTGCACTGCCTGCTCCACATGCACAACCTATGCCAGCTGTACCCGTTCGCCAGGTATCTCAAGCACAGGCGAGAACCTGTTATGAGTGTGGTGAAGTGGGTCATTTCAGGAATCAATGCCCAAAGTTGACCGGTAATAATCAAAGGGTGGCAAGAGGCCGGGCTTTTCAATTGAATGCTCCAGCTGCTCAAGCCAACCAGGACGTGGTCAACGGTACATTTCTGATCAACAACTCTTATGCATCTGTCTTATTTGATTCTGGTGCCGATAGGAGTTTCGTTTCATATGATTTCGAACGCTTGCTTGGTAGAACACGTACATATTTAGATAAACCGTTTAACGTGGAAGTGGCTGACGGAAACACTATTGATATTGACACTATTATCGTTGGATGTACGGTGAACTTAAATGATCACGTTTTCCCAATTGATCTTATACCTATGCATCTTGGTAGCTTTGATGTTATCATAGGCATGGATTGGTTAGCCACCCACAAAGCGGAGATTGTATGCCATGAAAAGTACATTCGTATTCCCTTACCTTCGGGTGAAACTTTGAGAATATTTGGAGAAACTGCTAGTAAAGGTCTTAAGTTAATGTCTTGCACTAAAGCACATAAGTACCTTAGAAAGAAATGTATAGCATTTCTAGCTCACATTGTGGAGAAACAAGAGAAAGGAAAGAAGATTGAAGATGTTCCAGTGATACGAAATTTCCCAGAAGTTTTTCCAGACGATTTACCGGGTCTTCCACCAGAACGTCAAGTTGAGTTTCGAATCGACTTAGTACCTGGTGCGAACCCAGTCGCCAAAGCTCCCTACAGACTTGCACCTTCGGAGTTGCAAGAATTGGCGAGCCAGCTACAAGAGCTGACTGACAAAGGATTCATTCGCCCGAGCCATTCGCCATGGGGTGCACCGGTCCTATTTGTCAAGAAAAAGGACGGGTCATTCCGGATGTGCATCGACTATCGCGAATTGAACAAGTTGACTATTGTCACACCCCCAAATTCCCACTTGTGGCAAATGTCCACGTGGATGTGACGTGTCCAGAATCACAGCTCAAGGTCATATAGAACACCTCTATATGCGTTTACAAATCCAGTGTTTGACACATACACAGAATAAAATAGTTTGCAGCGGAATAAAAGTTATCATAATATATTGCAGCGGAAATCAAATGTTTGACATGTGCAGCGGAAATAATTAATTGTTGACATAACATTGTTTAATACATAAACCAAACAAAATAGTTTTCAAAAGTTAAGCAAAAACAGGAATGCATGATGGCCCTAATGCTCGTTCCCCTATGGTGCATCTCTGAATGTCCATCAACTCCTCAGTTACCTGAGAATACAAGTTAGAAAAATGTCAACACAATGGTTGGTGAGTTCACAGGTTTTGATATACATATAGTAATGAAAAGTGTGTCATGCTGTTTATCAATGTTAGTACCGAGCCCTAGGCCCAAAGTGTCAGTGCGTCACTACCGAACTAGACTTGTTTGCTCTTGCCTCCGCTATGCCTCGTATACATAGCAAGTTAGGTCAGAATTTGCACGGGTTATGACACTCAGTCAACATGGTGCCCCGTGGGGTTAGTCATTCCCTAATGGATCCATCCAAACCTACCACGTTGTTCGTACATTAACGGTAAGACTTTGTGAGGGCTTGTAACGAGTTCAACACTTAATGTTTGTCCAATAAACCAGCATACACAATAGTGTTTGTACAGTAATAATGTTTGACTCGATGCAACTAGTATTCTCCCCCTATTTAAAAGCATTTGAAAAAGAGTAAAGAGGGGCCGTAAACTCACCTTAGTGATGAAGTAGTGTGTAAGCGTAAGCTCCTGAACGTCAAGTAGCACGTCTCGGTCACCGGCAACCTATATCGTATACCGTATGTGAGTTCGTGTAAGTGACCGTGCTAGTGTTCGTGTTAGTGCTCATGTTTGTGTCCAACAACCCTTGGTTGTTCATGTTTGTCCGTGTTGGTCCACAATGACCGTGTTTGCTCGTGTTGGTCCACATTGACCGTGTTTGACCATGTTTGACCGAAGTTGACCGTGTTTTACCAAAGTTGACCGTGTTTGACCAAAGTTGACCGTGTCAAGTCAACGACCCGTTGGTGAACCGTGTGAGGGTTTGTGACTCGTGTAGCAATTGTGTAAGTGTTTGTCGTGTGCAAAATGCGCAAGTCGCGTCTATGGACAACTTACTATTTATAGTAAGTTTCCATTTATGAAAAGTTCGCAAAGCATGACGGTTTTATATTTCTAACGTGTTCAATAGTCCTACGGGATCATGTTAACACATAGCACATCATCATACGGATTCACATAAGTCGTTTACAACATGTTAGTGCACAAAAGTTTCCTAAAATGGAAAGTTTCCATTTTTAGCATACGTGACATCGGAAACCATCTAACTTAGCATCTAATCATCATGTTATAACATATTAAGTCGTTTAGCATGCTCAAATAATTCAAAACGTTCATAAGTTGGTTCTTGTAAAAATAAAGTTACTAAATATAGTAACTTTCTAATTTTGCATAGAAATGACCATTTAACATTTCTAAACCAATTTTTATATCACCAATCATCATAATAAACCACTTAACACCATTTAATCATGTCATCTCATCCCAAATTATCATTTAACAACATTCTAACTAGAAAAGTTACTAAAAATAGTAACAATGCCAAATATGACTACAAACATCATCCAAACCATTTTCTAACAACCCAAATCATCATATTATCATCCTAACAACAATTCTACATACATGCATGTCCATAATTTCCATCAAATCATCATCTTGTAAAATAAAAGTTACTATTTATAGAAAGATTCATGAAAATCATAGTTTTACCCATTCTAACATCATCTAAGCATGAAATCCTCTTTCAATATCATCAAGAAATATATCTACATACTCATAATCATTCTAACCATCATGGATCATACATGCATGGCAATATAGTATCACAAAACATCATTTTAAGCATCAAGGTTCATACCCATCATCTTAGATCATCATAGATCATCATCTAAACACTTTAGATCATCAAGAAACATAGTGAAATCAACAAACCCAGAAGCTAAACTCGTGCATGTGCTTCAAAGGTGCTTGCATGTGTGAATGTAAGCATGCATGTGAGTGTAATAGGTGAGAAAATGGGTTTCAAGCATATAGCTACCTTCTAGAGCTTCAAAATCGTGGGGATGATGGCAAGAACAGCTCTCAATGCTTCTGGAAATGGTCTCACGACAGGTGCAAGCGAGTGATGGGTGTTTTAGGTGCTTCCCTTAACTCCTTGGGTCTCCAATCCTTCAAGATGAGCTTCAAACCTTCAAGGAGAGCTTCAACAATGGAGGTTTTTGAGTGAAGATGGTGATAGTAGGGGGTTCTGATCGAGATAAGCCGGAATAGTGGCGTGCAAGAGTGTTTAAAATGATTAGGATAGGTGAAATGATGGATTTTGTGGTTTTTAAGAAATTTTCTGCGATATAGCTGCCAGGCGTAACGCCTGACGTGGGGGTCTGACCCCGTCGTTACGCGCGGAAGCAGCCAGGTGAGGCGCTCCATTTCCGTCGCGCGCGCAACGCCTGACTTGGGTGCTCCGGGTCTGGCGTACCGCCTGGCCCATCCGTAAGGCCCAATAAGCTTGTTTTTGTTGTTCTGGCCCAATCTTGCCCGTTTCTCGATCATAGAACGTCGTTCGAGCGTCGTTTGGACTCTATCGGTCAAGTGTTAGCCATAATTGTCTTGTGAGATGTTCCTGTGCTTAAGTGTTGTGATGTTCACCAACGTTCGTGTGTTTTGACACGTGTGTGCTGTTCGTCGATAATTCCACGAATTAACTAGTCGTATGCCAGTGTTCATACTGTCGTGCCACGTGTCACACTAAATTAATCTAATTCTAGTGCCACGTGTACATAATGCATTTAAATAAACATTTAAATAAAATCAAAGCTGACCTGGAATTTACGGGGTGTCACAACTATCAAGAATCGATATCCACTGCCGCGCATCGATGATCTCTTCGATCAGCTTCAAGGCTCGGCATGGTTTTCAAAGATCGATCTGAGGTCTGGGTATCATCAGCTTCGCGTACATGATGATGATATTCCCAAGACAGCTTTCAGAACAAGATATGGCCACTATGAATTTCTGGTAATGCCTTTCGTCCTTACCAATGCACCTGCGGTTTTCATGGACCTCATGAACCGTGTTTGCAGGCCATACTTAGATAAATTTGTGATTGTATTCATTGATGATATTCTGATCTACTCAAAGACTAAGGAAGAACATGAAAAACACCTTAAGTTGGTTTTGAAGATTCTAAGAGAGGAGCGACTGTATGCCAAATTCTCTAAATGTGAATTTTGGCTTAAGGAAGTTCAATTCTTGGGACACATAGTCAACGAATACGGTGTTCACGTGGATCCTGCAAAGATTGATGCTGTGAAGAATTGGAGTACACCGAAGACACCGACGGAGATTCGATCGTTCCTTGGACTTGCCGGTTACTATCGGCGGTTTATATCGAACTTCTCCAGAATTGCCGTCCCTCTCACTGCTCTGACTCAGAAAAATAGGCCATACGAGTGGGGACCAAAGCAAGAAGAGGCATTTCAGACTCTGAAGCAGAAACTTTGTGATGCTCCTGTCTTGACACTGCCTGATGGAAATGATGATTTTGTAGTCTATTGTGATGCATCCAACTTAGGTCTCGGTTGTGTCCTCATGCAACGGGGAAAGGTTGTGGCTTATGCATCAAGACAATTGAAGATTCATGAGAATAACTACACTACGCACGACTTGGAACTTGGTGCAGTCGTGTTTGCTTTGAAAATATGGAGACATTATCTTTATGGCACCAAGTGTGTAGTCTTTACTGATCATAAAAGTTTGCAACATATTCTAAATCAGAAAGAGCTCAATATGAGACAACGGAGATGGGTTGAACTATTGAATGATTACGACTGTGAAATTCGCTACCATCCTGGTAAAGCGAATGTAGTAGCAGATGCGCTTAGTCGCAAGAGTCAAGTTCAGATTCATAGTGTCCGAGTGCACACTAATCTCCGTAATGATGTTCTCACAGTCCAACAACACTCATTAGCTCAAGATAATTTGAAAAATGAGATGTCTTGCGGGGCTGAAATCTTATTGGAAACTAAGGATGACGGTTTGATGTATTACTTGAATCGGTTGTGGATACCGAACAGGGGTGATCTTAGGATGCTGATTATGGATGAAGCTCATAAGTCTCGTTATTCAATCCATCCAGGTGCTGATAAGATGTATCAAGACCTTAGGGGCTTGTACTGGTGGCCTGGAATGAAGAAGGATATTGCTGAATATGTGTCTAAGTGCCTTAACTGTGCTAAAGTCAAGGCAGAACATCAGCGACCTTCGGGATTGTTACTACAACCAGAAATACCGATGTGGAAGTGGGAGAATATCTCCATGGATTTCATTACTAAACTCCCACGGACCGCGAACGGTAAAGATAGTATCTGGGTTATTGTTGATAGATTGACTAAGTCGGCTCATTTCTTACCGATACGCGAAACTTACCCTGTGCGGAAGTTAGCTCGTATCTACGTTGATGAAATCGTTAGCCGACATGGTATTCCCTTGAGTATAATATTGGATCGTGATGCTCGTTTCACGGCACGATTTTGGGAATCACTTCATGAAGCCTTTGGAACAAGACTGGATCTTAGCACTGCTTATCATCCTCAAACGGATGGTCAAACGGAGCGAACGATTCAGACATTGGAAGACATGTTGAGAGCTTGTGTCATCGATTTCGGTGGCAATTGGGATAGCCATCTACCATTGGTTGAATTCTCGTATAACAACAGTTATCACGCGAGCATTGGTATGGCACCGTTTGAAGCTCTTTATGGCAGGAAATGTCGGTCACCTATTTGTTGGACCGAAGTCGGCGATTCGCAGATTACTGGTCCAGAGATTATTCAGGAAACGACTGACAAGATCCGCCAGATCCGCGACAATCTGTCAGCTGCTCGCAGTCGACAGAAGAGCTACGCGGATAAAAGAAGAAAACCTTTAGAGTTTGAAGTGGGAGATATGATATTGCTTAAAGTATCGCCTTGGAAGGGCGTTGTACGATTCGGAAAGAAGGGGAAGCTTGCTCCACGATACGTTGGCCCTTTTAAGATCCTTGAACGGATCGGGAAGGTTGCTTACAAATTAGAACTTCCTCCTGAACTTAGTAATGTGCACCCGACGTTTCACGTGTCCAATCTGAGAAAGTGCTTAGCTGATCAGGATCTTCAGGTACCACTCGATGACATTTGCATCGATGATACCATGCACTTTGTTGAAAAACCAGTGGAGATAATGGATCGTGAGGTTAAACAGCTCAAACGCAGTAGAATTCCAATTGTCAAAGTACGTTGGGAATCGAAGCGGGGTCCAGAATTCACATGGGAGCGGGAAGATCAGATGAAGCTTAAGTACCCACATTTATTTACCACGGTCGCTCCAAGTTGAATTTCGGGACGAAATTCCTTTAACTAGGGGAGACTGTAACATCACTGTACTTTCGGTTGTCCGTACATCCGTACGATTGTACTGTACGACCGGAGATTTATGAATATTATTGATTATGATATTATTGTTTGACATTACTGATATTATCACTGTATTGGTATGCATGTTATGGCGCATTTATAATACGCGTAAACCACGGGAAGTTTAGTTGTGATACAACCAAACAGACCCGTAGTGCGTATCGCAGTTACTTATTACTGATGATTATGGAATTATTGGTTGAGAATGGATTGGGATGGAACTGGGAGTTTGTTAGAGTCTGGTTACTAAACGTAGTCAAGGACACATGGTCATGGTTTATCGAAATAGCGGTGGGACGGTGTAGGGGAGGTTGCGATCTACCTCTGCATATGCCCTATATATATGCATATTTCGGTCTATCATGGATGTGTCAGTGACTTGGTTTAGTGGGTTTTGGTTTGGGAATATAATATTTAAGTTAATAAATAATGAGAATAATAAATACGCGATGTGAGGTTACGGTCATTAGTTAAACGCGAGTATTGATTCAGAAATATTAACTTAATAATGTATTCGCGTGGGTGACGATTCACACGAATATAATTATTAAGAATAATATTCTGAAACGATATTCCACAAACTGTAAATCAAATCGAAATACGATACGAGCGTCGGATTCGCAAAGGTGACGATCTTTACGAATACGTACGCGAGTAACGCGTTTCGACGAGATAATGTAAAGTAATATCAAACGATATTAAATTAATAAATAAAATCTTAAAACGTTTATTAGAAATCACAACCTAAAACAAATTTAATAAAACCTTTATTTAAATTAATATTTTACTGTAAATAAATCGGAATCGTTTTACGAAATAGGCTAAATCATTTTATTTAAATAATTAGTGTAACGAAACTTAAGGGTTTAAACACTTTACGTTTAAATATGTTATACGATAAAACCGAGCACTTAATTATATTTTTACGCGGAATAAACGAGACCGAGCACGGGGGGATCGATCGGGCTATAAAACCCATTTCTTTTCTTTTCTCCTTCATTCTTGCAAGACCCAATCTCTCTCTAAATACAAATTCACGCCACTTTCTCTCTCTACAACTTCTCTCTACGATATCTCGCTCGTTTCTCGACGGATTCGCGAGATCTTGGCGCCCACGCGTTCGTGTGATCGAGAGGAACAAGAATATACAAAGAAATCCTGCATTGGATCGTTAATCGGAGGTAAATCTGGAGTTTTCTTTACGGTTTTACTAAAAGATTTCATGTGTTTATAGTTATTAACTTATAATCGATTTATGTGTGTTAAATCTGTTAATCGAACCTATAGCAAGCTTAACAAAGTCTTGAACGACCCATTAAGGATTAGGGATTCGATGAGGATAAGAGGTGAGGTGCAAGTGCAGGGTTCGTGGGGGAGGGTTTCTGGCCGAACCCTATGCCATCGTACAGCTCTGGGCAACGAACCTTCCAACCTGTGACGAACCTGGACCACTGACAGCCGAACCCTGGTGTAGCTGGGGCCGAACCCTGCAACCCTCAGCCGAACCCTCCTCAGACTTACGAACTTATTGCATCACACATGGAAGACGAACCCTAAGGGTGTGGTGCAGATTAGCGAACCTGATGCATGTTGATTCGCGAACCTAAGCCATGCAACCCTAGCTGGCCGAACCCTACGAGACCAGCGAACCCTCTGATGTGACGAACCCTAGTAAGGGCGAACCTGAGGGATGTTAGACGAACCATGGAGTCCTTGAGTCTAGCCGAACCCTAGACTTAGCAGATCCACGAATCTTTTGTCAACACATTGGCCGAACCTTAAGTGGCTTAAACTATAAACATGCAGCGAACCTTTAGGCTAAAACTCTGGAGCAACGAACCATTGATAATGGTAACCCACGAACCCTAGAGAACCCTACTAACTCAGCTATTTCAGCCGAGCCTTGTAGCTTCACGAACCTTGGCCGAACCCTTTCAATTGTTGGCCGAACCTAGGGATTTTGTGTTGACCGAACCCTATGCCATAACTCTAATAGGTTCGCTGCTCTAGGGGTTAATTATAACCAAATGAATCGAAGCTAGGGTTAAGGAGAAGATTAAGAACTAGATGAGATTAAAGATAACCATGCATGCATGAATAATGGCCACCACCTTTTCTTAATGAGATAAACAATGAAATCCTTGTATAATGAGAAATCATTATGAAAAACAATGTATACATAGATTTTCTTAAATCATGAGATTGATATATTTTACTTACATGTTTATTAAATTAGGGTGGCCAATAAATTAATCATGCATGTGCTTGTAATGAGTTTACGATCAAAATTATCATCTGGGAATATATATTAAGGGATCACACGTAAGATAGCATAATTGACTACTATTGCTAATTGATCTAAATCACAAGTTAAACCATGGGTTAATAGTAATTAACTATAAGATGTTTAACATCTCATATTACTATTAGGCAAACTTAACTAAGCTAGCAATATGCTATTGAGTTTAAGCAAACTTAATGAACACTAAACTGTGATGAAACATTTATACTCATAAATTCGAATGCACAATAATCACAGATTGTTGAGTTGGTCTTAAGTTACATACGTGAGCGCGCAAAATACGAGGACCCGAATTCTAAGGACTTCAGGTGAGTTCTCATAACCTCCCTTTATTTAAACTGTTTTAGTTTTAAAACTCGGAGGTGAAACATGTATACCGGTTTAAATATTATTTTGATAACACAAGGATAATACCTGTTTATCATTATGATATTCACTATTATGAATTATCATTATTATGGATTATCACTGATTATTATAAATCCGTGTAAACATTGTTATTGACTTCGGTTAATAACAAAGATTACATGTATTGTCTCATACTCCGTGAAATCATTACTTTTAACTTCGGTTATTTGTTTTGACTTCATGTATTGTCACGTGGAGGGTTTCCACATCCGTGAAGTATTGCTCTTGACTTCGGTTAATTGCTTTGACTTCATGTATTGTCACGTGGTTAGCGACCACTCCATGAATCATGTATTTAACTTATGTTAATTACATAATGATCATGTATAGTCACGAACATTGGGTGAGAATATGATTGATTGAGTTGGTTGAATTGTTGTGGATTGACTATCTATGTTTGACTATGATTAATTGTGATTGATTATGATTGATTGGTTATGTGATTATGTGATTGTATATGTGTTTGATTGTTGAATTGATGGATGTGTGTTGGATTATCTCATACAGGTATTCATATGGATTTTCTCAAGAAGATCATAAGTCTTATTCTCGTTTTAAATAAAGCATTTTACAAAACCATTTTTTTTAAGCATGAACTCTCAAACTCATTTTACTAAAATCTTTTTAAATATAAAAACTTATGATTACTCACCAACTACTTTTGTAGTTGACACTTGATTTTCTTACATGTTTCAGGTGATGGAGACAAGTAGGAATGAAGAGAGGATCTCTTCTATTTTTGGACATCATCATCATATAGGATCTTGGACTTAGTTAATTAACTAAATTTCTGGCGATTAGAGTTTAGTTAGTTTAACTAATTCTTTTGTGTAACTGATGTACTTGATTTATGATGAACATGATTTTTGTGTAATTATTTTGGTTGATTAAATGATATATGATGAATTGGTTTAGATGCCCACGAGCTTTTGAACAATCTACACATCCCTCGTGGCATCCCGATGATTCCGCCGTCGGTCGGGGTGTTACACCGCCTGGGTCTGGAGCTTGACTTGGGGCGTACCGCCCCAGGCCTTTTTCACCTGTTTTTTGACATAAATTTCGTTTCGTGATTCCGGACAATCCGTAACTCCGTTTCGCGCACGGTTTTCGCCCACGTTCACCACTTCTCACGTACTATCATCCTGTAATAACTTTGATTTACAACTCAGCGTGGGTTTCAGGCGCGATCAAATGTGCTAAATCTTCGGCTGTTACAAATCTACCCTCCTTACAATAGGTTTCGTCCTCGAAACCTGTTACGTTTCAAACAAATGTGGGTAGAGTCGTTTCATCTCGTCTTCAGTCTCCCAGGTAGCCTCTGATCCTTTTCGGTGTTTCCATTGAACCTTAACTAGTCTAATCATCTTGTTACGTAATTGTTTTTCTTTCGTGTCAACGATTGCAACTGGTTCTTCTATGTAGTTCAACCTTTCATCAACTTCAATATCATTTAAAGGCACATATGTTACATCATCTGCTAGACATTTTCTCAGATGTGAAACATGAAATGTTGGATGAATTCCACTTAGTTCATCTGGCAGATCTAACCGGTAGGCTACCTTACCGACCCGTGCTATTATTCGAAAAGGTCCAATATATCTCGGACTCAGCTTTCCTCTTTTCCTGAATCGAATAACTCGCTTCCATGGTGAAACCTTTAACAGTACTTGATCCCCTACTTCAAACTCTATTGGTCTCCGTCTTTTATCGGCATAGGACTTTTGTCGATCCTGTGCAGCTTTCATTCGCGCTTTAACCAATTGAAGTTTTTTAGTCAATTCAATTACTGCAGCTTTGCTTCCCACTTCTTTCTGTCCTACTCCTCCCCAACACACAGGTGTTCTACAGCGTCGCCCGTACAACGCCTCATATGGTGGCATGCCAATACTAGCATGATAGCTGTTGTTGTATGAGAATTCCACCAATGGTAAATGATTATCCCAGCTACCACCAAAATCAATAATACAAGCTCTTAGCATATCCTCTAAGGTTTGGATAGTCCTTTCAGACTGTCCGTCGGTCTGAGGATGATACGCTGTGCTGATATTGAGTCTTGTACCCATCGATTCATGAAACTGTTTCCAGAATCTTGAAACAAATCGTGTGTCACGATCGGACACTATAGAAACTGGAACTCCATGTCTTGTAATTATTTCTTTCACGAATAATTCGGACAATTTCTCTGATGTATAAGTCTCACGTATAGGCAAGAAATGAGCACTTTTCATTAATCGGTCTACAATCACCCAAATAGTATCATGACGTTTCGCCGTGAGAGGCAACTTGGTAATAAAATCCATGGTGATGTGTTCCCACTTCCATTCTGGGACTTCTAGAGGTTGCACATAACCATAAGGTTTCTGATGTTCAGCTTTTACTTGCGCACATGTCAAACATTTGTTTACGTACTGCATTACATTAAACTTCATACCTGGCCACCAGTAATCTTTTCGGAGGTCTTGATACATTTTCGTTGCACTAGGATGTATAGAGTAGCGTGACTTATGTGCTTCGTCTAGAATCCTTGACCTGATGTCCCCGTTTCATGGAACCCACATTCGACCAAATCAGATCTTAACACCAAAATCATTTTCTTCTAAATTTTTAGCTTGACCAAAGATTCATTCAAATCCAACATTTTCTTCTTTTAGTCCTTCCTTCTGTGCATCTTTGAGTTCATTCAGGAAATCTGGTGTTATCACCAAACTGTAAGACTTAATCCGTATAGCAGGGTGTTCTGTCTTGCGGCTTAGAGCATCAGCCACAACATTGGCCTTGCCCGGGTGATACAAAATCTCAGTCATAATCTTTGAGCAGTTCAAGCCATCTTCGTTGTCTCATATTCAAGTCCTTCTATTCAAAAAAGTATTTTAAACTCTTGTGATCTGTGTAGATTGTACATTTCACTCCATATAGATAATGCCTCCAAATTTTTAACGCAAATACCACAGCAGCCAATTCCAAATCATGAGTTGGATAATTAGCCTCGTGGTTTTTCAATTGTCTTGAGGCATATGCTATTACCTTTCCCCTTTGCATAAGTACACAACCCAAGCCCAAATAAGACGCATCTGAGTATACAACCATGTCTTCATTACCATCCGGTAATGCTAAAATAGGAGCTTCGGTTAACCTCTTCTTTAGTTCTTCAAAAGCTTGGACCTGAATTGGACCCCAATCATATTTTACTTCTTTCCTTGTCAATTTTGTCAACGGTGTAGCAATTCTAGAAAAATCCTGAATAAATCTTCTGTAATAACCTGCTAAACCGAGAAAGCTACGTACTTCCGTTGGTGTTTTCGAAGGATTCCATTTCATTACTGCTTCTATTTTAGCTGGGTCCACCATTATGCCTTCTGGGCTAATAATATGACCTAGGAACTGCACTTCTCGTAACCAAAAGGCACATTTGGAGAACTTGGCATACAACTTTTCTCTTCTTAGCATTTCAAGTACTTCCCGAAGATGACACGCATGATCACCTTCACTCTTTGAGTATATTAAGATGTCGTCAATGAACACAATCACTGATCGGTCTAGCATGGGTCTACACACCCGATTCATCAAATCCATAAACGCTGTAGGAGCGTTAGTCAACCCAAAAGACATTACAAGGAACTCATAATGTCCATAACGTGTGCGAAATGCTGTCTTTGGAATGTCTTGCTCTCTTACCTTTAGTTGATGATACCCTGATCTGAGATCGATTTTAGAAAACCAACTTGCCCCTTGCAATTGGTCAAATAAATCATCAATTCTTGGTAACGGATACTTGTTCTTTATCGTAAGCTTGTTCAATTCCCTATAATCAATGCACATTCTCATGCTTCCGTCTTTTTTCTTGACAAACAACACTGGTGCACCCCAAGGTGACACACTTGGTCGTATAATGTGACAACTAGTACCTGACCGGCCGGCAAGTCCGTACGGTGCGTGTACTTGCATACAGTAACTATGTGTACATATGTGTTTGTATTAACAGATTTGTAAATACAAAAAATCGTTGTACGTATTCGTGTAAACTTGGATACATTAAGTACAACGTACATTTGATACTTTATTTGTGTGTATTTAAGTGAAAACTTAAGTACAATTAACACAACAAATAATGAGAAACAACAGTGTTCAAGTAAACAACAGAAACAAATCGGTTGCGATCTGATATCCATAGATGACAGGAATCAGATGGCCGACATTTCAAGGTGAAAACAATGTGATAACATGATGTTTAGTTGAGTCCGACAGTGAGGAAACACAATTCAAACAATAACACAGTGTCGTTTCAGAATAACGAACTGACAGTGAGTTTGCGTGCGTGACGATTCACACAAACATATCTGTGAGTTTAACGTTCTGAAATGATGACTGGAAAGTAGAAAACAAAAGTCAGAAAGCAAAATCATCGTCGTGTTCGTTCGAATGACGATTCGAACGAATACGCGCGATGGTGACGCGATTTGACGAAACAAAAACGAAACACGACACGAAATGATAATAAATTTAATAAAATAAAATATTTAAAATTTTACAATTTTGAAACTCATCAATTAATTTAAATAACATTCTTGTATTTATTATTATTAATTACGCGTAACTTTTCGGTTACGCGACGAAATAGCGAACCGTGCAACCGAAACGGACCCGAATACCACACGGGGTATAAAAACCCTAAATAAAGCTCATTTTATCATTTCACCACTTTCACTCTCTCCCTACTTCACCATTCCCGGTTTTCTCTCTCTAGAAAAAAATACCACCATTGTTGAACTTCCAAGCTTCATAACTTTCTCGTTTCTTAACCAATTTCGGTGATTCTTGCGCCCACGCGAAGCCCTCGACAAGCTCTACATAGAAGTACAGCAGATCTAGAAAGTTACCCACTCAAAATCGAGGTATGATGCTGTGAAAGTCCACGAAATTAGGGTTTTCTTCCGTCCTAGACTACCCAAAACCCTTTAAACGGCCGATCTTCTATTACTTTGAACCCTACGTCCACAAAAGGTCTTGCTCGCATGAGGGACAGCTGGGTTCGGTGTGTTGATGAAGCTAGTGATAATGGCGTGGGGTTGGGGGATGGCAACACAGCCACGAACCTCTGTGTGTGTCGAGGGTCACCTTGGCCGAACCTTCTACAGGTCCCGAACCCTAGCTGCTATCATTACCGAGCCTTTTCACACGAACCTTATACAGATCTAGGAGACGAACCTGCATGACCAGACGAACCTAACCGAACCATTCTCAGTGAAGCAGGCCAGACGAACCCTCGACCATAGCTGAATCTTGCTTCCTGTTTCACGAACCCAGGCAGAGCTTTAGGAGCCGAACCCTAATGCATGAAAACTCCTAAACATTGCCTAACCTTAGACCCATGAACTAACTTCTGGTGATGAACCTTGCATGGTTGTTGAAAGCCATAGTCGAACCCTAGCTTGCTTTACAGGATTGCCGAACAACATGGGCTTCGGTATAGTTCTTGCCTTGGTCCATTTTTTTTTTGCTGGCAGCCCACGAACATCCTTTGGCCAAACAGTTAATGGCCCACATGCATAATGGACCACATTCTCATTGGCTCATACATTATCAACAAAATCCAGCATACTTTGACTTGTTCGGCCCACAAAACTTCTAAGGCCTATTTCACCTTCTTCGGCCCAAATTAAACTATCTCGGTCCAATTAAATGGACCCAACAGGCCCATAACCTATCCTTCTCGGCCCAAGTATACTATCAGCCCAATAAATGGTTTTGGCCCATTGTCAACAGTGGCCCATGCGCCGGCCCAACAGACTAATATCAGACCCAACCATTTTTGGCCCACCTGAGTTGTGGTGTTGCATCATGAAACAGCCCATTCCTTTTAGCCCAATTCGGCCCAACATGCTAGTGACTTAGGCCCACATGGTTTAAAGGTTAACAAATTTACGGAATTAAACAATTAAAGATAAAAGGCGTGGGGTTATGATCTAATTGTTTCAATGATAATAAAGGTTAGTTTTAATGCATTATCAAGAAGAAAACTTGACATTTTCATGGATGTTGCATGGTTAATTGATGATCATGTAACAAATTAAATATACTTTATATATATCAACAGCAATGATGGAATTTCTAAATTCAAAGCTAAGTAAATACTAGAGTGGGTTACAAGAGTCATGGATTGTAAGTGAATAACATAATTATTAAATGGCTAAGTGTTAGTAAGTCATGACTACTAGACAAGGGCCGAGTGAAGACCGAGACCTAAGATGGATTAACCGACTATAGGGTTAACACATGCACGCGCACAAAACTATATGATCGATACTTATAAGATTACAATCACATGAAATCAATACAGGAACGTGAATATTCAACAAAGTACAATCAAGAGCGTGCGCATTTCTTTTTTTAAGCTAAGTCAACCACTTCATATATAAGGTGAGTTCATATGCCCCTTTTTCTTTAATCTTTACTGATTTTAACTCTCGGGGCTGAGAAACATGTTTACTTTTAATTATTTAAAAGTTTTGCTTAACATGTTATTTATACTTTGATTTTGATAATATCAAATTGCTTATTATCGCTTATCATTGTATGCATGCTTGTATGATTATGAGATAACAGGGAAACTCAGATGATTATAATAATATAAATTCTTAATCATCAACACATTAGAATAACATAGTTGTAAGATTATACCTTATAACACTTAGTTATTTCCACATGAGCAAACATTTAGACAGTTTACACATAAACAGACAACGAGAACAATCCCACATTGAGGCTTTGGGATCACATGTATTACAGTAAATGATGATCATGATAACGTAACTTCATGGGATTCTTATCATTTACACATAATTAACACGATGTAATAAGACAAGTTCTTATTCGACTTTGTTAATCACACGAGAACAATCCCACATTGAGGCTTTGGGATCACATGGATTTCAGTAAATGATGATCATGATAATGTAACTTCATGGGATTCTTATCATTTACACATAATTAACATGATGTAATAAGACAAGTTCTTATTCGACTTTGTTAATCATACGAGAACAATCCCACATTGAGGCTTTGGGATCAAATGGATTACAGTAAATGATGATCATGATAACGTAACTTCATGGGATTCTTATCATTTACACATAATTAACATAATGTAATAAGACAAGTTCTTATTCAACTTTGTTAATTACATGAGGACAATCCCACATGGAGACTTTGGGATCACACGGCGGAATAGAGGTGAATGAAATGCATTGTAATCTGATTACGTGAGGATTACAATGAATTTCATTTGGGCTCTATACGTTGCATTGAGATTACATTACAAATAGTTAACTAACACTTTTAATATTTAGAAGTGAAACAACAGTTAACCCCACAACTATAGAATAATTCAAGGAACAGATTGAATAAATCTAACATCCTTAACACATATATTGGTTATCAATACTTCGGTTTGATAATTGCAACGTTATCATATTAGTATTCTATACATGAGAACACAGGTGATCAAGGAAGAGATAAACATGTGAATTGAGAGTGGGAATCAATAGTTGTATTACAAGTAGTGTGGAGTTCTAGTGGTGTTGTGGTGGGATGTTGGCTAGGGCTTAGTTCCCTTACATATGCCCTATATATAAGTAACACTACTAGGATGATATAGTACTTGTGACTATAACCATTGAGGAGCCATTGGATGAACAAGTGAAACCGACAATCATACAAGTAACATATTATCTTTGTGAATGTGCATGTGAATGAATCGAGGTTTTACATTAACTTACTTATGAACTCACCAACCTAGTGTTGACTTTGTTTAAATACATGTTTTCTCAGGTGATGAACAGGTGTAGATACATACATGCAAGGATTTAGCTAGTGGACTTTTAGAAGACCTAGCTTTATTTTGTGTTGCATGCTTTTGGGAACAAGAACATGAATCATCTTTTGTATATCTTGTACATATACAAGATATAGTTACATTGATTCTTTTTGGTAGATTTACTTAATTAAATTATGAACGATACTGTGTAATTTAATCTTGTAATTCTATATCATGGATGTGTTAGAAATTTCTCATTTATTTATCATGTGTTATGTAAACAATCTGATCATTTGATTATCACTCAAAGATATCGCGCTCTGGGAACCTTCCGCCCGACGGGAAAACCCGATCCGTTCCCGCTGGCCCGGGGTGTGACATATAAAACCTTTGTCTAGAAGGTCTTGTAGTTGGGTCATTAATTCTTTCATCTCTGTTGGAGCCAGACGGTACGGTGCCTTGGCGACAGGTTGAGCTCCTGGCACAACATCAATTTGGAATTCGATTTCCCGATCAGGTGGAATTCCTGGCAAATCCTCAGGAAATACATCAGGAAAGTTACACACCACGGGTACGTCTTCCAATTCTTTTAGCTTAGATTCTTTATCAATAACATAGGCCAGATAAGCCCCACACCCTCGCCTCATAAATTCACTTGCCTTAATCATTGAAATGACTTTAGGCACGTTGAACACTTTATCCCCGTAAACCGTTACTGAACTCCCATTAAGAGTCGTTAAGACAATCATATTTCGTCGGCAAACAATGTTAGCCTTATATTTGGCCAACCAATCCATGCCCAAGACTACATCAAAACCTTCTAGCATAACCAAAAACAACTTAACAGGGAATCTATGGCCTTCTATTTCAATGTAACAATCATCATCAATGGACTCCGTTACTCTAGTTGATTTACCAATTGCAGTTTCTATGTTAAAGGCATGTTCTATCTTTTTAACATTTGCACACAGTTTATCACAGAAAGCAATAGCCACAAAGCTCATATTTGCACCAGAATCAAATAGCACGGAAGCAGGGATATCATTAATCAAGAATGTACCTGTCACCACATCAGGATCTTTGGCTGCCTGATCTTTAGTCATAGTAAAGGCACGAGCTTTTGCCTTTTGCTTCTCCCCTCCCTTGCTACTTTCAGGTTTGGTAGATTCAGTAGTTATTGCCTTCGGTTTAAAGCAATTCTTGCTCACGTGACCGAATTCACCACAATTGTAACACTTCGGCCCACTCGGGCAATCATAAGAGAAATGTCCAGTCTTTCCACAACGGTAGCACAAAGTAGTCCTCGTACGACATTCTCCTTCATGTTTCCTTCCACACTTAGAGCATGTTTCAAATTCTTCCGTTCTAAGCCTTTTCATAGGAGGTCCTGATTTCTCATTTCTGTGTCTTTTAAATTTAGATGACCACTTTTGCTTCGGTTCCTCCTTTGTTGGTTCAGCTTCAACAACATCATCCCAGACAATGACGCTAATTTATACGGCTGATTCAAATGTTCTAGGAGCATGCGCCTTCACATGTGTTCGGACTTTAGTTGGTAACCCCTCCACATATAACTTCAGTCTGCGTTCCTCCGTGCTTACCAAATGAGGAACCAATCTTGACATTTCATTGAATTTTGAAGTGTATTGCCGATGATTCATACGTCCAGCTTTCAATGTCAGGAATTCACGCTCAATTTTATCAATTTATTCTTCGGACAAAAGTGTTTCATAACTAATTCCTTCAAGTCTTCCCATTTCAAGCCTTCAACATCAGTAATGGTCTTTGACTGCTTGATAGTGTTCCACCAATGTAGAGCTTCTTCAGTAAATGAATGAGCTGCAAATTTCACAGCTTGGTCTTCCCGACATTCACTGATAGCGATCACCGCCTCCATAGCCGAAACCCAGTGGCAGGTGGCCACGGCATCCTTCTTACCATCAAAGGAGGGTGGACTGCATCCTTTGAAGGCCTTGTAATCACAACCCTTCCGTTTCTCTGACATAGAATCACCGTTCTTAGCCCCGGTGATCACAACTTCATCTTCTTTAGTGCTCTCCTTAGTTCCTTCAAACTTATCTTTCAAGGTATCCTTCAGTATTTTTGTAATCAAAGCTGGTAGCTTATCATCCAAAACTTTGGAGACCTCATCAGAAATGGCTTTCACCACCACAGGCTCAAGTGTGAACTCTGGCTCCTCTTCTGACCATTCCTCGTACTCTTCTTCCTCAATGATCGGTTCTTCGATCTCGATACGCGGTTCTTCAGGTTCCTGTGATTGCTTACGTGGTCTACCCCTTTGTCCAGCCATCTGACTACCTACAGAATGCAACAATTGATGAGTAAGTACAGGATCAGTTTAGCACGAAATAAGCTTTGTAAATCGTTAATGACGTTGATCAGGTGTTATTAACCATTTACCCAACTCATAGGCTCTAAATGTTTCCCATCCCATCACCCCCAACGTGCATAGTACTAACTATCTTTCTAACTTTGTACCTACGTCTTAACTCATACATAACATTCAGCTCATGGCATCAAACTACCCTTGACTGGCATTCATATCCTTCTGTCCCATTTTCAGTTTAAGTCCAGGCATTAGGGATGTCCGGATCTCTCAAACTATGGCTCTGATACCAACTTCTGAGGCCCCGAATCCCGGGAGTCCCCTCGGTTGGCAAACATCAAAACCCATAGTCCTTAACCCAAATTTACATTACTATGTCAGCGGAATTTTAGGTGATTACATAAAACATGGCACACATATTATACAACCGTTAAACATAGCCCACACTCTATGGTTTTATACATAGCCAGTTCATGCCAGATTATGCCAGGGTAGTCTTCAGGGTATGCCTCGAGCCTTCCTGCTATTCTTTCTCAATACCATTCAACCTGATATGCATGCTAAAACAAGTCAGCTTTCTCTGGTGAGTTCTAAGTTAACATTTCATAAAAATCTTTACTCATTCATATCTTTAAATAACATAACATAAGTCATAACATACATAGCATCATAACTTACTGCTGACCGAAATCAACAGTCTCAATCATACTGAACATAAAACATTTCATATACATAACATGCATGACATCATAACATCAATCTTACGGTGCATAAATGTAGCCTGTCCTGTTGACCGAAGTCAACATGCTTGCACAAGACTTCTTAAACTACCAACCCGAAGTTGATAACTTATACATGCATAAGATTTCCTTAACTGGCGACACACAGTCGGCAGGCCTGTTCTTGCACAGGACTTCTGCCTGTTCGTTCACAGGACTTCTTAAACCATCAATCGAAATTGACGGCTCATACCGGTACAAGATTTCTTAACATACATCATTCATACATAACATGGTTTAAATCATTTAAACCATCATATCATACACGGTCTTTCGCACCGCAGTGCTCAAGTCTAGCCCAACCGCAGCCGGGACTTCAATATCACATTTCATTCTCGACCTCGGTCGATGTCTTTAAAAATCATTTCCTTCTCAACCTCGGTTGAGAATTCAAACATTCGTTACGTCTCCTAAGAGACTCTTAAAATCATTTACTTCTCAACTACATTTGAGACTTAAAATATTATTTACATTTGAAAACATTTCTTACTTGAAAACATTCTTTTCCTGAAAACATTCCTTACCTGATCATAATCAGGTTAAGATCACTTTCATACACTAACTTTACAACATGCATATCAGCCCAAAATGATAAAACATTTAAAACAGGGCTATAAGAACTCACAATCATTTCAAAGGTATTTATCATGCATGCACATCAGCCCTAAAACGTTAAAACAGTAAAAGAGGGCTCATAGAACTCATTTGATGTCTTACTGTAGCAAGATCCCTCGTAACTGGTACTAACAGTATAACTCTGCATTGGTTTACGTTTAATTAGCTATCTATACTTTAACTTACAGATTAAATCTTTCTAAACGTTCAATGTCAAAGACATTGCCTTGATAGTCATCAAACCGATATTAGGTTGATAACACACTTGATTAGTCAGAATAAATCTTGGATTAATCAAATAGTTAATGTTGTTGATTGAACTGCTAAAACAGGTTCCTAGACAGATTAATGGCTTAGAAATGACCAATCCTTGGTATTGATTATCCAGATATCATGAAATATCACAACATAGCATTAGAATAGGTTTAACAACCATATTTAACATACTAATCTGCCTGTTATCATAAACATCAGATAACCATTCCAATGAGTATGTTAATGGTTGTGATTAGTTTGAAACACCTGGATTTCACGTTGCATGTCAAGGATTAATCAAGCTAATCACCTACAGTGTCATAATCACATGGTTTAAACCATTATAACCATTGTTATGATTCCATGCAAACCGGGCATTACAATGGCTCAAAACAAGGATTTACCCATTAACGGTTCGAGTTTGTCATTTAAAATCAATCCTAGCCATCATCTAGGCAATAATCAACAACCCTAACTATATCATTACGTTCAGGAACAAGATTTAATCAATCATTATCAATCTAGAAGGTTTAAGTGAACCATTACCTATCCAGACGGAGTTCTGCGGGTAAAAAGATGATCTGGACTCGTATAAACGTTCCCGGATGAAATCTAAACGTTCCAGAGCTTTAAAACACGAGTTTTATGGGTTGGATGATGAGATTTTCGAAGGTGGTGGTGGTGTCGTCGATAGCAAGATAGAGATTATGATGATGATGATGATGAATCTGATATTTTTAAACAACTTGTCGAAATTCCTGACGCCGGGCGCATCGCACCAGACCAAAGAGGGAGCCGGCGCGTACTGCGCAAGGGAGGTGCGCCAGATATTTTTCTTCAAGCTTCGCGCGCACCGCCTGGGTTTGGAGCTTGACTTGGGGCGTACCGCCCCAGGCCTTTTTCACCTGTTTTTCGACATAAATTTCGTTTCGCGATTCCGGACAATCCGTAACTCCGTTTCCCGCACGGTTTTCGCCCACGTTCACCACTTCTCGCGTACTATCATCCTGTAATAACTTCGATTTACAACTCAGCGTGGGTTTCTGGCGCGATCAAATGTGCTAAATCTTCGGCTGTTACAGATTGTTCAAAGACGATGATAAAATGTCTGAAAACAAACATTGTTGTTGAAGTGTTTGACGATGATGTAGTGTTTTACATCCCTCAATGGTGTTGGTTGTTTTGAAATCTAACCTTGATGTGTGGTGGGGGATATGATGACATCTGCATGAAATGAAGACAGATGACACAATGTTTTGACCATGAATTGAAGTAGAGATAAAGGTGAATAGTTGTTATTGTGGTTGTGCCGTTGTGGTGGCGGTTTCATCGCCGTCGTTGAATTTTCTCTTTTGATAAATGATAAAATAGACATTTCACATTGACTTAACAGATATACTAATAATCATCTAATCAAAGTGCAATTAGTGTTACATTTTTTTTATTCCGCTAAGATTACTATTGTAATTTCTTAAAGTTGAAATCATTCATACAATATGACGTTACCACATTAACCATTCATGTAATTAACTCGGTATATTCTTCACAAAATAAATTATTGACAATACTTTATAATCTATTGTCTAAGAAGTATTTGAACTGAAAACTAATATACAAGCAAGAATTGGTTGCGCCTCTCTGCTATATATGTACAAATGAAAACCACGTATCCTTTAATAGATTTATTACTAGTCTCATTCCAATTTTAAAATTGAAATAAGGTGTGTGTTTTTTTTTCTCGAGTTGGGTCACTAATTCTTAGGGTTCATGCGTCTCCAAAAGGACCTGACCATAAGTAGCTACTATCAATTGATGCAAAATGATATTTTTTTCGGATTAAAGTTTCCACATTCAATCACAACTAAATTGTCATAAATTTTAACTTGGTAAAATAGAGGAACACATTTTTTTTTTCTTTTGTATTGCTTAGAATCAAAGCGTTATACTTTGTCTCTTTTATACGTTAGCTACCAAGTATATCAATTTAAAAACATGTCCTTTTGAATGTGTGTATCTCACCACTTTATAACTTGATACAATTATTGGAGCGAGCCATTAAAAACAAAAATTTTGCCTAAGAAAATAGCTCTAAATAGCTCCGATTGAACTCATATCAGATACGTAGGAACGGTTCACGAACTGTTTGCTAAACATTTGGTGCATTTATAGTCCTACATGATACATATATGCACATAAAAATATGCACGTTAATGGTATTAGGTTATCTACGGGTACTAAGTGTTGACTTAATATACATGGTGAGTATTATATGAAACTAGGTTATTATATATTTTGTAAGTTTTGTAATAATAGCTTGATCTAGTTGTAATTTATGTCGTTATTAATAATAAGATATGTTTAATATGTTTCGAAAAATCATGAATCCACCGTGTTTTTTTAGCATGTATGACAAGCAAATGATAAACGAGTTATTGGAGGCTTATAAAGGTGCTTAAGAGAAACTTTATAAGCAATCTAGGGAGATACAGTTGGAAGAAAGGAAAATTTTATAAGCAATGACATGTAGACGAATATATTGATGCAGGTTGTGTACCAAATTGCATTTATTTGGGTATATCAATCAAATAGGTTAGTTGTAGTGGTAAGGTGTTCTCACCCCAACCAAATGATTGTGGGTTTGAGTTTTGGGGCTGATAACATTATCCTAGATTATTTAGGTGCCGTGTTGCCAATTTTATCCTAGATATTGTAGTTGTTTTAAAAAATTCAAATGGGAACTCCTTTTTCTGCCTTCACTCGTATTCAATTGCAATGACTTTTGTCATATATAACTTCCTTTGCAAATAACTTTTCAAACCACATGTTCTGCTGTTATCATGATCTGGTTATATAGGTGCCTAATAAATTATGCAGCTCTTTAACAAAATCAGATCTAGAAAAACGTAGAATGATTTTTTAAAACTATTATTGATAGTGATGACAGTCATTTTTAAGGCTATAATATTTAAGTAGCTAGGTACTTTGCAAATATATTACATGAACTACAGAATTGGTTTAGTATTAGCAAGGCTGCTACTTTAAGATATAATTTTAGCTTTTTTAGCAAGTCGTTAGTTGTAACGTTAGCAAGCGTATCCATTATGTATATGAATGCAAGATTTTGTTAATTTAATGTCATCTTAAGTTCAATTATTATCAAGAAACATTTCATTTAAGGGTTTCTGAGAAAACAAGACTGAAGAGCTTGGAATTGAGAACAGACCTTAAAGCTTGTGAATTTGACATAAAAAGTAACTTACAACACATCAAGTGTCACAAAAATCAGTGTCCATCGCTTCCTTCATCTCTTCATGAATGTAGCGTCTCCAAATAGGTTCAACCCATGATCTTGCTCTCTCCAACAGCTTCTTTTCATGCTCATTTCCAAGCTCCTTAGTCACAGTTTCCATCTGAGGGTACAATTGTTGAACAGATTCCAACATGAGTTTCAAATCAACCCATTCACTGTTTTCATGCTTCACTAGCTTCATACACACAAAATGTAGCACCCCATATAACAATTCAAAGTCTTTCTTCTTCAAACCCATCATTGAACCAGACAATAGAAAAGCCCCAACCGCATCTAACACACTCCGGTTACCTCTTAAAAGCTCAACCATTGTTTCAACAATTTTCCTGAATGTTGAAAACTTTGATGGTAGGGTCACTTTCTCATCATTGTCATCCAACTCGGACTCCAACTCTTGTTGGTCATGCATCTCAATCTTTGCCAATATCAATAACCAGGATGGAAAACCAAACTTAGCTTCAGCAAATGCACTCGATGATAATGGTTTCTGTATTTGCAAAGAACCCAATGCAAGGATCAAATCAGGCAACCATAGTTTTGCTGCAGAAAGAACAATTGCTCCATATCGATACCCCAGATGTTCTTCAACTGAAATAATTAGATCAAACAGATCATTAGAAAGGTTATGGACTTGTGGTGAAGGGGGGCTAGATTCTGATGAACATGTTAGGACTAAGTTTAGTAGCTTCGCTGCATAAGTGAACGAGCTTCTTATGCATAAAAATGCGTCCTTTAAATCTTCTTCTTTAAACTCAAGCAAGCCATGTGAATGCTGTCTTAGGTGAAAAATTATGAATCCTATGTACTTCCTTGTAAAACGTAAACATCTTTCTTGGCATTCATGGGTACGATCTATTGTACTTGAATCAATAATAAAGTTGAGAATAGATGTTGACAGCTTCACAATGTTTGTTATGGAACATGGTGTCACCTTGGATGACTTTGTTGAAGCACTTTTTCTGTAGACTTTTTCTGTACAATTAACAAGATGCTCAATTGTTTTCTCTAAGTTCTTCAAACCATGACTATTTTTATCATTTAGCATTGAATTCTTAGTAGACATATGAAGACTGAGTAATGTATATGCCACCACATGAGAATTGTTTATGTAATCACACTGCATGCACTCCATAATAGTAAACTCAGATATGACCTTTAAAGCATTGTACACAGATTCAAGATTTTTTGATCCCAACATCGCTTTACAGGTATCACTGTATTTGAGCAAATCCTTTAGTTGCCAAGCAATGCCTGATGAAACCATATAATCATCATCAACATTAGTTTTCTTCCCACTCATACGGTTTGATTCAAGTGAAACCTTAATACCATGTTTGGCTTTTCTCTTTTTTCCTGAATTATTATGTCTCCTTTTTTCTGTATCATATTTTTCAACACATCCACTGGCAGTCTTTTGCAAAAGTTTTGTAAATTCTTCAAGTATATAATCAATCCAACCACATGACATTATCATTTTATGTACCAACCTCATTTGCGTTTGTTTTTCCTTATTATCAGATAAACCAACACATTTATTGACCATTTTCATGCATTCATGGCGAAGAACACCAGCAGCATCCGGAAGAACATAGGAAACAATGTTGCACACAGATGCTTGAGCCTGGCCTGAATTTGCAGCAGCAAACAAAGAGATAAGCTTTTTACTTGTCAACTCATCCTTAAAAGCAGCTTTATATTTGGTTTTCGTAGATAAATTGCTGCAAATGTTTGCAGCAGCCATAAGTATGCCATCAATCTGATCTGAACTTATATTAGCAGGCGAGAGGACCAAATTTATGAGGATTTTGAAAAGTAAGCTGAGAGACTGTGGAGATGCCCCTTCACATAAACAAAATTCACAAAATTTTGCACCAGCAAGAGGTGATCTTTTTATTAGTGTCACACATCGGTCACATGCTTCTTGTGGAGTTACCGTTGTGGGGAAATACGATGGTAAAAGAAGTTTGGTGATTTTTTGGCTAACAAGTGGTTGATCATTTGCAAGTGTTGATAACAAAACATCCAGATGCACCACCTATATAAGATAAATAATAGTAAAAACTCCAAACAAAAGGTTCTTCAAGTAAAGCTATTCAGTTAGTTGCAAATTTTTAAAGAAATTGTACCTTATGAAATTGAAAATTTTGAATACCCTTTATAAGAAGAAGGAGATCTACGATAGCACTGCGTATTGAAAGGGTTGGGTCTAGAATCAAATGCCCTAACCTTGGTAGAATCACTTTGAGAATGTCATGGGATTGGGGATTACCAAGCAAATAGATGATACCATTTACTGTTGAAAGCCTGACCATGTTAGAGACATCATGGACCATATCATCTAGTATTTTGGTGATCAATTTGGTGATGGTGGAAGATGGAATTATTTCCCAAAACAAATAAAGAATACGACAAGAACCTTCGACAGCAACAACTCTTATATCAGGGCAATCATCCATGAGTAGCTTTTCTATCAAAAAGAACTGTCTATGAAGCAGTGTATCTTTAGCTTCTCTTGTTGCATCAGGATCTTCAAGAGGGAACACATCTATCAGCAAGTGCAGTGCGTTTTGACGAACGTCTGAGTTTGCAACCTTCAAAAAACCATTACAAATTGATTCAGTTACATAGTTCTTGAATATAGAATTATAATTGAAATTGGCAAGGAAATTAACTTTAAGCAATTTTGTAATGTGAAGGAGAACGAAAAGCACCTGCAATGAACGGAATATGACCGGCTCTGCAAGATTGAAAATGAGCTTTTCAACACCATCAGTAGTTCGCTGGCTGATAAAACCTCCTAAAATTCTCCTGATTGAAGCAGCAAAAGAGCCACTGCTAGCATGAATCGAGCCATCAACCAATTGTAGCAAAAACTCGTTTTCGATCTCATCTCTTGATTCTCCTTCTGCAGCCTTCCAAGCCCGGAAAACAATGTCAGCATAAGCCTCCAACATCGACTTCCTCCCAAAAGGAATTTGAGACCTGATCATTGCCAAAGATTCTTTCACTAGCTGTCTTGATAGCCCAAACAAGAAGGCTAAAAACCTACGCCCCTCATCCATTTTCAGAAACAATGGAGATATTAAGCACCTAATGAGCAATAACTTCAAGTCTTCTATACTCTCATCTTCAAAATCAAACAAAGCAAATGCTTCACGCAAGGTATATATCCTATGAACATCCACTTTCTTCTTCAAAGTCAACGACTTTGACAATAAGAATGGTATTGACTGAGAAATTAAACTATCCCTATCAGGAAGCTCTCTCTTCCACCATTCCTCACATAAGCACGCAATATCCGACAATAAACTCGATTCCAATTCGAAAACAACTAAATTATCATGCAGCTCCTGAACCGCAGGTAACAAATCAGACGCACAAAACACATTTTCCGGATGCGTGACACACATGTGACACACATAAGCAAAAATTTGAAGGTTTTCAATCACATCATTCTTCGCTTTCTCAAGTTTAGTTTTTCGATCTACTGTACCTGAAACGGAGACGTTTTCCTCGTTTTTGCTGCTTTCTGACCGCCGTGAGGATCTACAAACACGCTTAGTTGGCGGTGTCATCTGTAAATTAGTATCGGAGGGAAAGCTACCGTTGGTGGCGTTAGATCTGGACAGATCTTTATACAGAGCGATGGATTCAGAAATTGAGTGTCGGAGAGCGAGGGGAAGTGAAGAAACAACATCAGATGATGGCTTGAGAGAGTAAATTAGGGTTTTCAGAGATGGCTTTACTGAACGGAACCCTAATTTGGTCGCCGACGAGAGGAATTCGTCGGCTGATGACTTGAGTGACGACCGGAGCCTCTTCTCCATCGCCGGTTTTCTGAAACACTGTTTCTGCGATTTGTTTCGAATCGAGCCGTTGCTTTTGTTTTGTTTTTTTGTTTTTTTTTTTTTGAAGTGGAGGTAAAGGTGCAATTAGTTTACCTAAGTTTCGATGAAGGGCGAATGATAAGCGAACATGTGTTGCGTGCAAGCCTTAATGATGTGTTGTACGTGCTACCTCCTGTCACTTTATTTTTCGAAATTTTGAAATGCTTATGATGGCGGTTCACGACTGTTATTCATGTCACACATTATTATTATTATTAGACAAAATTACAAAGTTGAACCTTTATGTTTCTAACAAATAACAAATATCAACCTTTAACTATATTAATTACGCTAAACAACCTTTAAGTATTTAAATTGTTTCAACTTTCAACCTTTACATTAACCCTGGTTAGATTTACTAGTTAAATCTAGTCATGTGCAAAACATGTGATGAGTATTTTAGGTATTTTGATCTTTTGTTATTTTTAAACCTAAAACCCACTATACACGTATCACCGTATCTTATTCAAGAATTTTCTCCAAACGAGGGTGTTCGAAAATTAGGGCTAAAACTCACCTAGAAGTAGAGGTGGCCAACGTACCCGGAACCGGAAATCGGAACCGGAACTGGTCGTACCCGAACCGGTGGGTACGGGCGGTTCCTAATTTTTAGAGAAAACTAGAACCGGAACCGGAAAACCCAGAACCGGGTCCACCCTCAACCGGCCATACCCGAACCGGAACCGGCAAAAAACCGGTCAGAACCCAGAACCGTTTGGAACCGGAACCGGTTCAAAAAAAAAAACCGGTTTGGCCACCTCTACCCAGAAGTTCACGTAATTAATTTGTTAGAAACATAAAGGTTAAGTATTTCAACCTTTATGTTTCTAACAAATTAAGTACGTGAAATTCTGGGTGAACACTAACCGAAGACAGAGGAACCATGTGAACTTCTGGGTGGGTTTTAGCCCTAATTTTCGAACACCCCTGTTTGGAGTAAATTCTTGAATAAGATACGGTGATACGTGAATAGTGGGTTTTAGGTTTAAAAATAACAAAAGATCAAAATACCTAGAATACCCATCACATGTTTTGCACATGACTAGATTTAACTGGTAAATCTAACCAAGGTTAATGTAAAGGTTGAAAGTTGAAACAACTTAAATACTTAAAGGTTGTTTAGCGTATTTAATATAGTTAAAGGTTGATATTTGTTATTTGTTAGAAACATAAAGGTTCAACTTTGTAATTTTGTCTTATTATTATTTCAAATATAATATCAAAAATATATTTTATGTCAATTTAGGCAACTGATGAATCAAAATTTTGCCCTAATTTTTATTAAGTTGTTTCCAACGTTTTTAAAACCGGATCAGACGTCGAGTTGTCGTCTTATTGGTTACTAGGTGAACCGGATTTAAGAAAAAAATGATAATATATAATATATCTATATGTATATAATTCCAAAAATATTATAAAATTATAAACACATTTAAATAAACATAATTAATGTTTAAACAGACATAATCATGTTAGAGATATTTCAAAGTTTGATTTTAATGTTTCATTCTCTTGATTTTAGTTAAAAAAAAAAAAGTTGAAATCCAATCCAACCTATAAACATGTTTCCGGTCCGACAGGTAAACCGGCTAAACCGGTTTTCAAAAAAGTGGTTGTTTCAGAGACCAACCAAAATAAGACGATAAATCAAATGGTCCTAAATAGTAGGTTTTAGCCGCCTTCAAGAAGATTGTTTCATGTTTAAGTTTTTTTTTTAAATCCAAATTATAAAACATTAAGATCACCTTCATTCAAAACCAACCAACCTAAATTATTAATTAAAAAGCTAATTTCTCTCTTTTTTATCTATGCAATCAACAAAAACTTAATTTTTCACTCTCATTAACAATCAAACCAATCAAATTTTTACTACATAAATATTGCTTTATGATTACTTTTATTTGATTAAAAATAATTATTTTTATTTAAAAAATATATAAATTATTAAATTTAAAATAAAATGAATAAATATATTAATTAAATAATAATAACTTCTTTTTTTATCTAATATTCCAACAACACTTAAATTTGAATATATAATAGCACTATCTAACGGTTAGTTTCATTTTTTACTCTTTTAAATACCTCAATCGAATATTTAATTCTCAAACTTAAAAATTTAAACTATGTCAAATAAACGAAACACGCCCTTTTCCATTTCAAAACCACCTCCAGTGGAGGTATAGGAAAACTTGCAAACCTCTTGGTTGTTCTTTGATGACATGTCGTTGGGGTCATGCAAAAACCTAATTAACCTAGATAACTAGGGTAAGTCAGGTATCGTATCTACAAGGAACATGTGGTCAGTGTTATATAATTTCGTTTAACTAATCAAATGCATTTAAGAAAATAAACTTGAAATGTCGGATTTTGGTTTTTATGTAAAACAAACTTAAGTAAACTTAAACATAAATTAAAGAGTTGTAACAATGTATAAAGAAGGTGATCTCTCTAGGTTTCAAGTTAGTAAAACAACTATGTATATCTTGATTTGTTAATTGGAAATCACATAGACATGCACTGGCGGAGGATTAGAAGGGCCCGGGGGTGCCCCGCCCCCCCTGTTTTTCGCTCAGAAGTGTCGGTATAATAGTATTTCGTCCGAAAATCCTTCGGTTTCCTTCGTTTTCTTCCTAAAAATCATTCGGTCCCCTCCGTTTTCATCCTAAAAATCCTTCGGCCCCCTCCGTTTTTTTCCTAAAAATCCTTCGGCCCCCTCCGTTTTTTTCCTAAAAATCCTTCGGCCCCCTCCGAACTTTTTTCCAAGCTCCGCCACTGTAGACATGATTCATGCTTAGATTATTAAACAATTATAATTTGGAACCAAGTCAATGACTTTGTTGACAACCGATAACTAGACCGATGTTGTTGACTCAGATAATTACTTGTTTCACAAAATGTAGGTTTTCTAGAATACTTTAAAATTAAACCAATAACATTAAACTTGACAATAGATGAAAGCAATCAATGAGATTGAATTCAAAGTTGTAAAATAAACCGGAAATAGTTTATCGTCTCACAATCAAGCGATATTGAACTTGTAAATCTATGAAAACAAATTCAATACCAATGTTTAACAAATCAAAATAAAACCTAGTTATCAAACCTAACAATTCACCCGGAGATGACCACAAATGGATTAGCCGGACATTCCAAAGGCTGAATCTTCACGTTCTTGGATGAATTGCATGATTAGATCTTCAATTCCCTCTTTGGATTGATGATTTGGGGCTTTAGAATGCTCCAAAATGCTCCAAAATCATCCAAGAGTTCGCCCCCAAGTGATGATTTGCGATTAGGGTTGATTTGGGACTTAAATACCCCAAAAAACACGAAGTTCGGTGTTTTCCGTCCCCCCCCCCCCCCCCCCCGCGTAAGTTACGGCCCCCTAGGCGTAAGTTACGCCTACGTGCATGTTGGAACTGCATCTTACGCCCAGAAAGCTCTGTCTTACGGTTTCTAGTTACGGTCTAGCACCCCGGCATAACTTACGCTTGATTAGTTAACATTTTCAGCTCCGTCTCGTCGAGAAACACGATTTTCATATATTAAACGTCCCGTAACTCCTTTCCTAGCCCAAGATATGCCTCTTCGGATGTGTTCGTTCTTGCTTCCTGTTGTCTAGTTTTCTTCTAAAATCATCATCTTGCTCCGTTTAACCTACAAACACACAAGAACACACGGTAGCTTCTATTCGAATGAATAATCATGTCCAAACACATAAAAAATAAGTTTAAACATTTGAATTACCAATCCAAACCCCCGTTATCATTCTTTCACTTCTGCAAACCCGCCGATTGTTCCTCGTCCACCTGCAAATTCGCCAGTTTTTCCCCGATGCTTGCAAATGTTCTTGATTTAGAGGAATGAGATGATGATGATGATAATAATAATGTTTTTTGAAACTTGACATTGTATAACTTACAAATTTTAATGGAGCAAACAAGTTGTTGATTTTCTTTGTTTTTTTTCATTTGGAGCGACTGAGCATAAAAAAATTGATGTTAGGGACTATCTAAAACCAAACTCTATTTGTTTTGTTTAAATATGATTAGTTTGTATTATATGTATTTATAATTTTATAATTTTTAATGTCTAGGATGTCATCCAGTTATTGAATATTGTCCAACCAGTAAATCAGTAAAACCTTCGGTTTAGTCGTGAAAACATTGGTTGTTTCATGTTGATTAATCATGTTCACCCACAAAATTATAAACATATTCTATTAACTTCTTGTTTAAGATGTAAAAAGCAAAAGCTTCCTGCATGTTATAGCGGGACAATACGATGTAATGAAACAATTAAATAAACATAAGAAGCAACAAGGCCCACAATGGATCAACTATGGAGATTGAATCGTAAATTAAAAGCATTATTATGTCACGTATATTACGAAAAGATAATTTTAAATATATAATTTTCTAGAAAATACATTACCGTATAAGAATTATAAAAAATGAAATTTAATATAAAAATATTAGAAAAATCTAAATAAATAAATAAGTTATTGTAAGCCACAAGGACTGAACGTACGGTAAAGCTATGTACGTATTACATTTGATCTACCTCTTTTGAGTCTTTTCACAACAAAATTTACAAACTACAAAGCAAAGGCTTTGTTATCATAGTCTATAGGCAGAGATAGGCCTGTAAATGAACCGAACAGTTCGTGAACTGTTCAACGGAAAGTTTGTTTATGTTCGTTTATTTAATAAATGAATGAAAACGAACATAAAATTTGTGATTGTTTAATTAGACTGGTGGGTATGCCGGGTGATTGGGCATGAAAGGGGGCGTGGCACACCGCCTCCCTATGGGCGTGAATGAGACGTGGGTGATTGGCGTGACTGGAGCAACGGCTCCCTTGTGGAGCATTTTCGACTGTTAGCCATGATTAATAAAAAAAAATTAAATAAAACCTATATATACAACCGTCACACACTAATTTTTTTCTTCATATCACACACTATTTAATATTCACATCACACAAAAAAAAATCAAACAAAAAATCAGTATTTTTATAAAAATGAAGTTTTTACGGGAAGATGACGATGTTAACGAAGGAGAAGATTTTTTAATCGAAGCCGCACAACTTACTCTCGACATCATCAGACAACAAGTTGAAAGACCTGTTCTAACTAGAAGAGCACGAATTAATCGAGATCGTCTTGGAGCTCACGCACGTCTTGTTGAAAATTATTTTTCAGAAAATCTGAAATACCCCGAACATTTATTTCGGCGTCGCTTTCGTATGAGTCGGAATCTTTTTTCACGAGTGCGTAATGATTTGGAACAAAACTATGATTTTTTTCCAACAAAGGAGTGACAGAAGAGGAAAGATCGGGTTTTCCGGTTTTCAGAAATGTACTTCTGCAATACGGCAACTAGCCTACGACACTAGCAGCAATTCGTTTGATGAGTATTTACAGAAGTCTGAGCGAATGGGGAGGGAATGCATTTATAAATTTTGTAAAGGCGTAATTAGATTGTACGCGAAGAAATACTTGAGGAAACCAAATTCCCATGACATCCAGCAGATTTATACGTTTCATGAAGAAGTTCATAGTTTCCCTTGTATGTTAGGTAGTCTCGACTGCACCCATTGGGAATGGGACAATTGCCCAACAGCATGGCGAGGTCAATTCCAACGAGGCGACCATCCAAGACCAAGTTTTATGCTAGAAGCTGTTGCGTCTCAAGATCTTTGGATATGGCATGCCTTCTTTGGTGCACCGAGATCGAACAATGATATAAATGTTGTAGATCAGTCGTCGATTTACAACGATCTTATTGAAGGCATGGCACCCGGTCAGCAGTTTATTTGCAACGACACAACATACAAATACGGGTATTATTTGGTCGATGATATTTATCCGCAATGGGCTACTTTCGTGAAATCGTTTATAACACGACAAACTGAAGATGATAGACATCTGTATTTCCAAAATCGTCAAGAGGGGGCAAGAAAGGATGTTGAACGAGCATTCGGCGTTCTAAAACATAAGTGACACATGATTCAACACTCTACAAGAGCTTGGAAGCCAAGTCGGATCAGAAACACGTTATATGCATGTGTGATACTACACAACATGATAATCGAAGATAACGGTCGAGCGATATGTGAATTTTATGAAGAAGACGATCCGAATTTGTTGGAGCATGTGGAGATCAACGACGAAGAAAAACAAGCAAACCGTCGAATGCTTCGTAACGAGGATACACATGCGAACCTCAAAGTCGATTTGATTGAACATTTATGGAAAAATCGTTTTATTAATTTGTAATTTTTTTTATTAATTTGTAATTTTTTTTGTTAATTTGTAATTTTTTTTATTAATTTGTAATTTTTTTTATTAATTTGTAATTTTGTTTATTAATTTGTAATTTTTTTTATTAATTTGTAATTTTTTTTATTAATTATATCTCATTTTAATTTAAAAATGAATGATGACGTGGAGCGAGTGGGTAATGAAGCATTTCCACCAAAATGGTGGGGTGAGTGGTTGTGGTGAGTGCCTATGTGGCGTCTACGTGGCGCATAGGTGGAGTAAGTGGGTAATGGGGCATACCCCATAGCCTTAAATAAACGAACATGAACATACCTAGTGTTCGTTTGTTTATATTCAAAAACTATTCGGTTATGTTCGTTTATTTATGTTCGTTAACTATGTAATGTTAGTTTATGTCCGGTTAACTATATAACTTACGAATGATATATATTACATTTAAGAGACTTGTCTTTTGTGTTTGTTTATGCTTATTCAATTGTGTTCGTTTATGTTTGTTCAATAGTGTTCATATTCGTTTATGATTGTTCAATAGTGTTAAATAATGTTCATTTATGTTTATTCTTTTATTTTGGTTCGTTTGTGTTCATTTATTTTCATGAACAGTTCGTTTAATTTATTAATGAACGAACAAGAACATATTCACTTTCTTAATAAACGAACACGAACACAAAATTCATGTTCGTTAGTTAATGTGCTCAGTTAAATTTAAATGAACGACCATGAACATGCATGTGTTCATATTCATTTATAGGCCTAGGTAGAGAAGGACAAAAAACGATTAACAAACTGGTACCGGTTAAAAATTGGTTTTTACATTGGATTTTTGAATTGATTTTAGGTTTTTTAAAGAAAAAAACTACGATTTAGGACCGGTTTGAGGTCTCAAGAGACCAAATTGGTAACCTGTTAGTTGGTCCACCTAAGTAAAAAAATCGGTTATTTGGTGGTTAACCCATATCAGCTATTATATCGGTTTTGATTTTAAAGATTGAAAATTCAGTTATTAACCAAACCAATTGCTAGTAAAACCGTTAAGCAAACTTTAACCGTTTAACCAGTCCGATTATTCCGAAACCAGTTTTTTATTTGTTAACCAGTTTATGCACCTCTCCCTACAACTAATGGCTTCAACACCATTGATAACATTTTTGTTCTTTCTTAGTAATTATAGAATATTTTAGGAATCACTATATATATGTTTACAAAAGCAATGACTAAAGCTGAATAATACTATTAGTTTATTTTTAATATCTAGTTTTATGGTTAAATAAGATATTTTCAACAATTATTAACAAATGTTGTCATAGAACAAGAGGCAAAAGCTTTCGTATCATAACCAACTTGTCAAGGCTTAACTCCATTTGTTGCCAATTTTTTTTTTTAATTTTGTTGTTTTTAGTGTTATATAAAATAACTAAGTTATAACCCGTGTGATACACGGGTGGAATAAGGGAAAAGATGTAATTAATAATATAGTATACAAGTTTTGTTTTAAAGATTGTTACAATGCATTTAAAAGAATGATGAACATTTCATACGTTGTAAACATAAATTGCATACAAAGATGTAGATGTATTACAAGTTTCTAAAAAATTTTTTATAATCAACATTTGACGTCTTATTTAAAAGTTTGCTATCTTTATCTAATATTAATATTCTCACTTCATCTTTGTTTTTTACTCTTGAAAGTGCCACATATAATTGGTCATGTGTGAATAAAAAAAGAACAATGATGATATAAAACTTATACAAAATAAGCACAGCGTTAAATTACAATGATGATATAAAACTTATAAGTAAATCAAAGATTTATAAATATTTCTTTGTAGAAAACATTAGATGTTTTATTTGTTAATTTTTCCTTCTCCATCTAATATTTTGTAATTTTGTTACATCTCTACTCTTCAATCTTGATAGTGTCACACATGTGACAATCCGACTTTTGAATTAACTTTGTTAATTGAAGAGAGTGAGATCACAGGCCCAACAGAACCAATGTAGGCCCAACAAGGCCAATGAAGGCCCAATAAGGCCAATGAAGGCCCAACAAGGCCAATGAATGCCCAATAAGACCAATGAAGGCCCAACAAGCCCAACAAGGTCAATGAAGGCCCAACAAGGTCAGTGTAGGCCCATTGAGGTCTAAGAAGGCCCAATAAGGCCATTGTGGGCCCAGTAAGGTTAAGATAGGCCCAATAAGTTTAAATTAGGCCTAATAGTATTTTGTGAAGCCCAATTAGTTTAATTTAACCCAACAATGAGTTAAATGACCCAATTAGTGACAATTCGGGATTTTCGGTTTAACTTTGTTAACCGAAATGTTAAGAAATTGATCCAAAAACAAATTTTGAGGGTTGGAATTGGACAACACAACTTTGAAACATTACAATTTCAAGGAGTTAACTTGTAAATAGTCATAACAATCGATTTTGACTTCTAAAAGTCAAAATTCGGCCAAGAATGATGGGGAAAATTCGAAATTCAATCAATAGGTTATCATAATTGAATTAGATCAGTTATAATCAGTATTTCAAAGGGTTAGTAATGGTTAACAGGTTTTATTAGCATCAACATTAATTGGATTAAAGGCCAAATGATGCCAAAGGTTGTAACCGTCATATGGTAGCATCAAAACCGTGAAATTTAACTTTAATCCTTACAATTGCGCATCCCTACATCACAATCGGCATCTTTAGAGTCTTTCTCACACGGGAATTCAAGATCAAAAGCTTCGGAGTGAAGAATTGGATCGTGAGGGGTCGAAACTAGGGCTCAAAGTCGTTCTACTACAATTCGATATCAAATCAGGTAAGTAATCACTACAACACATTCTAAAATGGCCGATTAAGGTTTATCTTAAAGCAATTGCAACTTATAACATCGATTTGATAAAGCTCGAGTTCTAGGGTTCTTAACAAAGTCGGTTTTGGGGGTTTCTGTGGAACTGAGTTTTATAATCAAATTAAATGTTATAGCTAGCTTCAGAAGGGATCGATTAAGGTTAAACCCAAGTTGATTGTGACTGATAACAACGAATTGGTAGATTTCGAATCTAGGGTTCTTAATGGGAAACTGTTTTGGGGGTTTCGCATCTGTGACACCTCGCAAATTCCAGGTTAGCATTTATACTATTTTTAATAATAATGTATATTATTATTTCTTACGTGGCACTGGAATTTTGAATGTTTAGTGTGACACGTGGCACAACAGTCCAAACACATATAATTCGAGGAATTATCGAAAAACGCACACACGTGTCTTGAATAACGAACGTTGGTGAACGGATCAAACCATAGTCCACATATGCTACCTTAGGATCTAAAGGATCTAAAAATAGAAGAAACGATGCTCATATGTCTCGAAACGATGTCCGTAATCGAGAAATACGCGAAAAATGGGTCAAAACTTGAAAATGGGCAAAATTGGGCCGGATCCAGGGTCCAGGCGGTACGCCTGACCCGGGGATCCTAACTCTGGCGATGCGCGCGGATGAGGGTAGAGCGCCTCTCATCTGGTTACCCCGCGCGTAACGCCTGGTTTCCAACAGCTCTCGACAGGCGTTACGCCTGGCTTCTCTGACAACTAAAAAAATCTTGTAAATCTCATGATTACCTTACCATACCCCTTTTACCCAATCTCATACGTAAACTTCACTATTTAAACCCCATTATCACCTGCTATCACTCCCATCACACTCACTTGAAGACATTGGAAGCCATTATTGAGAGTTTTGAAGCTTGGGAAGATCAAGGAAGGCTTGGGAGGCTTTGTCATCACCATCATCACTACTTGCACTAATCAAAGAGCGATTCCAGGAGCTCAAGAGGCTGCTCATTCACCATCTCAACCCGATTGAAGCCTTGGAAGGTAGATCTTGTGACTATGTAGCATAAAACACATATGCAACACACACAAACCCACATGTAAGGTTCAAAGCTTGCATGAACACACTAGATTCACACACACACGAATTTTCTCTAGTTTGAATATGGGTTGATGATGTTTCTATGTTATTCGATGATCTATGACTATTTTGATTGAATATGATGATGGATTTGTTGATGTAATTATGAAATAGGCACATTTAGCAACATACATGTAGGATCTAGGTGGAAAATCATGAAGTTTGATATTGAAATGTTATTGGATATGATTTATGAGATCTAGAAGTGTTATGAATAGCAAGATATGTCAACAATGTGATTTTTACAAATTGTGGTAACTTTAATATCATGAAATATTGATTTATGATGAAATGGTTTAATGCATGTGTTTAGATCTATAAGTTATGTTCAAAATAATGTTTAGAAACTAAAAGGATGGTTATTGATGTGTTAGAATTGAATGATTTTTATGAATAGTACTAGGAATAGTAACTTTATTTCACAAAGTCTATAAATGATGACATGGTTGTTGTAATGAATACGATTAACGGCTATTTTGATCTAGGATAACGACGAAATGATGAGATTGTTAGCTAGACTTAGTGACACATGTTTATTTTGTAACTTTCTAATTATAGAAACTTTTATGTGCAAACCATGCTAAACCGGCTATGTGTAACGATGTGTTATGTGATAACATGCTCACTTAGGATAAATATGTATAATAGAATAATCGGATTATGATTTATTGCCTGAATTGCCAAATGTGGAAACTTCCCTAAAGTAGGAACTTACTATAAATAGTAAGTTTCCTCACGAAAGTGATTTTGGTATCCGTACACTTCACATGACACTAAGCCGCACGTTACACACACACTTGATCCAAAACCGTCACCAACGGGTCGTTAGGTCAAACACGGTCAACACGGTCAAACACGGTCAACGCGACCCACAAAACAACTTGGAGTTGTTGAACTCAAACACGGTCCCGTGAGACCCACATGTATGCAAACACAAACTTATGGTACCTATGTGATATAGGTAACCACTAGCCGGCGAGCTACACTGTTCTCGTGAAGAACACGCACTACTTAACTCAGGTGAGTTTACGGCCCCACTTTACTCTTTAACTGTTTTGCTAAACTATTGGGGTGAGAATACAATGCAACTGTTTTAGATATATGACTGGTATGTTGTGAAAACCATTTTCGAGTGTAACTATTATCGCTTAAAGTCCTCACTTATCCTTACCGTTAGTTGTGTAGACAAACGAGTCGTAATTACGTAGTACTACTGGGTTTGACTAGCCCCACTCGGCACCAATGTTGACTGGAGGTCATAACGAGTGTAATTTCGATGTGAATTGCGAGTTCAGCGATGACTCGCGGAGGCAAACGGAAACAGTCTAGTTTCGGTAAGATGAACTGACACACTCCACGGATCGTAGTATCCAACAACTAAACTTAACATACCCAGTATATGTCTGTTTACTTTTCAGTCTGTCTAAACCTGTGAACTCACCAACTTTTTAGTTGACACTTTTCGCATGTATTCTCAGGTAATTAATGGAGCACACGCTAGGATGCGCACAAGGAAGCTTTAAGGAGTCTGGCTTGCATATAGACTCTTGTCCTAGGCATTGTGTGCATTGGATGTGTTTTAAAACAATTTAAACTATGTAGTGTTTGTTAAACAATTTACTTTCCTGTAACACCCGAAAATTTAGCAATCTAAAAATAAACGTGCGAGTTTTCGGTAACTCTTGATGTTCGAAGAATTGCATTATCAAAGAAAATGTAGCATGTTTGATCGTGCTTGAAATCCACTATGATATGTGTGACAACTCAAAATTCTCAGGTTAGAATCATAACTCGAAAATGAAGAGAATGAGTGTAAGCGAAATCGTGAAACGAGGCTCCGATTTCAAGATACACTGAATTGAATATAGCAATAGATTAGAGGTCAAATATTTTGAACTCTTTAGGTCTTGAGATTATAACCATTGGAAAGAGCTCGAAAAATCGTGAACGTGGGCGAAAACCGTGCGCAAAACGGAGTTCGTATGCTCCCGGAATCGCGAAAACAAGTTAAAACTCAAATGATGACGCAGGGTGACGTGGGGCGCTACGCCTGGCGCCATACGCCCAGTTGGGGCGATGCGCCCCAGGCCTATGTCGGCAAAAGTTATGTTAACTTGATCAGAACGCAATGGAAACTTCAGAAACGTAATTTTTCGACCCCAAGCGACCTCCAGACATTATTTCTTCCATCTAACATCTCTAATCTTCAAATCAAAGCCCTCTGAACATCCAGATCATCCCAGGAATCATATATACAAGTCCTGATCGCTGTTTTAACCGCAGAAATTCGTCAGATCAGGTAACGGTTCGTTTTAACCTTCTAGTTTGATTTTGATTGATTAGATCTTGATTTTGAACGTAATAAGATAGTTAGGATTGTTGATTATTGCCTAGATGATGGCTAGGATTGATTAGAAATGAAGAACACGATGTTCTAACGGTTAAATCCTTGTTTTGAGCCGTTGTAATGCCCGGTTTGCATGAAATCACAACTATGATTATAATGGATTAATCCATTTGATTATGATGATGTAAATGATTAGTTTGGTTAATCTTTGAAATGCAAAGGTTAAATCTGAGTGTTCCAAACTAATCACAATCATTAACATACTTATTGAAACGATTATCTGATGTTTGTGATAACAGTCAGATTAGTATGTTAATCATGGTTATTAAACCTATTCTAAGACTATGTTGTGATATTTCATGATATCTGGGTAATCAATGATAAGGATTTATCATTTCTAAGCCATTAATCTGTTCAGAAACTGTTTTAGCATTATAATCAACAACATTAACTATTTGATGACTTTCAAGACAATATCTTTGACATTGGACGTTCAGAAAGATCTAATCAGTAGGTTAAATCATAAATGACGTATTAAGTGTAAACGAATGCAGAGTTACACCATTAGTATCAGTTTACGAGGAATCTTGCTACTGTAAGATATCAGGTGAGTTCTAGACGCCCTATTTTCATGTTTAATATTTTGGGCTGGCATACATGCTTAATGTTATGTTCATGATGTTATGTGTTTAAGATAATGATATATGGATAATGATATGCCATAATTATGTATGCACGTTTATATGTTATGATGAATGAATGTTTAATGTGAAATGAAGCATGCCTGAGAACATGTTAAGTATGATGAATGCATGAAAAATGAATTATGATGATGAAAGGTGTGAAAATATGATATGATGATTGTATGATAACATGCATTAAGATGGTAGCTATGATGATAGTTACAAAATGTTATGATAAGATCCTAGGTTACTAGGATGAAAGTGGAATGTTATGAATATGATGCTAGTATGACATGTGTATGATGACATGATGTACGATGTGATGATATGATGATATGTATATGATGCTAGGATGTTATGATGATACGGACACATGATGCTAGCATAACATGTTATGATGATTCCTAAGTTATTAGGATAAAGATACGATGAAACGATGCTAGCATGATATGTCCGTGTTGTTATGATGATGATTATGATGTAAGCATGAAGGATATGATGCCTTCATGGTTATGAGGAAAAGATGATATAATGCTAGTATATCATATACGATGAAAGAATGATATCCTATACGTGCGATAGGATATGTATGTGATAGGTACCAGTATTTGTGCTGGGAATGAATGAGAGTCAACCATGACTATAACTGGGTATGAGAGTCAACCATGACTATAACTGGGAATGATGTTCCTATACGTGTTATAGGAAAATGTATGAATGATAGTCAACCACGACTATAACTGGGTATGGTTGCTCCCGTACTTGTTACGGGGTAAGTATGACGTTGCTCCCATATACGCGTTATGGGGTAAGTATGGTTGCTCCAGTACTTGTTACTGGGTAAGTATGGTTGCTCCAGTACTTGTTACTGGGTAAGTATGGGTGCTCCAGTACTCGTTATTGGGTAAGTATGGTTGCTCCCGTATGTGTTACGGGGTAAGTATGATGTAAGTATGACGTTGCTCCCATATTCGTATGGGGTAAGTATGGTTGCTCCAGTACTTGTTACTGGGTAAGTATGGATCTGCAGAACGCTTAGGCGGGTCAGATCAAAGGTTATGGAGCCTTGTGCCGGCATAAGCCCACTGTTACGCTTAGTAGCAGTGGTTGTATGATGATGATGACTAGGATGTTTATGTGACAATGTTTTGGATTATGTGAATGAAAGGATGTTTTATGCTCAACATGTTTTAACTTAATAAAATGGTTATGATGTTTTATGAAAACTAGAACTCACCAGCGTAAGCTGACTTGATTTAGCATGTATGTCAGGTTAAGCTTGGGTCAGAGAAGGCATGGAGCTCCGGCATCAAGATAAAGAATCCGATGGTTTTGGCAATCGTTTATATATTAATGCAGACATTTAATTATGTTTGACATGATGTTTAAGTTCCGCTGCATGTTTATGAAAGTGTTTTTAGTTAAGAGCTATGTGTTATGACGAGACCAACGTACGTGGGGTCGCCCGGAAACGGGGCCTCACAAGTTGGTATCAGAGCCATAGTTTGAGAGATCTTGGCATCCCAAATGCCAAGACTTAAACTGAAAATGGGATTAAGTGATGCGGATTGCCAACCACGGATGAACGGATGCCACGAGCTGAATGTCATGTATGAATGTTATGTATGAGTTAAGATGTAGGTGCAAGGTTAAAAAGATAGTTAGTGTCATGCACGTTGAGGAGATGGGATGGGAAACGTTTAGAGCCTATGAGTTGGGTAAATGGTTAATAACACCTGATCAACGTCATTAACGATTTACAAAGCTTATTTCGTGCTAAACTGATTCTGTACTGACTCCTCAATTGTTGCATTATGTAGATAGTTAGATGGCTGGACAAGAGGGTAAACCACTTAAGCAACCACAGGAACCTGAAGAACCACATATTGAGAATGAAGAACCACGTATCGAGAATGAAGGACCTGTTAACGAAGATGATCACGATCACAATGACCAACCGGAGAATGAAGACGAGTTTATTCTAGAACCTATCGTAGTGAAGGCTATTTCTAATGAGGTCTCCAAAGTTTTGGATGAGAAGCTACCAGCCTTGATTGCGAAGGCATTGAAAGATACTCTGAAAGACAAGTCTGAAGGGACTAAGGAGAGCACCAAAGAAGAGGAGGTTGTGATCATCGAGACTAAGAGCGGTGATTCTATGTCAAAGAAACTGAAGGGTTGTGACTACAAGGCCTTCAAAGGATGCAATCCACCGACGTTCGATGGTAAGAAGGATGCTGTGGTCACCTGTCACTGGATATCTGCGATGGAGGCTGTTATCTCCATCAGTGAATGCCGAGTTGATCAAGCTGTCAAGTTTGCAGCCCATTCATTTACTGAGGAAGCTCTACATTGGTGGAACACTATTAAGCAGTCCAAGGCTGCAGCTGATATGGAGAAGATGACTTGGGAGGATCTGAAAGAGCTGGTCACCAAACAGTTCTGTCCCAAGAACGAGCTGGATAAAGTTGAAAGAGAGTTTCTGGTGCTGAAAGCGGGAAGTCTAAACCACAGGCAGTACACTTCACGATTTAATGAAATGGCAAGGCTCGTTCCTCATCTAGTGTCTACTGAGGAACGCAGGGTGAAGATGTACATGGAGGGTTTGCCTCCAAAGGTTAGGATTCATGTCAAAGCGAACGCCTCAAAGACCTTCGACTCCACGGTGGAACTCAGCGGTATTGTATGGGATGATGTGATGTCTGATGAGCCACTGAAAGAGGAAACAAATATGAAAGAATCCTCCGGGACTAAGAGGGGTCGAATAGACCAACAAAAGTTCTCAAGCAAGAAAGTGAATCGAGAGGAGATGAGCCGATGCAACAAGTGTGGGAAAAACCACACGGGACAGTGCCTGCTAGGCACTAATTTATGCTTCAGGTGCGGAAAAACGGGACATTTTTCTAACAGTTGCCCGAATGTTACTCGATGCTTTAACTGCAATGGGTTAGGACACATGTCCAAGGATTGCAAGCAATCCCGGGCCGATGCTTCGGGCTCGGGTAAGAAAGAGGAGAAAGGAAAGGAGAAGCACAAAAGATGATGCTGTTGAGGACCCGGACGTGGTTACAGGTACCTTTCCTATCAACAATATTATTGCTTCTGTATTGTTTGATTTTGGTGCCAGTATGAGTTTTGTATCTTCTACTTTCTAAGATGGGTTATCTGGGAAGGTTAAGAAGATAGATTGGGTATTTGATGTAGAGACGACGATTGGTAAGATGACCAGGGTGACTGAGGTTATAGATGACTGTTACGTTGAGATAGAGGGTCATAATTTCCCAGTACGATTGTTTCTTATAACCTTGGGAGGTTTCGATGTAGTCTTGGGCATGGACTGGTTAGCCAAATACGAGGCTGACCTTGTATGTCGACGAAAAATGATATGTTTATGTGCGATGGATGGGATCTCGGTAACGATTTATGGTGATAAAGCGATGTATGCGCCGAAGATCATTTCGATGATCAAGGCTGATGTTATGATGAGGCGAGGGTGTGTAGCCTACTTGGCCTAGGTGATTGAGGAACATACGGATATGAGCACGATTGATGAGGTACCCGTGGTGCGTAACTTCCTTGATGTATTCCTCGAGGAATTGCCTGGATTACCACCGGAACGGGAAACTAAGTTCCAAATCGACTTAGTGCCGGGGGCACAACCTGTTGCCAAAACACCTTACCGTTTAGCTCCCACCAAAACGAAGGAAATGATGGCCCAGCTACAAGAACTCCTTGATGAAGGTTTTATACGACCGAGTGTCTCTCCTTGGGGAGCCCCGGTGTTGTTTGTAAAGAGGAAAGATGGTAACATGTGAATGTGCATTGACTATAGGGAACTGAAAAGGTTGACCGTAAAGAACAGGTATCCTCTACCTAGAATTGATGATTTGTTCGATCAATTGCAAGGTGCAAGCTGGTTCTCAAAGATAGATCTCCGATCCGGTTACCATCAGTTGAAAGTTCGAGAGCAGGATATTCCAAAGACTGCTTCCCGAAAACGTTATGGACATTACGAGTTTCTCGTTATGTCATTTGAATTGACGAATGCTCCTACAGCATTTATGAAATTGATGAACATGGTATGTCAACCGATGCTGGACCGATCGGTGATAGTGTTTATTGATGATATTTTGATTTATTCAAAGAATAAGGGAGACCATGCTTGCCACGTACGTGAGGTATTGGAGATCCTGAGGAAAAAGAAACTTTATGCTAAATTCTCCAAATGCGTTTTTTTTTTTGTACGAGAGGTACAATTTCTGGGTCACGTGGTGAACCCAGAAGGCATTATGGTAGATCTAGCTAAAGTTGAAACGGTTATGAAATGGAGCCTTTCGAAGTCACCTACGGAAGTACACAGTTTTCATGGTTTGGCCGGTTATTATCGGAGATTTATTCAAGACTTCTCCAAGATAGCAACACCACTGACGAAGCTCATGAAGAAAGATGTAAAGTACGAATGGGGCCCGAACCAAGAACAAGCGTTCACAGTGCTAAAGGAGAAACTTACCCAAGCTCCTGTCTTAGCACTGCCGGATGGAAATGATGATCTTGTTGTATATGCTGGTGCATAACAACATAGCTTATGCTTCACGCCAGACTTTCTGGACGAACTCAATCAGGCGTAATAGGAAGGATTGAAAGAAGAGAATGTGAGTTTTGGACGTGTCTTTGGACAAGTCAAGAGCTTGGAAAACGAGATGAAATGACTCTACCCACATTCGTTTAAGACGTGACAGGTTTCGAGGACGAAACCTATTATAAGGAGGGTAGATTTGTAACACCCGAAAATTTAGCAATCTAAAAATAAACGTGCGAGTTTTCGGTAACTCTTGATGTTCGAAGAATTGCATTATCAAAGAAAATGTAGCATGTTTGATCGTGCTTGAAATCCACTATGATATGTGTGACAACTCAAAATTCTCAGGTTAGAATCATAACTCGAAAATGAAGAGAATGAGTGTAAGCGAAATCGTGAAACGAGGCTCCGATTTCAAGATACACTGAATTGAATATAGCAATAGATTAGAGGTCAAATATTTTGAACTCTTTAGGTCTTGAGATTATAACCATTGGAAAGAGCTCGAAAAATCGTGAACGTGGGCGAAAACCGTGCGCAAAACGGAGTTCGTATGCTCCCGGAATCGCGAAAACAAGTTAAAACTCAAATGATGACGCAGGGTGACGTGGGGCGCTACGCCTGGCGCCATACGCCCAGTTGGGGCGATGCGCCCCAGGCCTATGTCGGCAAAAGTTATGTTAACTTGATCAGAACGCAATGGAAACTTCAGAAACGTAATTTTTCGACCCCAAGCGACCTCCAGACATTATTTCTTCCATCTAACATCTCTAATCTTCAAATCAAAGCCCTCTGAACATCCAGATCATCCCAGGAATCATATATACAAGTCCTGATCGCTGTTTTAACCGCAGAAATTCGTCAGATCAGGTAACGGTTCGTTTTAACCTTCTAGTTTGATTTTGATTGATTAGATCTTGATTTTGAACGTAATAAGATAGTTAGGATTGTTGATTATTGCCTAGATGATGGCTAGGATTGATTAGAAATGAAGAACACGATGTTCTAACGGTTAAATCCTTGTTTTGAGCCGTTGTAATGCCCGGTTTGCATGAAATCACAACTATGATTATAATGGATTAATCCATTTGATTATGATGATGTAAATGATTAGTTTGGTTAATCTTTGAAATGCAAAGGTTAAATCTGAGTGTTCCAAACTAATCACAATCATTAACATACTTATTGAAACGATTATCTGATGTTTGTGATAACAGTCAGATTAGTATGTTAATCATGGTTATTAAACCTATTCTAAGACTATGTTGTGATATTTCATGATATCTGGGTAATCAATGATAAGGATTTATCATTTCTAAGCCATTAATCTGTTCAGAAACTGTTTTAGCATTATAATCAACAACATTAACTATTTGATGACTTTCAAGACAATATCTTTGACATTGGACGTTCAGAAAGATCTAATCAGTAGGTTAAATCATAAATGACGTATTAAGTGTAAACGAATGCAGAGTTACACCATTAGTATCAGTTTACGAGGAATCTTGCTACTGTAAGATATCAGGTGAGTTCTAGACGCCCTATTTTCATGTTTAATATTTTGGGCTGGCATACATGCTTAATGTTATGTTCATGATGTTATGTGTTTAAGATAATGATATATGGATAATGATATGCCATAATTATGTATGCACGTTTATATGTTATGATGAATGAATGTTTAATGTGAAATGAAGCATGCCTGAGAACATGTTAAGTATGATGAATGCATGAAAAATGAATTATGATGATGAAAGGTGTGAAAATATGATATGATGATTGTATGATAACATGCATTAAGATGGTAGCTATGATGATAGTTACAAAATGTTATGATAAGATCCTAGGTTACTAGGATGAAAGTGGAATGTTATGAATATGATGCTAGTATGACATGTGTATGATGACATGATGTACGATGTGATGATATGATGATATGTATATGATGCTAGGATGTTATGATGATACGGACACATGATGCTAGCATAACATGTTATGATGATTCCTAAGTTATTAGGATAAAGATACGATGAAACGATGCTAGCATGATATGTCCGTGTTGTTATGATGATGATTATGATGTAAGCATGAAGGATATGATGCCTTCATGGTTATGAGGAAAAGATGATATAATGCTAGTATATCATATACGATGAAAGAATGATATCCTATACGTGCGATAGGATATGTATGTGATAGGTACCAGTATTTGTGCTGGGAATGAATGAGAGTCAACCATGACTATAACTGGGTATGAGAGTCAACCATGACTATAACTGGGAATGATGTTCCTATACGTGTTATAGGAAAATGTATGAATGATAGTCAACCACGACTATAACTGGGTATGGTTGCTCCCGTACTTGTTACGGGGTAAGTATGACGTTGCTCCCATATACGCGTTATGGGGTAAGTATGGTTGCTCCAGTACTTGTTACTGGGTAAGTATGGTTGCTCCAGTACTTGTTACTGGGTAAGTATGGGTGCTCCAGTACTCGTTATTGGGTAAGTATGGTTGCTCCCGTATGTGTTACGGGGTAAGTATGATGTAAGTATGACGTTGCTCCCATATTCGTATGGGGTAAGTATGGTTGCTCCAGTACTTGTTACTGGGTAAGTATGGATCTGCAGAACGCTTAGGCGGGTCAGATCAAAGGTTATGGAGCCTTGTGCCGGCATAAGCCCACTGTTACGCTTAGTAGCAGTGGTTGTATGATGATGATGACTAGGATGTTTATGTGACAATGTTTTGGATTATGTGAATGAAAGGATGTTTTATGCTCAACATGTTTTAACTTAATAAAATGGTTATGATGTTTTATGAAAACTAGAACTCACCAGCGTAAGCTGACTTGATTTAGCATGTATGTCAGGTTAAGCTTGGGTCAGAGAAGGCATGGAGCTCCGGCATCAAGATAAAGAATCCGATGGTTTTGGCAATCGTTTATATATTAATGCAGACATTTAATTATGTTTGACATGATGTTTAAGTTCCGCTGCATGTTTATGAAAGTGTTTTTAGTTAAGAGCTATGTGTTATGACGAGACCAACGTACGTGGGGTCGCCCGGAAACGGGGCCTCACATTTCCGCTGCAAACTTATTTACTTATGATGTTGAAACATTTTCCGCTGCATATTAAATGAAATTATGTTATTTTGCAAATCTGTGTGAATGTGAAACTCATATAGAGTCGTTCTATATGACCATGAGATATGATCCTGGCCACGTCACACCCACGTGGACTGACACCACGAGTGGGAATTTGGGGGTGTGACAGACTGGTATCAGAGCCTTGGTTATAGGGAACTAGGTTTGCATATAGTAAACTTAGACTATAGCCACTGCTCTACATTAGACACTACACTTAGAATTTTCACACTTATATTATTGTTATCACTGTAAATTAATACTGACTGACTTAGAACTTACAGGATGGACAATAACAAAGATCCGAAAGGGAAGGACACGGGGAAACGCTCGTATGAGTATGAGCTTACTGAGGAGGACAAGCAGAAGATTCAGGAGATAGTGGAGCAGGTATATTCTCAAGAGTCCAAGAGACTTCGACCCTCGACCAGCAGGGGACCATGGGACTGGTACCCTACTACCCTTGCTGTTTGGGCAAGGGAAGAGAGAGTACCCAAGTTGCCTTTGCTAGGAGACACATCTACTGGACCACCCCTACCACCGATTGGAATGCCCATGGAGCGGGCATTCGCTGCATTGATCTCGCGTTATAGACGTGAGTCCTGTCAGCTACGCGTGATGACTGATGGGTTTAGGGATCTCTTGGAGCATAGTCAGCGTCTTCAGAATCGTGTGGAATATCTAGAGGAGAGGCTTACCCGCGTCGAAGGGACGCAGGATGACTTGGTCGCTAGGACTCAGGATGTGATCCAGCGACAGGAGGAGGTCACTACTGAGGTCACAGACATCCATGATAGGACTACGTTGCTCGAGGAGCAACAGGATTTCTTAGCCGCAGTGACACAAGGACACGCTGGGCGATTGGCAGCTGTGGAGGACGCCAACGAGGAGAACCTTGCCATGATCCAGGCAAGCGACGCCATGCTGAATGCATGGGTCGAACAGTTTATTGTGGAGCCACAGCCTGAGCCAGAACCCCAATTCGAGCCGGTGGATCACGATGAGGAAGATTTTGATGAGGATCCAGACGAGGATCCTGATGAGGATGACGATGATGGCCCTGCTGATAGTGGAGATTCACACTCCACGATTGTCTAGTTAGGATTTCTATTTCAGTATTCTACTTTTGTATCACTTAGCCGAGCGGGATGTGCTCGTGCAAATTTTGTAGCATCTCTTTTGGAAAATATTGTACACAAACTTATTATCATTAATGGAAAGATGCTTTACTTTGTTGCTTATATATATCATGGCTATGACTATTGTTAACATGACATCTGACCTAACAATTGACTAACACTCTAACTTATGCTAACTAACATCCTAACCTTTCCATATAGAAACATGTCCGGAAGAGGAACCCATGCCCTTCGACTCAAACGTAAGGCAGAAAAGGCACGAATCGACATGATGGTCGAACGCAAATTCAACAAGGTACTCGCTGAGTACGAGGCCAATCGTCACGCCAGCGAGACGAGTGGTACTAACAACGGTATTAACTCTTGCCTAACATGACTAACATAGTATAGACAGTCTAGACACTAACACGTTGCATTGAACCCCGATGCACAGGATCCCACGGGGGAGCGACGAAGGGATGCTCGTTTAAGGCGTTCCTGAGCTGCCACCCTCACAAGTTTCAAGGTACTGAAGGAGCCGTGGGACTGCTTCGTTGGATAGAGAAGCTGGAGTCAGTTTTCTCTATAGCTGAATGCTCGGATGAGAATCGGGTAAAATACGCCACGGGAACACTGGAGGGACCGGCCCTCACCTGGTGGAACACTCATGTCCAAACCCTTGGACTGGACACCGCAAACTCAATTCCGTGGGACAACTTCACCAGGATGCTTCACGAAGAATACTGTCCTCGGGATGAAATTAGGAAACTGGAGGAAGAGTTCTGGGTGCACAAGATGGCAGGATCAGAGATCGAGAAGTACTGTACTCGGTTTCATGAACTGTGCAAGCTGTGCCCGGCGATGGTGACGCCGGAGTACAAGAAGATTGAGCAATTTATCAGTGGATTGCCGGAACAAATCCAGAGCACGGTCACTGCTTCCGACCACTCTACTATCCAACCACTGATACGCTTGGCACACAAACTGACTGATCAGGCAGTAGCCCAGGGAAAGCTACCTAAAAGGGGTGAACATCTGAAACCCCAAGAACCCAAGCGAAAGTGGGAGCCCAGCAATAACCGTACCTTCTCACCTCAGCAACCAACCCAACACCGCCCAGCACCTGCCAAAGTCTTCACTGCCACTCAGCCAAACACTCAGAGCAAAGGGGGATACCAGGGCAACAGCCCGAAGTGCAACATCTGTAACTACCATCACTTTGGCCCATGTAAAAAGGGCAAGTGCACCAACTGTGGCAGGAACGGACACCTGGCCAAAGAATGCCGATCAAACCCTAACCCCAACCTCAACAAGGATAACACATTAAAGGGGTGCTTCACTTGCGGAAAGCCGGGCCACATGCGCCGAGATTGTCCGCAGAACAAGAATGCAGGTGGCAACCCGGCTAGGGGTCGGGCATTCGTGATCGGATCCGGTGAAGCTAAAGATGATCCGAACGTTGTTACCGGTACGTTTCTTATAAATAATGTCTATGCTAGTATATTATTTGATACCGGTGCCGATAGAAGTTTTATATCTAGTGAATTTAGTAAACTGTTTGATATGACACCAACACCACTAGACTATAAGTACACCGTAGAGTTAGCGGATGGCAAGCTGATTGAAACACAACACATCCTCAAGGGGTGTGTTTTGACACTAGCAACCTATCAGCTGATGATTGACTTGATGCCGGTAACTCTCGGGAGCTTCGACGTGGTGATTGGAATGGATTGGCTATCTGCAAATCACGCCGAGATCGTGTGCAATGAGAAGATCGTGCGAATTACATTGTCAAGTGGAGAGCAGATTTCAATTCAAGGGGAACGGCGCGGAATACCATTAAACATCATGTCTTGCATGAAGGCAAACAAATATTTGAGGAAAGGATACACAGCTATCTTAGCTCTTATCACCGAACAACCAAAGAAGGAACGGAAGATCGAGGACATCGCTATTGTTCGCGATTATCCGGAAGTCTTTCCTGACGATCTACCGGGACTACCACCAGCACGACAAGTGGAGTTTCAGATAGATCTAACACCAGGAGCAGCACCGATAGCTAAGGCACCATACCGATTGGCTCCTACTGAAATGCAAGAACTATCCAATCAACTACAGGAGTTGTTGGATAAAGGATTTATCCGACCGAGCTTCTCACCTTGGGGAGCACCGGTCTTGTTTGTGAAGAAGAAAGACGGTTCATTCCGTATGTGTATTGACTACCGAGAACTGAACAAGGTGACGATCAAGAATCGATACCCTCTACCTCGAATAGACGACCTGTTTGATCAGTTGCAAGGGTCAAGCAACTATTCAAAAATCGATTTAAGATCTGGTTACCATCAACTCAGAGTACAAGAAGGAGATATACCGAAGACAACCTTCAGAACGCGGTACGGACATTACGAATTTCTGGTAATGCCTTTTGGACTGACTAACGCACCGGCCGTATTCATGGATCTCATGAATCGGGTGTGTAAACCATATCTCGACAAGTTCGTAATCGTATTCATTGATGACATCCTGATCTATTCTAAGACTCGAGAAGAACATGCCGAACACTTGAGACGTGTCTTAGAACTACTGAAGAAAGAACAATTGTACGCGAAATTCTCCAAATGTGATTTTTGGATTCGCGAAGTTCAGTTCCTTGGGCACGTAGTAAACGCGAAAGGGATACATGTAGACCCAACTAAGATTGCGGCAATCAAGAACTGGACTGCACCTAAGACTCCAACAGAGGTACGACAGTTCTTGGGATTGGCCGGGTACTACAGGCGGTTTATCGAGGGATTCTCGAAGATCGCACAATCATTGACTTCCCTTACGCATAAAGACAAGAAGTTCGAATGGGGAGAAAAACAAGAAGCTACTTTTGACTTATTAAAGCAGAAGTTGTGCAGCGCACCTATCTTATCACTACCAGACGGGTGCGAAGACTTTGTAGTCTACTGCGACGCATCGAAGCAAGGACTCGGTTGTGTACTGATGCAACGCGAGAAGGTCATAGCTTATGCGTCACGACAATTGAAAGTGCACGAGAAAAATTACACGACCCATGATCTGGAATTAGGAGCCGTAGTATTTGCATTGAAGATCTGGAGACACTATCTGTACGGCACCAAGTGCACTATATTCACGGATCATAAGAGTCTGCAGCACATTTTCGACCAAAAGGAGCTAAACATGAGACAACGCAGATGGGTCGAGTTGATAGGTGATTATGACTGTGCAATCAAGTATCATCCCGGGAAAGCCAATGTAGTAGCCGATGCGTTAAGTAGAAAGGAAACAATCAAACGCGTACGTGCACTACAACTTACCATTCATTCTGAGCTACCTAATCAGATTCGAGTCGCACAACAAGAAGCTCTGAAAAAGGAAAACCTTATCTTCGAAGCTATGCGGGGTATGGATAAACAGATGAATCAGAAAAACGACGGAGCTTACTATCTGATGGACCGAATTTGGATTCCACGCTACGGAGGATTGAGAGAAGTAGTGATGGATGAAGCTCACAAGAGTCGATACTCGGTACATCCAGGTTCTGACAAGATGTACCACGACCTAAAGACAACTTATTGGTGGCCTAATATGAAATCAGAAATCGCAACCTATGTGAGTAAGTGTCTGACTTGCTCCAAAGTTAAGGTCGAATATCAAAAAACCGTCAGGGTTACTCCAACAGCCAGAAATTCCAGTATGGAAATGGGAACAGATATCCATGGATTTTATCACCAAGCTGCCAAAGACAACAAGTGGTTGCGATACCATCTGGGTTATCATAGACCGACTCACGAAATCGGCACACTTCCTGCCGATTAAGGAAACTGATAAGTTGGAAAAGTTAACCCGAATCTACTTGAAGGAAATCGTATCCAGACACGGAGTCCCAATCTCTATTATATCTGACCGAGATAGCCGTTTCACGGCACATTTTTGGAAGTCCTTACACAAGGCACTCGGGACGAGATTGGATATGAGCACTGCTTATCATCCACAGACGGATGGTCAGAGTGAACGAACCATCCAAACTCTGGAAGACATGCTTCGAGCATGTGTGATTGATTTCGGTAATAGCTGGGAGACTCACCTACCTTTGGTGGAGTTCTCTTACAATAACAGTTATCACACCAGCATCGGAGCTGCACCTTTTGAGGCACTTTATGGACGTAAATGCAGATCACCACTTTGTTGGGCAGAAGTTGGTGAAAGCCAACTGACCGGACCTGAGCTCGTGCACGAAACAACTGAAAAGATCGTGCAGATACGTAACCGAATGGCAGCAGCTCGGGATCGACAGAAAAGCTATGCCGATAAAAGGCGCAAGCCTTTGGAATTCCAAGTGGGAGACCGAGTACTTCTTAAAGTCTCACCTTGGAAGGGAGTGATTCGATTTGGGAAAAGGGGAAAATTAAACCCTCGTTACATAGGACCATTCGAGATCACTAAACGGATAGGCCCCGTAGCCTACGAACTACAGCTACCACATGAATTGAGTAGCGTACACAATGTGTTTCATGTTTCGAACCTCAAGAAATGCTTATTGGACGAGACGCTCGCAATCCCTTTGGAGGAAATCCAGATTGATGAACAACTTCATTTCGTTGAGGAACCGGTAGAAATCATGGATCGGGAAATCAAGAAGTTGAAACTCAGTAAAATACCAATTGTAAAAGTTCGATGGAACTCACGGCGTGGACCGGAATACACCTGGGAACGAGAGGACCAGATGAAACAGAAATACCCTCACCTATTCTCCAACCAGACTAACACCGGCAACACGAACTGAATTTCGGGACGAAATTCTTATTAACTGGGGGATGATGTGACACCTCGCAAATTCCAGGTTAGCATTTATACTATTTTTAATAATAATGTATATTATTATTTCTTACGTGGCACTGGAATTTTGAATGTTTAGTGTGACACGTGGCACAACAGTCCAAACACATATAATTCGAGGAATTATCGAAAAACGCACACACGTGTCTTGAATAACGAACATTGGTGAACGGATCAAACCATAGTCCACATATGCTACCTTAGGATCTAAAGGATCTAAAAATAGAAGAAACGATGCTCATATGTCTCGAAACGATGTCCGTAATCGAGAAATACGCAAAAAATGGGTCAAAACTTGAAAATGGGCAAAATTGGGCCGGATCCAGGGTCCAGGCGGTACGCCTGACCCGGGGATCCTAACTTTGGCGATGCGCGCGGATGAGGGTAGAGCGCCTCTCATCTGGTTACCCCGCGCGTAACGCCTGGTTTCCAACAGCTCTCGACAGGCGTTACGCCTGGCTTCTCTGACAACTAACAAAATCTTGTAAATCTCATGATTACCTTACCATACCCCTTTTAACCAATCTCATACGTAAACTTCACTATTTAAACCCCATTATCACCTGCTATCACTCCCATCACACTCACTTGAAGACATTGGAAGCCATTATTGAGAGTTTTGAAGCTTGGGAAGATCAAGGAAGGCTTGGGAGGCTTTGTCATCACCATCATCACTACTTGCACTAATCAAAGAGCGATTCCAGGAGCTCAAGAGGCTGCTCATTCACCATCTCAACCCGATTGAAGCCTTGGAAGGTAGATCTTGTGACTATGTAGCATAAAACACATATGCAACACACACAAACCCACATGTAAGGTTCAAAGCTTGCATGAACACACTAGATTCACACACACACGAATTTTCTCTAGTTTGAATATGGGTTGATGATGTTTCTATGTTATTCGATGATCTATGACGATTTTGATTGAATATGATGATGGATTTGTTGATGTAATTATGAAATAGGCACATTTAGCAACATACATGTAGGATCTAGGTGGAAAATCATGAAGTTTGATATTGAAATGTTATTGGATATGATTTATGAGATCTAGAAGTGTTATGAATAGCAAGATATGTCAACAATGTGATTTTTACAAATTGTGGTAACTTTAATATCATGAAATATTGATTTATGATGAAATGGTTTAATGCATGTGTTTAGATCTATAAGTTATGTTCAAAATAATGTTTAGAAACTAAAAGGATGGTTATTGATGTGTTAGAATTGAATGATTTTTATGAATAGTACTAGGAATAGTAACTTTATTTCACAAAGTCTATAAATGATGACATGGTTGTTGTAATGAATACGATTAACGGCTATTTTGATCTAGGATAACGACGAAATGATGAGATTGTTAGCTAGACTTAGTGACACATGTTTATTTTGTAACTTTCTAATTATAGAAACTTTTATGTGCAAACCATGCTAAACCGGCTATGTGTAACGATGTGCTATGTGATAACATGCTCACTTAGGATAAATATGTATAATAGAATAATCGGATTATGATTTATTGCCTGAATTGCCAAATGTGGAAACTTCCCTAAAGTAGGAACTTACTATAAATAGTAAGTTTCCTCACGAAAGTGATTTTGGTATCCGTACACTTCACACGACACTAAGCCGCACGTTACACACACACTTGATCCAAAACCGTCACCAACGGGTCGTTAGGTCAAACACGGTCAACACGGTCAAACACGGTCAACGCGACCCACAAAACAACTTGGAGTTGTTGAACTCAAACACGGTCCCGTGAGACCCACATGTATGCAAACACAAACTTATGGTACCTATGTGATATAGGTAACCACTAGCCGGCGAGCTACACTGTTCTCGTGAAGAACACGCACTACTTAACTCAGGTGAGTTTACGGCCCCACTTTACTCTTTAACTGTTTTGCTAAACTATTGGGGTGAGAATACAATGCAACTGTTTTAGATATATGACTGGTATGTTGTGAAAACCATTTTCGAGTGTAACTATTATCGCTTAAAGTCCTCACTTATCCTTACCGTTAGTTGTGTAGACAAACGAGTCGTAATTACGTAGTACTACTGGGTTTGACTAGCCCCACTCGGCACCAATGTTGACTGGAGGTCATAACGAGTGTAATTTCGATGTGAATTGCGAGTTCAGCGATGACTCGCGGAGGCAAACGGAAACAGTCTAGTTTCGGTAAGATGAACTGACACACTCCACGGATCGTAGTATCCAACAACTAAACTTAACATACCCAGTATATGTCTGTTTACTTTTCAGTCTGTCTAAACCTGTGAACTCACCAACTTTTTAGTTGACACTTTTCGCATGTATTCTCAGGTAATTAATGGAGCACACGCTAGGATGCGCACAAGGAAGCTTTAAGGAGTCTGGCTTGCATATAGACTCTTGTCCTAGGCATTGTGTGCATTGGATGTGTTTTAAAACAATTTAAACTATGTAGTGTCTGTTAAACAATTTACTTTCCGCTGCAAACTTATTTACTTATGATGTTGAAACATTTTCCGCTGCATATTAAATGAAATTATGTTATTTTGCAAATCTGTGTGAATGTGAAACTCATATAGAGTCGTTCTATATGACCATGAGATATGATCCTGGCCACGTCACACCCACGTGGACTGACACCACGAGTGGGAATTTGGGGGTGTGACAGCATCAAATAAGATTAAGAATGAAATTAATGGTTATAACTAGTTTCAGAAAGCTCCGATTAAGCATAAGCACATCTCAATTCGAATTCATAAGATCGAATTTCATGATTTCGTGATCTAGGGCTCTTTACTTGTGAACTAATTAGGGATTTTTTTACTTTGAACGAGTTAATGAATGAGTTAAACTATGTAAGAAGGTTCGGAATAGATTAAGTGATAAAAACCCTATGGTATTGAGGTTGATCGAATTCGATTTATGGATCAATTGGAACAAAAATTGATTCGGTTTGTTGGATAAGGGGAAACCCGACAGTTGAAAGATAAAACCATTTAAAATGGGTTAGGTTAACAAAAGTTGAAGCAGATTAGATGGTAAGCAGTGTGTGCGGTGGATGGGGGGGTCGCGGGTTCGATCCCGGTTCCAACCAATTTTTGGGTTTTAAGGTTATTTTAGTGTTTTACTCATATTTCACTCGTTTTAACTCCGATTCGAGCCATTCGAATTGCGTTAGAACCAGAATTCAATTCCGGACGAATTAGAATAATAAAATTTGTATTTTAAACCGAAAATGAAATCGCGTATAATTATGATTATTTAAATAAATTCAAATATGATTTTATTTAAACGATTTCAAAGGCACGCGTATATACGTATGCACATTTCTGACACTTTAACATACGTGTGATGACACGTATGTGATTTCAAGCACAAAACGACATTCTGAATAACACTAGGTTATTGTTTAAAAACAGATTCTTCGTAGGAGGATTCCTTACACGAGCTTTTAGTGTGTGATCATTCTGCTAAACTCAAAGGTGCGTACACGGCCCCTTTCTTATTTTAAACTGTTTTGGGGGAGAAAACATGTGCAACAAACTGTTTTTAGATACATATCACTTGCATGAGTTAGCTGTTTACATTATGTGACAACATATCAACTTGAAAGTCCTTACACACCTCGAACCGTTTAGTTTGCTGTAATGCAAAGCGTGGTAGTTGGAAATAGATCTATTAGGTTTGACAAACCTCACCTGGTAGATGTGATCTACGCAGGTGTTTGACTGACCAAACACAATTTTACTATTGTTGTGATAGACAATAGTGGCAAGGCGAAAACATGCTATAGCATGGCAATCCGTCAGCTTCGGTGTCGAACACTTATGTAAATAGTTTATATGACTAGCTATCATGACTGTGCATGTGTGATTATGTTATCTACAATCTTATTATTCAAACTGTTGTTTTGAACATTATGAATGATTAAAACCTGTGTTATGCACCAACCTTTGTGTTGACTTGATTTACATGTTTTCTCAGGACGCTAAGGCGCGCATTAAAGATGGCATGGACTAGGAGATAGAGTCGCATGCATTTTTAAACATTTTGGATATTTGAATTTGAACATTTAAGTATTGTGTTTTGTAATGTTTACTTTACAACTGTTAATGGTTTTAAACGCTTCCGCAATTTTTGTAAACTCTGATGTTATATTTAAAGACCAAAGTATGTTTTGAAATTCATATAGAGGTCTTCGCTATGTCTAATGATCTGAGATCCTGGTTTGTCACGTTCCCAAACGGTATGATTCCGTTAGTTGAAAATTGGGGGTGTGACAGATTGGTATCAGAGACATTGGTTATAACGAACTAGGTTTGCATTTGTAGACTTAGACTATGACTGTTAGACATTAGACACATCTGCTTATACATATTGCTTAGAAATTACATATGACATTATGTAATTGACTTGTTTACATATTCCATGGCACTGCACTTACATATGGTATTATGTAACAGGCATGGCATCATCATCGGTACCTTATATTATTATTGATGATTCCGAGGACGAGGAGCCGATAGTTCCGGCACCACCGTCATCACCACCACCACCTATTCCACCACCTCCACCATATGAGCAGGATGACTCAGATCCGGAGGAGGATCCGGACGAGGACCCGGAGGAGGATCCAGACGAGGATCCGGACGAGGATCCGGACGAGGATCCGGAGGAGGAGTCGGAGGAGGGCATTCAGCAGATCCCTGCTGAGGGACCTTCTACACATTTACCACCAGTACTAGATGCTCCTGAGCCTAAGAGGCAAAGGACGGACGCCGAGGAGATCGCCAAATTGCGCGAGGATCTGGAGGTAGCAGAAGATAGGATAGCACAGAGATCTCAGGAATTATGGGATGCTATTGAGAGGCAGGATAATCTTGCCCATCTGGTTCATGATATGCGTGATGAGATGATCAATTTGATTGGTCGTCTAGAAGAGTCAGAGAACCGAGAGGAGATCTTGGCAGGCAGGGTTGAAGCTTTGGAGGATTTAGTGGCCTCTGAGAATGAGGAACAGGATGAGGATGAGGAGGAGGAACCAGCACCAGTTGTTGAGTCCGATCCTGAATCCACTGTTGAGGACGATTGATTTTCTTTTCTTTTCTTTCTTGTTTTGTTTAAACTTATTAGGAACGGGTTGTGTTCCTACATTAGTAGTTTGAAAAGTATGTTTCATTTCAAAAGTATTGTACTCAAAGAAAGTTTCTATCTATTGAAGAGTTATTATTTATTTCCAACAATTGTGTTGATTTATATTACCTGTTGTGTTTGTTGTTTTACCTACACATGTCAAATTTGATTTTGAATACGCGCTAACATTTCTTGTAAATAGGAAACAAATGGCTGAGGGAAACGTTCACATGACAGTCGCTGAGCTCAACGAGCTAATTAATAGCAGAGTCGCAGAGGCTATTGCACAGTATGCTCAGACACATAACACAGGACCACATGGTCCAGCTGGGGGGTTGGTTAACCCACAAGTCTGCACGTTCAAGATGTTCTTGGACTGCAAACCTCACAATTTCAAAGGGTCGGAGGGGGCCATTGGACTCCTTCGGTGGATTGAAAAGGCTGAGTCGGTGTTTGAAATGTGCAACTGCCCCAACGAGAGCAAAGTGAAGTTTGCAACGGGAACATTGGAGGGTCCAGCATTAACCTGGTGGAACTCGAATGTTCAGACTCTGGGATTGGGTGAGGCAAATGCCTTAACATGGAATGATTTCAAAACTTTACTGCGAGAGGAGTACGGTCCTCGCAGTGAAATGCAGAAGTTGGAAGAGGAATATTGGCACCTCAAGATGGAGGGGTCAAACATTGAAGAGTACACGACCAGGTCACATGAGTTGGCCAGACTGCTACCACACATGGCTACTCCAGCCAGTAAGTGGATTGAAAGGTACATTGGAGGACTAGTGCCTCAGATTCAGGGGTTGGTGACTTCAGCAAATCCCACCACCATCCAACAAGCTGTTCGTTTAGCACATCAGCTTACTGATCAGGCAGTGTTACAGGGGACTCTGCCTAAACGAACATCTGCTACCAAGGTGGGAGATCATAAGAGAAAGTGGGAAGGTAACAATTTCAAGGGTAACAACCAACAATCATATCAGCAAAACCGGAAACAAGACTCAAACAAGTCTTATCATGGTTCAAGCAGTGGTCAGCAATCATCATCATCGGGGGGATATATTGGCAAACACCCCAAGTGCAACAGGTGTGGTTACCATCATGCAGGTAACCAATGTGAGAGAGCTAAGTGCCAGAGGTGTGGCAAGATTGGGCATGCGGCTAAGGATTGTCGCGGGAGCTACAGAACAACAACAACCAGAACAATAACCAGAACAACGCTCAGAAGGGTTGTTTTGAGTGTGGCAAAATGGGGCATTTTAAGAAAGATTGCCCACAGCTCAAGAAAGGCGGGGACAATAATGCCAATGGCAATGGAAATGGCAACGGTAATGGAAATGGCACCAACAACAACAACAACAACAACAATAACAACCACAACAACAACAATGGTGCTAGAGGCAGGGCGTTTGTGATTGGAGGACGTCAAGCGCGGGAGGATCCCAACATTGTCACGGGTACGTTCCTCTTAAATAATCACTATGCCTCTATGTTATTTGACACCGGTGCCGATCGGAGTTTTGTATCTAGTTCACTTGCTAAGTTGCTAAATGTTAGTCCCACTGCCTTAGATAGTCCATACACTGTGGAGTTAGCTGATGGTAAGTTAATAGTAGTGGAAAATATCTTTAAGAGATGTATCCTTGATTTGATGGGTCAAACATTAGAAATCGATCTTATGCCTATTGCCTTAGGCAGTTTTGATGTAGTTATTGGCATGGACTGGTTGTCCAAGAACCAGGCTAAAATCGTATGCCATGAAAAGATCGTTCGCATACCTCTTCCGCAGGGAGAGACATTATATGTACAAGGCGAGAAGAGCAGTACGCCACTGCGTCTCATATCTTGTATGAAAGCACACAAGTGCCTACGTAAGGGTCATACGGCAGTTATAGCCCTTATAACTGAAAAGCCAGTAGCTGAGAAGAAGATAGAAGATATACCCGTAGTTTGTGAATTTCCGGAGGTATTTCCAGAAGACTTGCCGGGATTACCGCCTATCAGACAGGTGGAATTCCGAATTGATCTTACACCAGATGCAGCACCGATAGCTAGGGCGCCTTATCGACTTGCACCGTCAGAGATGCAAGAGTTATCCACACAATTGCAAGAGTTGTTGGATAAGGGTTTCATACGACCTAGTTTTTCACCGTGGGGAGCTCCAGTTTTGTTTGTAAAGAAGAAGGACGGGACTTTCCGTATGTGTATCGATTACCGGGAATTGAATAAAGTTACTATCAAGAACCGGTATCCGTTACCCAGAATTGACGATCTGTTCGATCAGTTGCAAGGTTCGAGTTACTACTCGAAGATTGATCTCAGGTCGGGTTATCATCAACTAAGAGTTCAGGAGGAGGATATTCCGAAGACAGCATTCAGGACACGATATGGCCATTATGAGTTCTTGGTCATGCCATTTGGGTTGACAAACGCTCCAGCTGTATTCATGGATCTCATGAATCGTGTTTGTAAACCTTATCTTGATAAGTTTGTCATTGTTTTCATTGATGACATTCTCATCTATTCACAGTCTGAGGAGGAACACGCTGAACATCTTCGATTACTGCTAGAACTATTGAAACAAGAACAATTGTACGCTAAATTTTCGAAATGTGATTTCTGGATGCGAGAAGTACAATTTCTGGGTCATATAGTTAATGAAAAGGGTATACATGTTGATCCAGCGAAGATTGAAGCGATTAAGAATTGGGAAGCGCCAAAGACCCCTACCGAGGTACGACAATTCCTTGGTTTGGCGGGTTATTATCGACGATTCATTGAAGGTTTCTCAAAGATCGCTCAACCACTTACAGCTCTTACGCACAAGGGAACAAAGTATAACTGGACGGATAAACAGGAAACTGCGTTTCAGTTATTGAAACAGAAGCTTTGCAGCGCACCGATTCTGTCCTTACCGGAAGGGACGGAAGACTTTGTGGTGTATTGTGATGCATCTGCACAAGGTTTGGGATGTGTGTTGATGCAACGTGATAAAGTGATCGCTTATGCTTCCAGACAACTAAGAACGCACGAAAAGAATTACACTACTCATGACTTGGAGTTAGGAGTAGTGGTTTTTGCCTTGAAGATTTGGAGGCATTATCTGTATGGAACTAAGTGTACTATTTACACTGATCATAAGAGTTTGCAACATATCTTTGATCAGAAGGAGCTTAATATGAGGCAACGACGATGGGTTGAGTTGTTGAACGATTATGAGTGTGCGATTAAGTATCACCCGGGAAAGGCTAATGTGGTAGCCGATGCTTTAAGCAGAAAGGAAACTTCAACAAGACGGGTTCGTGCACTTATGATGACAATACATACTGACTTACCTGACAAGGTACGCAGTGCTCAGATCGAGGCTTTGAAAAAGGAAAATTTGATACAGGAATCTTTAAGGGGAATGGAAGAACAGTTGGATGCGAATCCTGACGGAATTCGTTATTTCATTAATCGAATGTGGATACCTTTGTATGGAGGTTTAAGGGAACTCGTGATGGACGAAGCGCACAAGTCCAGATATTCAGTCCATCCGGGATCAGACAAGATGTACCATGACTTGAAGGCACTGTATTGGTGGCCTCACATGAAAGCGGATATTGCTAAGTACGTTAGCAAATGTTTGACTTGTTCGAAAGTCAAAGTTGAATATCAGAAGCCATCTGGTTTACTGCAACAACCAGAGATACCGATGTGGAAATGGGAACAGATTTCGATGGATTTCATTACTAAGTTACCTCGTACACCGAGTGGTTGTGATACGATATGGGTAATTGTCGATCGATTAACGAAATCTGCACACTTCTTAGCAATCAAGGAAACTGACAAGATGGAGAAATTGACTCGCATTTACATCAAGGAAGTAGTAGCACGGCATGGCGTGCCAATCTCTATCATATCAGATCGGGATGCCCGATTTACTTCCAACTTTTGGAAATCTCTTCATAAGTCATTGGGGACTCACTTGGATATGAGTACCGCTTATCATCCACAGACCGACGGTCAAAGTGAACGAACGATTCAAACGCTCGAGGATATGTTACGAGCTTGTGTAATTGACTTTGGTGACAGCTGGGAGAATCATTTACCGTTAGTGAAATTCTCTTACAATAATAGTTATCATACAAGTATTCAAGCAGCGCCGTTTGAAGCTTTGTATGGTCGTAAATGTCGTTCACCAGTTTGCTGGGCTGAAATTGGTGACAGTCAGATAACAGGTCCTGAACTGGTGCACGAGACGACAGAGAAAATAGTTCAAATCCGGAACCGTATGGCAGCGGCTCGGGATCGCCAGAAGAGTTATGCAGACAAACGTCGCAAGTCGTTGGAATTTCAAGTGGGAGACAGAGTTCTTCTAAAAGTATCACCTTGGAAAGGTGTGATACGATTCGGCAAGCGCGGGAAGCTTAGTCCACGTTACGTAGGACCTTTTGAGATTTTGAAAAGGATTGGTCCGGTTGCGTACCAACTCAAACTACCTAATGAACTCAGTGGAGTTCATGATGTGTTTCATGTGTCGAACTTAAAGAAATGTCTATCTGATGAGACATTGATTGTACCGTTGGAAGAAATACAAGTAGATGAACAGTTGCGATTCATTGAAGAACCAGCTGAAATCATGGACCGAGAGGTCAAACAACTGAAGCAAAGCAAGATTCCGATAGTCAAAGTCCGATGGAATTCAAGACGTGGTCCTGAATTCACATGGGAACGGGAAGACCAAATGATGAAGAAATATCCTCATCTATTCAAAACAGCTACTGCTAACACTGAGAGCGCACGTTAAATTTCGGGACGAAATTTCCTTCAACAAGGGGATGACGTGATGCTTTCACACATCAACACTGCAAATTTCAAACTGTAAGCACAAACATTTTATTTATTCAATTGATTTTGTTACAAACATTTGTGCTACATTACATTCTATATATTTTATGTGCTACATTTCATATGTTACATGTTATGGTAGTACATACACGATGAGTTACATACATTTTGCTATGTGCGGGGTTGCATAGTACAAACAGTTATAGACACTCACTATGTGTGAGGTTACACAACACAGTATGATCAAACACAAACAGTCACAGTTAGGTGAACTAACTAGTGTACACGCAAAACAATCACATTGAACGATCACAATTGAGTTGTGATGTTGCAAGCATTAGATGTTGTGTATGAGTACACACAAGCACACACAATGATCAAATCACACTAACATGCACAATCTGGACTCACAATCTGAACTCGTAAGTAGTTTCCTAACTACTCCTAACACTTATTAATTTTCGGGACGAAAATTCCTTCAACAAGGGGATGATGTGACAATCCGACTTTTGAATTAACTTTGTTAATTGAAGAGAGTGAGATCACAGGCCCAACAGAACCAATGTAGGCCCAACAAGGCCAATGAAGGCCCAACAAGGCCAATGAAGGCCCAACAAGGCCAATGAAGGCCCAACAAGACCAATGAAGGCCCAACAAGCCCAACAAGGTCAATGAAGGCCCAACAAGGTCAGTGTAGGCCCATTGAGGTCTAAGAAGGCCCAATAAGGCCATTGTGGGCCCAGTAAGGTTAAGATAGGCCCAATAAGTTTAAATTAGGCCTAATAGTATTTTGTGAAGCCCAATTAGTTTAATTTAACCCAACAATGAGTTAAATGACCCAATTAGTGACAATTCGGGATTTTCGGTTTAACTTTGTTAACCGAAATGTTAAGAAATTGATCCAAAAACAAATTTTGAGGGTTGGAATTGGACAACACAACTTTGAAACATTACAATTTCAAGGAGTTAACTTGTAAATAGTCATAACAATCGATTTTGACTTCTAAAAGTCAAAATTCGGCCAAGAATGATGGGGAAAATTCGAAATTCAATCAATAGGTTATCATAATTGAATTAGATCAGTTATAATCAGTATTTCAAAGGGTTAGTAACGGTTAACATGTTTTATTAGCATCAACATTAATTGGATTAAAGGCCAAATGATGCCAAAGGTTGTAACCGTCATATGGTAGCATCAAAACCGTGAAATTTAACTTTAATCCTTACAATTGCGCATCCCTACATCACAATCGGCATCTTTAGAGTCTTTCTCACACGGGAATTCAAGATCAAAAGCTTCGGAGTGAAGAATTGGATCGTGAGGGGTCGAAACTAGGGCTCAAAGTCGTTCTACTACAATTCGATATCAAATCAGGTAAGTAATCACTACAACACATTCTAAAATGGCCGATTAAGGTTTATCTTAAAGCAATTGCAACTTATAACATCGATTTGATAAAGCTCGAGTTCTAGGGTTCTTAACAAAGTCGGTTTTGGGGGTTTCTGTGGAACTGAGTTTTATAATCAAATTAAATGTTATAGCTAGCTTCAGAAGGGATCGATTAAGGTTAAACCCAAGTTGATTGTGACTGATAACAACGAATTGGTAGATTTCGAATCTAGGGTTCTTAATGGGAAACTGTTTTGGGGGTTTCGCATCAAATAAGATTAAGAATGAAATTAATGGTTATAACTAGTTTCAGAAAGCTCCGATGTGCATCTCAATTCGAATTCATAAGATCCAATTTCATGATTTCGTGATCTAGGGCTCTTTACTTGTGAACTAATTAGGGATTTTTTTACTTTGAACGAGTTAATGAATGAGTTAAACTATGTAAGAAGGTTCGGAATAGATTAAGTGATAAAAACCCTATGGTATTGAGGTTGATCGAATTCGATTTATGGATCAATTGGAACAAAAATTGATTCGGTTTGTTGGATAAGGGGAAACCCGACAGTTGAAAGATAAAACCATTTAAAATGGGTTAGGTTAACAAAAGTTGAAGCAGATTAGATGGTAAGCAGTGTGTGCGGTGGATGGGGGGGTCGCGGGTTCGATCCCGGTTCCAACCAATTTTTGGGTTTTAAGGTTATTTTAGTGTTTTACTCATATTTCACTCGTTTTAACTCCGATTCGAGCCATTCGAATTGCGTTAGAACCAGAATTCAATTCCGGACGAATTAGAATAATAAAATTTGTATTTTAAACCGAAAATGAAATCGCGTATAATTATGATTATTTAAATAAATTCAAATATGATTTTATTTAAACGATTTCAAAGGCACGCGTATATACGTATGCACATTTCTGAAAATTTAACATACGTGTGATGACACGTATGTGATTTCAAGCACAAAACGACATTCTGAATAACACTAGGTTATTGTTTAAAAACAGATTCTTCGTAGGAGGATTCCTTACACGAGCTTTTAGTGTGTGATCATTCTGCTAAACTCAAAGGTGCGTACACGGCCCCTTTCTTATTTTAAACTGTTTTGGGGGAGAAAACATGTGCAACAAACTGTTTTTAGATACATATCACTTGCATGAGTTAGCTGTTTACATTATGTGACAACATATCAACTTGAAAGTCCTTACACACCTCGAACCGTTTAGTTTGCTGTAATGCAAAGCGTGGTAGTTGGAAATAGATCTATTAGGTTTGACAAACCTCACCTGGTAGATGGGATCTACGCAGGTGTTTGACTGACCAAACACAATTTTACTATTGTTGTGATAGACAATAGTGGCATGGCGAAAACATGCTATAGCATGGCAATCCGTCAGCTTCGGTGTCGAACACTTATGTAAATAGTTTATATGACTAGCTATCATGACTGTGCATGTGTGATTATGTTATCTACAATCTTATTATTCAAACTGTTGTTTTGAACATTATGAATGATTAAAACCTGTGTTATGCACCAACCTTTGTGTTGACTTGATTTACATGTTTTCTCAGGACGCTAAGGCGCGCATTAAAGATGGCATGGACTAGGAGATAGAGTCGCATGCATTTTTAAACATTTTGGATATTTGAATTTGAACATTTAAGTATTGTGTTTTGTAATGTTTACTTTACAACTGTTAATGGTTTTAAACGCTTCCGCAATTTTTGTAAACTCTGATGTTATATTTAAAGACCAAAGTATGTTTTGAAATTCATATAGAGGTCTTCGCTATGTCTAATGATCTGAGATCCTGGTTTGTCACGTTCCCAAACGGTATGATTCCGTTAGTTGAAAATTGGGGGTGTGACAACACAAATTATCTATCAGTGAAAACTGGTTATTTTAAACAGTAAAGACAAAACAAAATAAATAAAGAACAAATTTTTTGTACATAAAATAAGCACAACGTTAAATTACAATGATGATATAAAACTTATAAGTAAATAAAAAATCTATAAATATTTCTTTGTAGATAACATTAGATGTTTTATATGTTAACTTTTCCCTCTCCATCTAATATTTAGTAATTGTACTACATCTCTACTCTTCAATCTCGATAGTGTAACATAAATTATCCATGAGTGAAAACTGGTTATTTTAAATAGAACTTATAAGTAAATAAAAAATCTATAAATATTTCTTTGTAGATAACATTAGATGTTTTATATGTTAACTTTTCCCTCTCCATCTAATATTTAGTAATTTTATTACATCTCTACTCTTTAATCTTGATAGTGTAACATAACTTATCCATGAGTGAAAACTGGTTATTTTAAATAGAAACAACTCTTGATAGTAATGGGATCTTATACATCATCATAGGCTCATAGCAGAGTTTACCAAAACTGAAAATTGTCTCCTCTAGAACTTGGAAGAACTTTTCTTGTCTAAAGGTATCTTATCAATTCTTATAATAAATATGCGAACATCAATGTTACCTCCAGATATTATTTTGGCTTCTATAACATGTTTACCATGAGATATGACTTGCAATTGATGTCATTAAACCATTTTGTTGATCAATGTTTCTTAGTGTCATATTTTCAAACAAAGATGAATACCAAATCAAAATATTATGATTTACATATTGGATGTGGAAGTAACTCTAATTATAAATAAATAAATTAAGAGCATTTTGACACATTGCATAATAGTCAAAATGATAAACAAAATATAGCATCTTTCACGATTAGATGATAGTATAACAGTCAATTGATAAAACAAAAATTGCCTTGTAACTGTCTCTTTTAATTATTGTTTATAAGACATAGCTATTTATAAGGCAACAATTGCAAATTTGTTTATTAATTAAAATATATTAGGAAACAAACTAAAAGTAAATTAAGTATTAGATCTGTATTAAAGTGTTTTAATATGCAGTATTGTATATTTCAAAATTATGTTAGAAGTTTTCCTGAAATGTACTCAAATAAATTAAAAAAACATACGACTACAACAATTATTGCTTAAGGTCAGTTACAAAATGAGCGAAGTATTATTGGGAAACCACCTACAAATGCCATGTGGCATTTTGAGGTTTTAATCCAATGGATTGTTGCCATTTGTCATATAGTTGAACCAAAAAACGACATGTGACGGAGTGTTATTGCTTTATTAGAGAGTATATATATAGATTTTTGACCACCATATATACATATAGGAAAGGTAATGATTATGGGTTAACGGTGATATTAGTTTTTTCTATGTCACATGACGTTTTTCTAGTTTATCCGCATCATATTTTCAACAATTATTAACAAATCTATATTTGTCACATGACATATTTTGACAAACTTAAATATTTATATCATTTAATATAATTAAGTCAAATTTGCAAATAAAAAAAACTAAAATTCTTTTCTTTTTAAATATTAATGAAAATCCAATTAATTCAAACTTTAACCTTACATTTTTAATCAGTAATTTGAAAATTCAAAATCTACAAATCTCATTTGTATTGTTTGAAGAAGTGTTTAGAGATTTATAAAATATAAATTATTGTCTTATACATTCTGGGTAATACATATGTAATTTAGCTGGTGTTATTATAGAGCAAGTGGCAAAAGCTTTGCCATCATAACCTACAAGTCATGGCTTCAACTCCATTTGATGTTATTTTTTTATTTTGTTCTTTATTATTAGTATTATATAATATTATTTTGGAGATTATATATACACATTTAAAAATAATCTAAAGACTTGCCAAATTAAAGTTTATGAGAACTACATGAATCAGTCAATTAGATGATTTCGCTAATCATCTAATTATAAAATCGAAAAGGTGTGTTAAAGACGGTTTATAAACAATATATGGCTCATGGCTTTTCATAATAGCACTTCATCTTTACGAAGGGTTTCAGGAACTAATCTCCGTTGACGTAAATTAGTTTTGAACTTTTGATTATTATATTTGTTATTTTAAGTTGAGTTAATTACATAGATGATTCTTAGAAAGTAACAGGGTTGTGTATTAATACAAAAATAAGTAACATGTTTGATTTTTATACTTTTAAATATGTCTGGTAACATGGGCGGGTTAGGTAACGGGTCAGAACGGGTTCAGATCAGGATGGACGCATGTTAGAACAAATTTTAAGCAAAATGAGTGTGTTTCTAAATGGGTTGCTATTAAAAAAACATCAATTTGGTTTAAGTTAAAATGTGTTATAAGTAAACAAATATTAGTGATTTTCTCATCAAATATGTTATTACTCATTCTTAACCGTTTGAATCCATTCTATTTACATAGTTTTTAGGGTACCCATCTCGACCCGTATTCTGTTAAAGTGTTATTCATCCTAACACATTCCATATTATGATGTTACTTATTTCAACCCATTATACGATAATTGTTTACCCAAACCAATACAATTCTTTTGATGTGGGTGAAAATTAGCACCTCTACTTTTAAATTTGTAAAGATTTTAATTCAAGACAAGCTTCAGTTAACTATTATATCAATGGTTAGTCACTTAGTCGTGTTATATCAAAGGGGCAATATGGGAGATGGTGGTTGGGTGTGTTACCGTTGATTGGTATTAACTAATTAAAGAGTATTTACATACATAGTGTCACACCCTTGTCGTTGCGGAAGCGTACAGTGTGACTTTCAAGGTTTCATAGTCATGATTTATAACAAAAGACATATATGTTTCTATATTGCATAGCAATATTACAACTACATTAGCCACAAGCCTAATGTAATAACAATTTTATCTGAGTTTCACACACATATTGTGACACCTCGCAATTTCCAGGTCCGCATTAACTCTATTTTAATAATAATATGTATTATTATTGCACACGTGGCACTAGAATTACAAATGTTTAGTGTGACACGTGGCACGAAAGTCTAAACGCACCGATAATTCGAAGAATTATCGCAAAACACTCGCACGTGTCTTGAATAACGAACGTTGGTGAACAAATCGAAACACAATACACTTTCACTACACTTAGGTTCTATGGAACCTAGAATAGGTGGAACAATGCTCATATGTCGAGAAACGATGTCCGTAATCGAGAAATACGCGAAAATCGGTTCGAAACAACAAAATTGGGCTTATTGGGCTCATCTGGAATCTGTCGCGGTACGCGATGGGCTCCTGGTTGATCCTTGGCGGTACGCGACGGGTGGCGGAGGAAAATGATTCCCGAAACACGCCACGGTACGCGAAGGAAGAACTTTTGCAGACTCAGCAGTACGCGATGGGGTCTAACACGCAAAATCTTGATTAATCCAAGACTAATCATTCCTATTAACCACCCTACCCTTATCCTACTTATCCCAGACCCCATGCTCGTCATTATGGCCTGAAAACCCCTCTTAAGCACTTCTGGAAGCAGCCCCAACCCATTTGGAGGCCATTAGAGACCTATCTTGAAACATTGAAGCTTGGAACTCCATAGAGAGCTTGAAGAGAAGAAGTGTGAAGCTTGAACACCACCCACATCTTCTTGTTGCTGCTGATCAGAAGCGTTAGAGACACATTCTTCCTTTTCTAGCGGCATCTTGGAGTCAAAGAAGGTAGATCTCGAATCACTTGAGCTTAAACCGTCACCAACGGGTGGTTGGGTCAAACACGGTCAACTCGACCCACATAACAACTTGGAGTTGTTAGACACAAACACGGCCCTGTGAGGCCCACATGTATGTGAACACAAACTTATAACACCTATATGATATAGGTAACTACTACTGGCGAGCTACACGGTTCTTGTACGAACACTCTGCTAAACTCTTAGGGTGAGAATTACATTGCAACTGTTTTAGATATATGACTGGTATGTTGTAAAACTATTTTTGAGTGTACTATTATCGCTACAAGTCCTTATTACCCTTACCGTTAGTTGTGTAACAAACGAGTCGTTATTACGTAGTACTACTGGGCTTGACTAGCCCCACTCGGAAACAACGTTGACTAGAGGTCATAACGAGTGTTATATCGATGTTGATGTTGGGTTCAGCGATGACCCGCGGAGGCAAACGGAAACAGTCGAGTTTCGGTAGGATGACATGACACACTCACGGATCGTAGATCCAACAACAAAACTTAACATGCCCAGTATATGTCTGTTTACTGATTTACTGTCTGTCTAAACCTGTGAACTCACCAAATTTTTAGTTGACACTTTTCGCATGTATTCTCAGGTAACTAATGGAGCACAAGCTAGGATACACAAGAGGAGTACAAGAAGAGTCGCATGCATTAGACTCTAGTTCTAGGTTTGTGTTGATGTGTTTCTTTTAAAAACAATTTAAACAATGTAGTGTTTGATACACTTTATTTTTCCGCTGCTTAATACTTGAACTTTTCCGATGCATATTTATTGAAAGTCGTTTGCAAAACTGTATGATTTGTAACTCATATAGAGTCGTTCTATATGTCCATGAGCTGTGATCCTGGCCACGTCACACCCGCGCGGTCTGACACCGCACGTGGGAATTTGGGGGTGTGACAGACTGGTATCAGAGCCTTGGTTATAGAGAACTAGGTTTGCATGTAGTAAACTTAGACTATAGTCATTGCTCTACACTAGAAACTACACTAGAATTTGCACAACAATGTTTTCTGTTATCATGTGCTGTTACTTATTTGATTAGAACACAGGAATGGACAACAACAAAGATCAGAATGGGAAGGACTCGAGGAAGCCCTCGTACGAGTACGAACTTACTAAGGAGGACAAGCAGAGGATTAGAGACATAGTGGAGCAGGTGCATGCACAGGAGCCCAAGAGGCTTCGACCCTCGAGCAGTAGAGGACCGTGGGACTGGTACCCTGCTACCCTTGCTACATGGGCAAGGGAAGAGAGAGTTCCACTATTGCCTTTCTTAGGCGATGCATCTAGTGGACCATCTCTACCACCCATTGGCATGCCCATGGAGCGGGCATTCGCCGCATTGATCTCGCGATACACCCGAGAGTCCCGTCAGCTGCATGTACTGACCGATGAGTTCAGGGATCTCCTGGAACATAGCCAGCGTCTCCAGAGCCGTGTGGAGCACTTGGAGGAGAGACTCGCGCGTTTCGAGGGGACACAGGATGGTTTAGTCGCCACGACCCAGGATGTGATCCGGCGACAGGATGAGACAACAGCTGACGTCACGGATGTTCGTGACAGGACTGAGGTGCTCGAGGAGCAGCAGGATTTCTTAGCCGCAGTGACACATGGGCACGATGGACGGTTGGCAGCCGTAGAGGTCACCAATGAGGAGAACCATGCCATGATTCAGGCAAGCGACGCCATGTTAAATGCATGGGTCGAACTGTTCTTGGTGGAGCCACAGCCTGAGCCAGAGCCCCAATTCGAGGCGGAGGACCTCGAGGAGGGAGATTTTGATGAGGATCCAGATGAGGATCCCGAGGAGGAGGACGACGATGGCCCCGAGGACAGTGGAGATTCACACTCCACGGTTGTCTAGTTAGGTTTCCTATTTCAGTATTTTACTTTTTGTATTGCCTAGACGAGCGGGATGTGCTCGTACGAACTTAGTAGTATTGTTATCTTTCGAAAAATCATTGTACTCAAAAGCTATTATTATTAGTGAAATGATGTTTTGTTTTATCTACTGTACCTTCTGACTTTGGTTGTTTGCTAACATGACATCTAACATAACTCACGACACATGATGACTAACACTTTATCCCTTCCGTATAGAATTTGACTATGACGGGAAGGGGAACATACGTCCGATCACACAAACGACCGACTGGTGCAGCAGCCATCCGAGCGATGGTAGAACGACGAGTTAGCAAGGCTATGGCAGAGTACGAAGCTAACCGATTACATAGTGAAACCAGCGGAACTAACAACGGATCTCACGGGAGCGCGACTAAGGGATGCTCATTCAAAGCATTTCTAAGCTGCCATCCCCACAAGTTTCAAGGAACCGAAGGAGCAGTGGGATTGCTCCGCTGGATCGAAAAGCTCGAGTCAGTTTTCTCCATGTCAGAGTGCTTGGAGGAAAATTGAGTCAAATTCGCCACCGGAACTCTGGAGGGACCAGCCCTCACCTGGTGGAATACACATGTCCAAACTCTAGGACTCGAGACTGCAAACACTATACCATGGGAGGAGTTCACCAGAATGCTCCACAAGGAGTATTGCCCTCGCGATGAAATCCGAAAGCTGGAGGCAGAGTTTTGGGTACATAAGATGGTGGGTTCTGAGATCGAGCAGTACTGTACTCGATTCCACGAGCTATGCAAGCTGTGCCCGGCGATGGTGACGCCGGAGTATAAAAAGATCGAGCAATTCATTAGTGGATTGCCAGAGCAGATACAAAGCATGGTGACTGCTTCCGACCTCACTACCATCCAGCCACTGATTCGGTTAGCCCACAAATTAACCGATCAGGCAGTAGCTCAGGGCAAACTGCCGAAGAGGGGTGAGCACCTAAAACCCCAAGAGCCCAAAAGGAAGTGGGAGCCCAGTAACAACCGTACGTTCTCACCGCAGCAACCAACCCAGCACCGGCCGACACCTGCCAAGGTCTTCACTGCCACTCAGCCAAACAATCAGGACAAGGGGGATATCGGGGCAACAACCCCAAATGTAACAACTGCTCATATCATCATCATGGCCCATGCCGGAGGGTCTGGTGCACTAACTATGGAAAGAATGGGCACCTAGCCCTATTCCGATCGAACCCTAACCCCAATACCAACAAAACTGATACCTTGAAGGGGTGCTTCACGTGCGGGAAGCCGGGGCATATGCGCCGAGATTACCCACAGAACAAGAACGCTGGTGGCAATCTAGCACGGGGCAAGGCATTTGTGATTGGATCAGGGGAAGCTAAAGATGACCCCAATATTGTCACCGGTACGTTCCTTTTAAATAATGTCTATGCTAGCATATTATTTGATACCGGTGCTGATAGGAGTTTATCTCTAATGACTTTAGTAAACTACTTAATATGACCCCAACACCACTAGACTATAAGTACACCGTAGAGTTAGCGGACGGTAAGCTGATCGAGGCGCAACACATCATCGAAGGGTGTGTCTTGATGCTAGCAGACCACGAACTGGGGATTGATTTGATGCCAGTAACTCTCAGGAGCTTCGACGTCGTGATTGGAATGGATTGGTTATCTGCTAACCATGCCGAGATCGTATGTAACGAGAAGATTGTACGAGTTACATTACCAAGTGGAGAGCAGATCTCAATTCAAGGAGAAAGGCGTGGTGTACCCTTAAACATCATGTCTTGCATGAAGGCTAGCAAATACCTGAAGAAGGGATACACGGCTATCCTGGCACTTATTACTGAACAACCAAAGAAGGAACGGAAGATCGAGGACATCGCTGTCGTCCGCGACTTTCCTGAAGTCTTTCCTGACGATCTACCTGGGCTACCGCCGAAGCGAAAAGTGGAATTTCAGATAGACCTAACACCAGGAGCTGCACCGATAGCCAAGGCACCATACCGATTGGCTCCTACCGAAATGCAGGAACTATCTAATCAACTGCAAGAGTTATTAGATAAAGGATTTATCCGACCGAGCTTCTCACCTTGGGGAGCATCGGTCTTGTTTGTGAAGAAAAAGGACGGATCATTCCGGATGTGCATCGACTACCGGGAATTGAACAAGGTAACGATCAAAAATCAATACCCTTTACCACGGATAGACGATCTGTTTGACCAGCTGCAAGGGTCAAGCTACTATTCGAAGATCGATTTAAGATCCGGTTACCATCAACTAAGAATACAAGAGGAGGATATACCGAAGACAGCCTTCAGAACCAAGTACGGACATTACGAATTCCTGGTCATGCCCTTCGGACTGACCAACGCACCAGCCGTATTCATGGATCTCATGAATCGGGTGTGCAAACCATATCTAGATAAATTCGTAATCGTATTCATAGATGACATCCTGATCTACTCCAAGACGCAGGAAGAACATGCCGACCACTTGAGACTGGTCTTGGAACTACTGAAGATAGAACAACTATACGCAAAATTTTCCAAATGTGATTTTTGGATTCGCGAAGTCCAATTTCTTGGACACGTGGTGAACGAGAAAGGGATACACGTAGACCCAGCCAAGATTGAAGCAATCAAGAACTGGGCAGCACCCAAGACTCCAACTAAGGTGCGACAGTTCCTGGGATTGGCCGGGTCCTACAGGCAGTTTATTTAGGGGTTCTCGAAGATCGCACAATCATTGACATCCCTTACTGCTAAAGCAAAAACTCTGCACTGCACCAATTCTATCATTACCCGAGGGATGCAAAGACTTCGTGGTATATTGTGACGCGAGAAAGTCATAGCTTACGCGTCACGGCAACTAAAGGTGCACGAGAAGAACTACACAATGCACGATCTGGAGTTAGGAGCTGTGGTGTTTGCACTGAAAATCTGGCGACACTATCTAAACGGTACCAAGTGCACTATATTCACCGATCATAAGAGCCTACAACACATTTGTGACCAGAAGGAACTAAACATGAGACAACACAGATGGGTCGAACTAATAGGTGATTATGACTGTGCTATCAAGTACCATCCCGGGAAGGCTAATGTAGTAGCCGACGCACTGAGCCGGAAAGAAACAACCAAACGCGTACGTGCACTACAACTTACCATTCACTCAGAGGTACCTAATCAGATCCGAATCGCAGAATAAGAAGCTCTGAAACCAGAAAACCTTACTCTCGAAGCCATGCGGGGTATGGATAAACAAATAAAGGAGAAGGATGACGGAGCTTACTACCTAATGGATCGAATTTGGATTCCACGCTATGGGGGATTGAGAGAAGTAGTGATGGATGAAGCTCACAGGAGCCGGTACTCAGTACATCTAGTCTCTGACAAGATGTACCACGATCTGAAGACAACTTACTGGTGGCCTAACATGAAGTCGGAAATCGCGACTTATGTGAGTAAGTGTCTGACTTGCTCATTGGTCAAGGTTGAATATTAAAAACCCTCAGGGTTACTCCAACAACCAGAAATTCCAGTATGGAAATGGGAACAGATTTCCATGGATTTTATCACCAAGCTGCCAAAGACGGCAAATGGTTGCGATACCATTTGGGTTATCATAGACCGAATCACGAAATCTGCACACTTCCTACCGATTAAAGAAACCGATAAATTGGAGAAGCTAACCCGAATCTACTTAAAGGAAGTCGTTTCTAGACATGGAGTTCCGATCTCCATAATATCCGATCGAGACAGCCGATTCACGGCACATTTTTGGAAGTCCTTACATAAGACACTTGGGACAAGGTTGGATATGAGCACTGCCTATCACCCGCAGACTGATGGTCAGAGTGAACGAACCATCCAGACTTTGGAGGATATGCTTCGAGCATGCGTGATTGACTTCGGTAACAGCTGGGAGACTCACCTACCTTTGGTGGAGTTCTCGTATAATAACAGTTATCACACCAGCATTGGAGCTGCACCTTTTGAAGCACTTTACGGACGTAAGTGCAAATCACCACTCTGTTGGGCAGAGGTTGGTGAAAGCCAACTGATGTCGTGAGGTAGCTTAATTAAAAATAACAAAAATCAAAACTAACCTAGACACTAAGTAATACTCTAGACTCTCTAAAACTAAACTACTGACAGGCAAGTGTACCTATCGAAGATAGTATAGCCTAAGCAAGTCCGGATATCGAACCCACAGACTTCTACAGAATGTACTAAATAGACTCTATGACTTATTTATACAAAATTTGTACTTAAATAAAATAATATTAAGAAAGGGGGTTTGCTAACAAAACTAAGAATAACTTAAATAAAGACTAAAGAGAAGACACTAAACTGAAACGAAGATCAGACGAAGAAAGAACACTACCTAGGCGTGAATCCTACACATGCTCAACAACGGATATATCGGTAATGGAAATGATGTGATACCGGGATCTTAAAATACTAAACTCAAAGGAAACCTAGAGCACCCTTGACCCTTCTCAAGGATTGTCAACTAAGAGTCCTAAAAGCCGTTAAACCACCGGTTGAATGGATTTCCCACACAGGTCACCCAATTATACTCAAAATATATCCGCTAGACAATCTACCTTACAGCGCAATCGTCTCAATACACTCAAGAATTATCTGTTGAACTACCTACCTCACGGCGCGATAATCTTAAGACACCTAAGTGCAAGGGATAACTAGGATTTTCCTATTGGATTCGGTAAACATGGATGTAAAACGAACTAGAAAGATCTTCTCACAAAGTCTCTAAACTAGTAAATCTAACACCGTAGACAAACCGACAATCTCTCACCTCACGGCTATCAAGATTGGTTGCACATCTAATATATCTATATCAAGATAATAACTCCTACGGTAAACTCGTACGCAGTAAACCATCTATTAATCAAAAACACACAGTAATTGATCTAGCATGCACCTATTATATGAAAGACATTCAACAAGGCACATGAGGAATAAATCACCAATCCATAAACAATCATAGACATACATAAAACATCCAATAATCCAAACCAAGTTTGTTACATCATGAGTTTATCACATAAACATAATCCAAACCGATAAAAACTAATGTCAAACATGTGCAAACATCAAAACCTAGGTAGTTCTACAAGTTTAGCCAAGAAACATCATATGAAAACAACCCATAATCTGTTTAAAGTAAAGGAGAAACATGAAAATCAAAGAGAAACAAAGAAACGAAGTAAACCGAATGATGAACACCCGATATCGTTGATCCTAGGCCTCGATTCTTCGATCCTATGCTTTCCCCACCTTTTATTCACCTTAGAATTGACTTTCTTCGTCCTCCTAGTCGCCTCTAGCCGTCAAAAATCGTATATCTTCCTAGGGTTTTCGACTTTTTGGCATAAAACTGATTTTCTGCGTTTTTAAGTCTGTCGCGTAGCGCGACAGTTACCTCCAAATCTGTCGCGTAGCTCGAGGGGTTTAAGTGAGGGCATTTTGGTCTTTCCCACCTCTAGCGTAGCGCGACAGGGTTTTCTAGGGTTGTCGCATAGCGCGACGGGTTTCAGATTTCAGTTTTCTTCTTTTCTTGTTTCCGGGTCCGTCCTCGCCCAACCGGGAGCTCGTTTCTTTGTACTTTTGCACCAAATATACGTGTTTATTACCTGCAAGCATCAAATTACAGAAATGTGAAGCACCACCAGCTTAAATCGACTCTAAAACTGAATAAAACTGTACTGAAACTTAACAAAAACAAATGGAAAAATAGATGTGTTTACAACACATCACCAACTGACTGGTCCCGAACTTGTGCACGAAACGACAGAAAAGATCGTGTAGATACGTAACAGAATGGCAACAGCTCGGTACCGACAAAAGAGTTACGCCGATAAAAGACGCAAACCTTTGAAATTCCAGGTGGGAGACCGTGTACTTCTTAAAGTCTCGCCTTGGAAGGGAGTGATCGATTCGGGAAATGGGGAAAGTTAAATCCTCGTTACATCGGACCATTCGAAATCACAAAACGTATAGGCCCCGTGTCCTACGAGCTACAGCTACCGCAGGAATTGAGTAGCGTACATAACGTATTCCACGTATCAAACCTCAAGAAGTGCTTATCAGACGAAATGCTCGCCATTCCTTTAGAGGAAATTCAGATTGACGAACAACTTCACTTCGTTGAGGAACCGGTGGAAATAATGGACAGAGAAATCAAAAAGCTCAAACTTAGTCGCATACCAATAGTTAAGGTACGATGGAACACACGGAGTGGACCAGAATACACCTAGAAATGAGAGAACCAGATGAAAAAGAAATACCCTCACTTATTCTCCGAGCAGACTAACACCGGCAACATAAACTGAATTTCGGGACGAAATTCCTATTAACCGGGGGATGATGTGACACCTTGCAAATTCCAGGTCCGTATTAACTCTATTTTAATAATAATATGTATTAATATTGCACACGTGGTACTAGAATTAGAAATGTTTAGTGTGACACGTGACACGACAGTCTAAACACACCGATAATTCAAAGAATTATCGCAAAACACTAGCACGTGTCTTGAATAACGAACGTTGGTGAACAAATCGAAACACAATACACTTTCACTACACTTAGGTTCTATTAACCACCCTACCCTTATCCTACTTATCCCAGACCCCATGCTCGTCATTATGGCCTGAAAACCCCTCTTAAGCACCTCTGGAAGCAGCCACAACCCGTTTGGAGGCCATTAGAGACCTATCTTGAAACATTGAAGCTTGGAACTCCATAGAGAGCTTGAAGAGAAGAAGTGTGAAGCTTGAACACCACCCACATCTTCTTGTTGCTGCTGATCAGAAGCGTTAGAGACACATTCTTCCTTTTCTAGCGGCATCTTGGAGTCAAAGAAGGTAGATCTCGAATCTATGTAGCACAAAACCCACATTCAACACACACAAACCCACATGCAAGGTTCCAAGCTTGCATGCACACACTAGATATTGAAATGTTGTTTTATGTGATTTTTGATATTGAAATGTTGTTAGTTATGATATTGGATATGATTTAAGAGATCTAGAAGCGTTATTGTTATCAAGAAATGCTAAAGCATGATAGTTACTATAAATAGCAACTTTATTTATGCAATATGTGAATAAATGATTAATGACCACATGCATGTGTTTAAATCTATGATTTATGCTTAAAAGGATGTTTTATGATGTGTATTGATGCATGTGAATTATTAGAATTGCTAAAAGTTATGATTTTTAGATGTTACTATAAATAGTAACTTTTTGTTATAAATTTGCTAGTAAATAATGAACTTGATGTTATAGCATGATTGGTATGATTATATGGGCTTAACATGATGATAGTAGGCATTTTGATTCACTAACATGATGAAAATATGTGTAATTATTGCAAGTTTCCATAAATGGAAACTTTGTTCATAAGACTTGTTCGTAAATACTTGCTTTGGTCAAATTTGAGTTACAATGATAATGTCAAGAGTCTTATAATCATATTCGAAATGATATTTGATGATTAGGACTATATGATATATGAACTTTCTATAAATAGTAACTTTTACACGACGAACGTGCTTAACTGTCTAAGTGTGACTATGTGCTATGTGATAACATGCTCACTTAGGATAACTATGCATATTAGAATAATCAGAATATGATTTCTTGTATAATTTGCCTTAAATGGGAACTTTCCGAAATAGGAACTTACTAGAAATAGTAAGTTACCTCTCGGATGTGAATTTGGTATCCGCACACATCACACGACACTAAACTACACGTGACACGATCACTTGAGCTTAAACTGTCACCAACGGGTCGTTAGGTCAAACACGGTCAACACGGTCAAATACGGTCAACTCGACCCACATAACAACTTGGAGTTGTTAGACACAAACACGGCCCTGTGAGGCCAACATGTATGTGAACACAAACTTATAACACCTATATGATATAGGTAACTACTAGCCGGCGAGCTACACTGTTCTTGTACGAACACTCTGCTAAACTCAGGTGAGTTTACAGCCCCACTTTTACTCTGTAACTACTTTTACTAAACTCTTGGGGTGAGAATTACATTGAAACTATTTTAGATATATGACTGGTATGTTGTAAAACTATTTTTGAGTGTACTATTATCGCTACAAGTCCTTATTACCCTTACCGTTAGTTGTGTAACAAACGAGTCGTTATTACGTTGTACTACTGAGTTTGACTAGCCCCACTCGGCAACAACGTTGACTGGAGGTCATAACGAGTGTAATATCGATGTTGATGTCGGGTTCAGCGAAGACCTGCGGAGGCAAACAGAAACAGTCGAGTTTCGGTAGGATGACATGACACACTCACGGATCGTAGATCCAACAACAAAACTTAACATACCCAGTATATGTCTGTTTACTGATTTACTGTCTGTCTAAACTTGTGAACTCACCAACTTTTTAGTTGACACTTTTCGCATGTATTGTCAGGTAACTAATGGAGCACACGCTAGGATACACAAGAGGAGTACAAGAAGAGTCGCATGCATTAGACTCTAGTCCTAGGCTTGTATTGATGTGTTTCTTTTAAAAACAATTTAAACAATGTAGTGTTTGATACACTTTATTTTTCCGTTGCTTAATACTTTAACTTTTCCGCTGCATATTGATTGAAACTCGTTTGCAAAACTGTATGATGTGTAACTAATATAGAGTCATTCTATATGACCATGAGTTGTGATCCTGGCTACGTCACACCCGCGCGGTCTGACACCGCACGTCGGAATTTGGGGGTGTGACACATATACAATGCTATTACACATATATACTATGCTATGTATCACACTGCTGAGTCTATCTCTCATAGACTCTACTATATGTCTCCAAAGATTGAGCTCTCAGTTCCACCCCTGTATCATTATGCATCTAAGAAAACATGATTTTAAACAATCAGCATATCACTGGTGAGTTCACAAATTTATTTGTTAAAAATGTATGTAATGTATCTCAAACGATTTAAATGTTTGCATAAAAAGAGTTAAATAATATTTATGTACCAAACTGGGTGTAAAACATTGGTATCCAGTGCAAACATTGTTCCTTCCAACAATGTCATGTATTAGTTCCCCGACCAAATGTCCAATTATAACTCCTGGGCTCCCGTAACCGAGCTGACGAGTTCAGTGTTTACCCCTTCCCAATGTCCTTGTCGCATGACATTGTGTGTTTTAGCCTTATTGAGCGCCCGCTCGACATCTGGTCGTGGTTTTAGCTACGAACCACGGGCGAGGATTGTCAATCACAAATAGAATATATTCTCAATAATCACGCCCCCCCACGGTTAACGGTTACAGAATAGTGGACTTAGCGACAAATGTGTAACCCGTGAAATAATGACAAGTTCGGTCATGTGTTCTGTAACACCCAAACTTTCCACACGATTACACGTGTCCCATTTTAGGTCCCAGATTAAACTTTCTCAAAAATTTTGTTCGGAAGCGTAAAAATAACATTTCATAAGTTAAACACACTCAATTTCAAATCATTTACATTTATGATTAATAAAACTAGTGTGTTTAAGTTTAATACCATCAGATAAATTTTACATAACGTTTGGTTCTGCTTCATAACATGCCCGATCAGAACGCCCGATGCATATCTATCTTTGACCTGTAACATCACATATAAGTCACCATTAGTTCATACGAACTAAGTAAGTAACCCCTCCCCGAGTTCCCACAACTCATTTAACACATCCACATACATATCATATGGATGTTTATCATATCTAGATAATAATATATTATCCAATACAACTTTATCACCAGCACCTCTGGCTAATTTAAAACACAATAATCACCACACACACAGATATATATATATATATATATATATATATATATACCATTGGCTCAACCAATTTCCCACACACCTGTCCCAAATACATTACAGACACACTACCGATGTCCCAAATATAATTCGGTAACAATATTCAATCACCTACAAAATGATCCACTAGTGGGTCGTTTCCACCCAAAACCCCATGAATCACCCATTCATGTACAATTATTATAATTTAACACCACACATACATGTGCATATTTCCAATTCACCATTTGTTCACACGCCTTGTGAATCAATTGCATGGGAATTGCAGGTTTTATGTTCACACACCTTGTGAATCCAAAACATGCGCTTTACCAATCCAACATCTACACATTCGTAGATCACCACACGTTCACACACCGTGTGACTCATGCAGCCGTAATAACCACCATCATGATCACGGCATGTTCACACACATTGTGAATCATGCAGCAACCATAACCACAATCACGACCACGGCATGTTCACACACCTTGTGAATCATGCAGCAACGATAACCACAATCACGATAACGGCATGTTCACACACACTGCGAATCATGCAGCAACAATAACCACAATCATGATAACGGCATGTTCACACACCTTGTGAATCATGCAGCAACAATAACCACAATCACGATAACGGCATGTTCACACACCTTGTGAATCATGCAGCAACAATAACCACAATCACGATAACGGCATGTTCACACACCTTGTGAATCATGCAGCAACAATAACCACAATCACGATAACGGCATGTTCACACGCCTTGTGAATCATGCAGCAATAATAACCACAATCACGATAACGGCATGTTCACACACCTTGTGGATCATGCAGCAACAATAACCACAATCACGATAACGGCATGTTCACACGCCTTGTGAATCATGCAGCAACAATAACCACAATCACGATAACGACATGTTCACACACCTTGTGAATCATGCAGCAACAATAACCACAATCACGCTAACGGCATGTTCACACGCCTTGTGAATCATGCAGCAACAATAACCACAATCACGATAACGGCGTGTTCACACGCCTTGTGAATCATGCAGCAACGATAACCACAATCATGATAACGGCATGTTCACACACCTTGTGAATCATGCAGCAACAATAACCACAATCACGATAACGGCATGTTCACACGCCTTGTGAATCATGCAGCAACAATAACCACAATCATGATAACGGCATGTTCACACACCTTGTGAATCATGCAGCAACGATAACCACAATCATTTATATTAACACCAAAATCATATTGATTAATCACCGGTTCATCCGGTTATTCCAATGCAAATATATTGCATACACGTTTCTCATTGAAACACCACAACACAAACTAAAGGATTTCTCATCCATTAGTTTCAATCACATATTCAACATCATTCACATATATCAGGCACACAAGTAGACTCATTCTACTTCTTATATGTAATGTTACAGTAAGTTGGGTAACTTACCTGGTTCAAACGGTTGTTCACTTGCTACAACCTCTTTTCCACTTCTGTGAATTGTCACTTGACGTTCACCACCAACACCTAGTTGCATATTCACACATATACAACTATATTCAATACATATAACACATACAATCAAGTTCAACTCACTTGACTGGTTTGACTTTCTCAAAGTCAACTTATCACATAATTGACTCTATCCTACTATTTTTAGCAAGTTCTAGTCAATTATCACAATTAATTATATTTCAAGCCTCCCTTAGGCATTTCATCAAATAATTGATGTTCATTATATTAGTTATGATCTCAATCACTTCTTGTAATCAAAATTCATTTATGATCATAACTGTTAATAATTTTTAACATCAATTCCTCAAAATCATCATTTAATCCATGGATCATAATCCATATTTCATTTAAAAATCATATTCTACCCATCCTACTAGATATCACACCATGATATGCGTTTCATAACAACCGGACATTATCCCGGCTTCAAAACGAAGATTTCACCATCAAAATATCAAGTTCTTCGTTTCTAACAATTCCTAGTTATCAACTAGGCAATAATCAATACCCATAATCATAGTATTACATTCAGATCTAGATTTAATCCATACAATATTAAACTAGTAGGATAAAACGGACCGTTACCTAATTTGACGGATTTCTGCGGGTAAAACCACGATCAGAACTTGTAGATACGATCCCTGGTGTAACATCACTGTACTTTCGGTTGTCCGTACATCCGTACATCCGTACGATTGTACTGTTACGACCGGAGATTTGTTATTTATTAATGATTATGAATTATTGATTGTCATTATTGATATCATCACTATTTCTGGTATGCATGTTATAACATATGATACGCGTAAACCATGGGAAGTATAGTTGTAACCCAACTAAACAGAACCAGAGAGTTTATCGCAGTGCTATTGCTGATGATTATGGATTATTGGTTTGGAATGAGAATGGATTGGGATGGAACGGGAAGTTTGTTATGGGCTGGTTGCTAAACTTAGTCAAGGACACATGGTCATGGTTTATCGAAATAGCGGTGGGACGGTGTAGGGGAGGTTGCGATCTACCTCTGCATATGCCCTATACATATGCATATTTCGGTCTATCATGGATGTGTCAGTGACTAGGGTTTAGTGGTTTTGGTTTGGGGAAATGATAATATTACGTTTAATAAATAGCGGGAATTAATTACGCGATGGTGAGGATACGGACGTTATTTAAACGCGAATATTAATTCAGAAATGTTAACTTAATAAGTGTATTCGCGTGGGTGACGATTCACACGAATATAATTATTAAGAATAATATTCTGAAACAATATTCCATGAATCGTAAATCGGATCGAAATACGGTACGAGCGTTGGGTTCGCAAATGTGACGATCTTTACGAATACGTACGCGAGTAACACGTTTCGATAAGATAATTAAATAATATGGAACGATATTAAATTAATAAATGAAATCTTAAAACATTTATTAGGAATCACAATTTAAAATGATTTCGAATAAATTTATTTATTAAAGAATTAATTTAACGATTTTGAAGCAAAACTGTTTTACGAATTTAAATTATTTAAATCATTTTTGTAATGAAACTCAATTGTTTAAACATGTTATGTTTAAAAATATTTTTCGCTAAAAACCGAGCATTTATTTCGTTTATTGCGATAAAAATGAGACCGAACACGCAGGGAGATCCCGGGCTATAAAAGCCCACTTCTTCTTCTTTCTTCTCATTTTAACCTACAACTTTCTCTCTCTAAATACACATTCACGCAACTTTCTCTCTCTACAACTTCTCTCTAACTTTCCAAGCTCGTTTCTTGACGGATTCACGAGATTCCGGCGCCTACGCGTTCGTGAGATTGAGGAGAACAAGAATACACTAAGAAATCTCAACTTTGACCGCTAGATCGAGGTAAATCTGGAGCTTCATATTCGGTTTTGTTGTTGGGTCACAAATTCTTGATTTATTGTAGGTAAAACCGGTTTAATCACTTGTAAAACCTTAAAACGCATATGGGTGAGTATGGGGGATACCATGTTAACAATATTAAAGCAGGTTAGAACGTTGAGATGATGATGAACAGGTGGTTCGTGTCCCACAGATCGGCCGAACCTTCCTTCTTGGCTCACGAACCCTAGCTGGGCGGGAAACAGGTGAGCCGAACCCTACCCAGCGAACCTTCTCTCCTGATGAACCTTGGACCAGACGCGAACCTTCAGCCTAGACTAAACCCTAGGCGAACCTATCCGTCGGCCGAACCTAGGATGGGTTAAGAATGAGCGAACCCTTGCACAGTTAGCTCACGAACCTACCCTTGCGAACCTTGCGTGATGGCCGAACTATTACATGCAAACGAACCATCTTCACGAGGGCCAAACCCTCGGCACCTCCACGAACCCATAACCCTAATGGCCGAACCTTTTGAGCGACGAGCCTTTGGATCACGAACCTTAGCCACGAATCTTGTATTGTAAAAGCCGAACCTTTGGCCATAATCCCAATAGGTTCGCTGCCCTTATGGGTAGCCGAACTAAAACCTGTTGAACGAATGGGATTAAGGGTAATTGGAAGCAAGCACACACACATACACTCATCTATATTAACATGCATGCATGGGATATTGAATTGTTGCCACCTTGTTCTTGATAAAATGAACTTTGTAATATAAGGTTTGCATGATGAAAATATTTTATGAAAAAGACATAGATATAATCTTTAAAACGTGAATTGGATGCTACAACCACATCAAGGTGGACAATCGAGTTAGTCATGCATGAATGTTACAAGTGACCACCTTTATTTAATGATATAGGTTACATATTATAAGGTTTCACATAATGTGGATTTCATTATAATACAAGGACTTAGTGATAATTCCTTAAAAATCAAATTTAGATTTTTAGACATAAACCATATTGGCCAATTAAATACGGCAATCATGTATGAATAAGGGTAACACCCCTTAGCATACATGTTTATGAGAATTATACATGAGTGTATAAATATTGAATTATCCTCACTAGATAATTAATCTATCATGTATAAATCCCAATTATTAATAATCAATAATGAGATCAAGTGTTACAAACTTAACTTGGACTAAAGAAACTAAGTTCAAGGGACATTAGTAATTTAAAGTAAACACTTATGGATACGAAACACACTATAATTACAGATCCTTGAGTTGCTTTGAGTTTACATACGCGAGCGCGCACAATACGAGAACCCGGATTCTAGGGACTTCAGGTGAGTTCTCATAACCTCCCTTTCTTTAAACTACTTTGTTTTAAAAACTCGGAGGTGAAGCATGTATACCAAAATTCAAATATTATTTTGATAACTCAAGGTTAATACCTGTTTATCAATATGATATTCACAATATAAAATTATCACTTATTATGGATTGTCTCTTACTATTTTATATCCATGTAAACATTGTTATTGACTCCGGTCAATAACAAAGATTACAAGTATTGTCACAAATCCCGAGAATCATCGCTCTTAACTTCGGTTAATTGCTTTGACATCGTGTATTGTCACGTGGATGATTTCCACATCTATGAATTATTGCCTTTGATTTCGGTCAAATGCTTTGAATTCATGTATTGTCACGTGGTTAGCGACCACTCCATGAATCATGTATTTAACTTATGTTAATTACATAATGATCATGTATTGTCACGAACATTATTGAGAATATCATTGATGAGATTGGTTGATTAGTTTGTGGATTGATTATCTATGTTGGATTATGATTATTTGTGATTGACTATGACTGATTGGTTATGTGATTATGTGACTGTGTATGTGTTTGATTGTTGAATTGGTGGATGTGTGTTGGACTATCTCATACAGGTATTCATATGGATTTTCTCAAGAAGATCATAAGTCTTATACTCGTTTTAAACAAAGCATTTTATAAAACTATTTTTAAAACACAAACTTTTAAACTCATTTTACTAAAACATTTTTAAGTATAAAAACTTATGATTACTCACCAACTACTTAGTAGTTGACACTTGATTTTCTTACATGTTTCAGGTGATGGGGACAAGTAGGATGAAGAGGATGGTCTCTTGTATTTTGGACATCATCACTTAGGTTCTTGGACTTAGCTAAATAACTGGAAATTCTGGCAATTAGAATTTAGTTAGATAGCTAAGTCTCTTTTGTAATTGATGTAACTGATTCATGATAGACATGATTTTTGTGTAATTAATGTGGTTGATTTAAATGATATGTGATGATTTAATTTAGATGCCCACGAGCTTTTGAACAATCTACACATCCCTCGTGGCATCCCGACGTTTCCGCCGCCGGTCGGGGTGTTACACCTGGTGCGATCCAGACGTTTAGAAGCTTTCAAAATGGAGTTTGGATGATGAAAATATGATTTGGGGGTGTTTTTGGGCGTAATTGATCGAAAGGAAGAAGAAAAATGAGTTTTTCTTCGCACTCTGATCTTAAAACTCGTTTTTCAGCCGCCATCCACCCCGGGCGCATCGCCCCACCTGGAACGCTGGGTTGGGACGTACCGTGCGGATGCCGTTTCGTTGAATTTTGATCTTATCTTGTTTTCGCGATTCCGGGAGCATACGAACTCCGTTTTGCGCATGGTTTTTGCCTACGTTCATGATTTTTCGAGCTCTTTCCAATGGTTATAATTTCAAGACCTGAAAAATTCAAAATATATGATCTCTTATTTAACGCTATCTTCAACTCAGCGTATCCTGAAATCAGAGCCTCGTTTCGGGATTCCCAAATTAACGATTATTTCAAACATGTTTGATTTATTGAAAACGGGTCGTTACAAATCTCCCCTCCTTAAAAAGGTTTCGTCCTCGAAACCGCTCAGACACTAAAAGAAAAGGATAGAATTCCTCATCTCATCTTCTGACCCCCACATGGCGTCAAATTCCCTTATATTATTCCATTGAACCTTCACCTGGTTCAGGGATTTGTTTCTCAACAGGTTGACTTTCCTGTCAATATAGCTATCGGCTGTTCCACATATTTCAACTTGTCATAAATTTCCAAATCTTCTAGTGGCACATAAACCGATTCATTAGCCAGACATTTTCTTAGATATAACACATGAAAAGTATTATGTATACCATTCAATTCCTCCGGTAGCTCAATACGATAAGTAACACTACCTATCCGAGCTATAATTCAGAATGGTCCGATAAAACGTGGCTTAACTTCCCTTGCTTTCTAAAACGTATCACACCTTTCCACGGTGAGACTTTTAGCAACACAAAATCCCCCACCTGGAACTCACTAGTCCTCCTATACTTATTAGCATAGGCATTCTGACAGTTTTATGCCACCTTCAAATGAACTAGAATCTAATCTATTCGTTCATTCCTTACTTTAACTACCTTTTTATTTGCCAGTTCTCATTGCCCAACTTTTCCTCAACACCCAGGAGTACAACATTTCCTTCCATATAACATTTCATATGGAGGCATTCCAATACTGGAATGACAACTATTATTATATGAGAATTTAGCCAAAGGTAGATAATTATCCCAACTACCCTCAAAATCTATTATGCACACTTGTAACATATCTCCAGTATTTGAATAGTCCTTTCACCTGACCATCAATCTGAGAATGATATGCCGTGCTTATCCACGATCCTAATTTTCCTGATATCTTGATCAGAAATCATCATCACAGGCACACCATGCCTAGACACCACTTCTCTAACATATATTTTAAGCATAATTAAACATTTATCCTTAGATACACATGATCATTATACATGATTCGACAATATCAATCTGCAATTGATTACTAGGTTTGACTTTCTTCATTCAAACCAAACCATACACTCAAGTGTATTTCTACATACATCTTACCTCTCTTTTGAATATTCACGTAAATATTCTCCTCATCATATTATGAATATCCTATTTCTTTATAAATAGGCATAACTTTGACTTTTTAAAGTCAAACATCATGTATAATGTACTTTATATATAACCACAACCGAATGACTTAACATTCGCATTGATCATTTAACACAACACGTATGTACACACAAAACTCCATCTGTGCATCATATTTCCCAAAAGTCAACTTAAACAATTTGACTCTTGAAATTTGATGTCTACATTCTTGTAGATCATCCTTTGTTCACAAAATATCTACATTAAGATGGTTATTTACACTCTTGTAAATCAACTCAATCGTTATTACTAGTTGAATGTTCACATACCTCGTAAATCATTCAACTACAATAACCACACTAACTATAACCATTTATATCAAATTCAATTAAAACAACAATTCACATATACGCTAATTGCACAAACAATTTTAGTGTGGACTCACCCAGTCCTATAACAACAAGTTAAACAAAATGAATAACTTATTATCATGTACATATACATGAATTACCCCCAACGCCACAAAATTGTGGACTTACATGACAAACACCAATGCCATTTCATTATGGACTTACCTACAAATATTAATGCCACGCACCGGTGGTCTTACATCAGTTTCACACGAATGTGAATCGTCCCCTATTATCTGTGTCAGTTATTTTAAACATATAACTACACCTTTATTAGTTATGCAATTTATCATAACATTAATCAATTCCACAATCCAAATACCACCCCATGTGGTTCCATATTCATATATTTCCACACAATGTGGATTACCATCAATTTATAGTGTCAACTATAAATTATCATTTAATAACACCTTTCAACTTATGCAATTAGCACATAACATTCATCCAATACTACAAGACATCTATCAAGTAGTTAATTACCACCATCATGTGGTTTCATATCCTCAACATTTCATAACACATATGGTCAATTTACCATTCTTTTTATCATCATTACTACAAGTCAATTACAAGTAGTAACAACAACATAATCACATAACACATAAACACTAATATGTCTTATGGTTGCATATTAGAGAGTATGTAAATCACTTATTCACATTAATCATAACTTTGACTTTTAAAAGTCCACGTTGTTCAACGCATACTCACGTATTGACCAATCCACACGCATGTGGATTCTTTCCAATGCCTCACTAAGGAGGACTTACATGATAACCGAATGCCACTCACCAGTGGCCTTACATGATAAACCCAATGCCACTCACCAGTGGACTTACATGATAAACCCAATGCCACTCACCAGTGGTCTTACATGATAAACCCAATGCCATTCACCAGTGGACTTACATGATAAACCCAATGCCACTCACCAGTGGTCTTACATGATAAACCCAATGCCACTCACCAGTGGACTTACATGATAAACCCAATGCCACTCACCAGTGGTCTTACATGATAAACACAATGCCACTCACCAGTGGTCTTACATGATAAACCCAATTCAATGTGTCAATATAATGACACTATTACTAGTTATGAAATCATATCATAACATTCACCATACGTATACACATTGTATACTTACAACTATATATAGCCCGCATATAGATTGTATGCACATTATACACATTATTCACATGTTTAAATCATTACATTCCTAGCTTAAACATGTATAAACACATAAACACAATTACGTGTCTTTCCCCTATTTTACCCTCCACGGTCAAATTATACATTTTTAATTCATGTATACACACCAAAACATTTTCCATATTCAAATGGATTAATTTCCCCAACACATCAAGTGTTATTGCCTACACTCATGTAGGTCTTTCCACATTAATTTTCCTATTCATTTCTCCTGAATTGGTAACGCTAGTACATACAAGTAATAGACACATTAAGCTCCAAACACCTTACCTAATCTCAATAGCCTAAGTATAAAATGATTCCCATAAAGAACTTGTTCATATCATGTTTTTACTAGTAAGTTGGCCAGACATACTAGTTCACTCATTATATGCCCAATTCCTTACTTCCTTCATCTCATACTCAACCATTGATTTCGGTTTCAACAATCACATAATCACCCTTAACATGTAATGATTCACATTACCTTTAACAATTATAATACAAGACATAGATATGCTGACCTCATACATTCGGCATCATGATCGGGTCTTCGAATTAAACGTTATGTTTTCATATCAAGAGCACAAGAGTTTGAGATCAAGACGCACTTGATTCACTCAAACCATTGCTCTGATACCAACTTTGTAACACCCAAACTTTCCACACGATTACACGTGTCCCATTTTAGGTCCAAGATTAAACTTTCTCAAAAATTTTGTTCGGAAGCGTAAAAATAACATTTCATAAGTTAAACACACTCAATTTCAAATCATTTACATTTATGATTAATAAAACTAGTGTGTTTAAGTTTAATACCATCAGAGAATTTTACATAACGTTTGGTTCTGCTTCATAACATGCCCGATCAGATCGCCCGATGCATATCTATCTTTGACCTGTAACATCACATATAAGTCACCATTAGTTCATACGAACTAAGTAAGTAACCCCTCCCCGAGTTCCCACAACTCATTTAACACATCCACATACATATCATATGGATGTTTATCATATCTAGATAATAATATATTATTCAATACAACTTTATCACCAGCACCTCTGGCTAATTTAAAACACAATAATCACCATATATATATATATATATATATATATATATATCATTGGCTCAACCAATTTCCCACACACCTGTGGTTTCAACAATTCAATTTCCGGTGTAACCGGTTATCCACACATTGGTGGTATTATACACATATTAAGTCTTAAGATGTTCACCCACCGGTCCTTCCATCTAAGACAACTCCTAGCACCTCTAGCTAGTGTATCCCGTAACACATTACAGATACACTACCGATGTCCCAAATATAATTTGGTAACAATATTCGATCACCTACAAAACGATCCACTAGTGGGTCGTTTCCACCCAAAACCCCATGAATCACCCATTCATGTACAATTATTATAATTTAACACCACACATACATGTGCATATTTCCAATTCACCATTTGTTCACACGCCTTGTGAATCAATTACATGGGAATTGCAGGTTTTATGTTCACACACCTTGTGAATCCAAAACATGCGCTTTACCAATCCAACATCTACACATTCGTAGATCACCACACGTTCACACACCGTGTGACTCATGCAGCCGTAATAACCACCATCATGATCACGGAATGTTCACACACATTGTGAATCATGCATCAACCATAACCACAATCACGACCACGGCATGTTCACACACCTTGTGAATCATGCAGCAACGATAACCACAATCACGATAACGGCATGTTCACACACACTGTGAATCATGCAGCAACAATAAACACAATCACGATAACGGCATGTTCACACACCTTGTGAATCATGCAGCAACAATAACCACAATCACGATAACGGCATGTTCACACACCTTGTGAATCATGCAGCAACAATAACCACAATCACGATAACGGCATGTTCACACACCTTGTGAATCATGCAGCAACAATAACCACAATCACGATAACGGCATGTTCACATGCCTTGTGAATCATGCAGCAACAATAACCACAATCACGATAACGGCATGTTCACACACCTTGTGGATCATGCAGCAACAATAACCACAATCACGATAACGGCATGTTCACACACCTTGTGAATCATGCAGCAACAATAACCACAATCACGATAACGGCATGTTCACACACCTTGTGAATCATGCAGCAACAATAACCACAATCACGCTAACGGCATGTTCACACGCCTTGTGAATCATGCAGCAACAATAACCACAATCACGATAAAGGCGTGATGCAGCAACAATAACCACAATCACGATAACGGCATGTTCACACGCCTTGTGAATCATGCAGCAACGATAACCACAATCATGATAACGGCATGTTCACACACCTTGTGAATCATGCAGCAACAATAACCACAATCACGATAACGGCATGTTCACACGCCTTGTGAATCATGCAGCAACAATAACCACAATCATGATAACGGCATGTTCACACACCTTGTGAATCATGCAGCAACGATAACCACAATCATTTATATTAACACCAAAATCATATTGATTAATCACCGGTTCATCCGGTTATTCCAATGCAAATATATTGCATACACGTTTCTCATTGAAACACCACAACACAAACTAAAGGATTTCTCATCCATTAGTTTCAATCACATATTCAACATCATTCACATATATCAGGCACACAAGTAGACTCATTCTACTTCTTATATGTAATGTTACAGTAAGTTGGGTAACTTACCTGGTTCAAACGGTTGTTCACTTGCTACAACCTCTTTTCCACTTCTGTGAATTGTCACTTGACGTTCACCACCAACACCTAGTTGCATCTTCACACATATACAACTATATTCAATACATATAACACATACAATCAAGTTCAACTCACTTGACTGGTTTGACTTTCTCAAAGTCAACTTATCACATAATTGACTCTATCCTACTATTTTTAGCAAGTTCTAGTCAATTATCACAATTAATTATATTTCAAGCCTCCCTTAGGCATTTCATCAAATAATTGATGTTCATTATATTAGTTATGATCTCAATCACTTCTTTTAATCAAAATTCATTTATGATCATAACTGTTAATAATTTTTAACATCAATTCCTCAAAATCATCATTTAATCCATGGATCATAATCCATATTTCATTTAAAAATCATATTCTACCCATCCTACTAGATATCACACCATGATATGGGTTTCATAACAACCGGACATTATCCCGGCTTCAAAACGAAGATTTCACCATCAAAATATCAAGTTCTTCGTTTCTAACAATTCCTAGTTATCAACTAGGCAATAATCAATACCCATAATCATAGTATTACATTCAGATCTAGATTTAATCCATACAATATTAAACTTGTAGGATAAAACGGACCGTTACCTAATCTGACGGATTTCTGCGGGTAAAACCACGATCAGAACTTGTAGATACGATCCCTGGTGCGATCCAGACGTTTAGAAGCTTTCAAAATGGAGTTTGGATGATGAAAATATGATTTGGGGGTGTTTTTGGGCGTAAATGATCGAAAAGAAGAAGAAAAATGAGTTTTTCTTCGCATTCTGATCTTAAAACTCGTTTTTCAGCCGCCATCCACCCCGGGCGCATCGCCCCACCTGGAACGCTGGGTTGGGACGTACCGCGCGGATGCCGTTTCGTTGAATTTTGATCTTATCTTGTTTTCGCGATTCCGGGAGCATACGAACTCCGTTTTGCGCACGGTTTTCGCCTACGTTCACGATTTTTCGAGCTCTTTCCAATGGTTATAATTTCAAGACCTGAAAAATTCAAAATATATGATCTCTTATTTAACGCTATCTTCAACTCAGCGTATCCTGAAATCAGAGCCTCGTTTCGGGATTCCCAAATTAACGATTATTTCAAACATGTTTGATTTATTGAAAACGGGTCGTTACATGTTCTCCTCACTGTCACGTGTTTCAACCAAATGTTTTACAACGCTTTCGTTTTCATGTTTCACAAAATGTTTCAAAAGTGTTTCAGCATTTCAAATGATGCAAATCAGGTTTCATGTTTCACAAAATGCATTGAAAGCATTTCAGAGTTCCACCTGATCAAATCAGGTTTCATGTTTCACAAATGTATCAAAAGCATTTCAATGCTTCACAATAATCAAGATGTTTCAAATGAGTTTTTATGTTTTCTCATTCCCTGAGTTCAAAAGCCAAAAACAGAAAAGGGTTCGTGAACTCACCTGAGTTGATTCAAATCAATAACAATGCACAACGTTCGTATCACTAGTTCTTGAACTCTAAACATGTATGTCATTAGAGTTCTATGAGTTTCCTTAGTTTAACATCTCACAACGTGTGTTAACTGAGAACCTATAATGATTTAGGTTCTTATTAATAAACTTATAACTTGTTGTTTGAATCAGGACATTCCCAGATTAACCAAATTAGTATTGTTGTTGATTATATATATCACCAAAACAGTTTCTCAGTGGATTCCAGGTTTAGAAATAGTTAATCCTTGTCATTGATCATTCCAGAGAATGATCAGGACAATCACAACCATTGTTATAATCAAATGGTTAAACCATTATGATCTATGATATAATGTGATAATCGGACATTATAACGGATCAAAACAAAGATTTCACCGTTAACATGCCGAGTTTTTCGTTTCTAACTATTCCTAGGCATCATTTAGGCAATAATCAACAACAATAACCATGATATCACGTTTAAAATCTATATCTAATTCATATATTATCAAACTAATAGAAGAGGTCGAATCGTTAGCCTTTAGAACGGATTTCTCGGATGAAAACGATGATTAGGACTTGTAGAAACGTTCCCTAGCTCGATCCGGATGTTTGGATGGCTTCAAATATGAGTTTAGATGATAGAAAATAGCTTTGTTCGTATGGAAATCGCGTAGTATTGACCAGAAATGAGTTCTGATTGAGTAGAACAGATTTTTATAGCAGATGGGTACTTCGCGTACCGCCAAGAGTGGAAAGAGGGTCCTCCGCGTACCTCCACCGCCTTAGTCAGATTTCAATTTTGTTTTCACGATTCCGGGAGCATACGAACTCCGTTTTACGCGCCGTTTTCGCCTACGTTCACGGTTTTTCGAGCTCTTTCCAACCATTATCATTTCAAGACCTGAAAAGTTCAAAATATATGATCTCTTATTTAACGCTGTATTCGACTCAGTGTATCTTGAAATCGGAGCCTCGTTTCGTGATTTCGCTTACACTCATTCTCTTTTTTTTCAAGTGATGATTGTAACCTGAAAATTGCGAATTGTCACACATAGTCTATCTAATAAAATAGAGTTAATTACAACAACATTTTTCTCATGTTAATAAACAATATTTTTTGTTATTCTATTCAAACTTAATTAATACAAAAGTTAACAACCAATGTGGGACTAGCCCATTTGATAGAGGCTTGCCTCTTAGAATAGGAGGTCATGGGTTCAATCTCATGCAAGTATGTAATTATGGTGTAATTTAGATGGGAGTAAACTTAGCGATTCAATAAAACAAAAGTTAACAAACTACAAATTCATTACAAAAGTGAAACCACATATCTTAAATTTTCAACTTTTACAAAGTTCGTACTCAAACTTTGTTAGTTTTCTAAAACCACACGACTACAAGTCTTTCAAATTTGATTCAAATTAATATGAAAATACAAAAAGTTAAAAACTCATGATCAAGGTTGCAAAAGTCGCTAGACGCTCTTAAGTCGGAACAGCTCCTTGGAGCGAGTAATCGGAGAGTACTTGGCCCTAGGCGGGGAGTACTCGGGTAATACTCAGAAGAACTCGGCCTCGGAACAACTCCTTGGAGCGAGTACTCGGAGAGTACTCGGCCTTATAGGCCGACTTTTGCGACAGTGCTCATGATACAGATTGAATAACAAAAATTAAATAGTTGATAATGACAATTTGGAAATTATAAAACTATATAATTTAGAAATTATAAAACTATTTTTTAAATTTTAAGTAAATATTAGTTATGAAAATGTAAAGAAACAAGAAAAAATAATTTTGAGGCGTAAAATTATGACATGTGATTGTGTGAGTTAGTTATATATAAAAGATATAGATATAGATATATAAATTTGTGTTTTATTTTAGAGGCTTCAACCTTATAAATTGATCCATTACTTATTACCAAAAAGAAATAAAATAACTTGTGTTTTCTTATTATTTTGTCTTGATTATTGAATTAAAATCCTTCTAATTTATATTTTACTTGATGATGGTTTTTTTTTATTATTTTATCTTTTTGAATTTGAGCCGGTCTATATGTAAGAAATTTCTCTTTAAAATAAAAATAAAGTTTTGTCTATATTTAATCTTTAGAACATATAAATAGTTATCTTATAAACAAGATTTATTAGGTATGGTTGTTTTTGTTGATTTAGTTGTTTAATATTCTTAACAAAGTCTATCGTTTATTTTATACCAAGTATTATATATTAAAGTAAACTAGTATTTAATTAACTTTAAATTTGTATTATATAATACCGAATCAAATTAACTTGTAACAATTGCTTTTCTATCTACTTATATGCATTTAGCGGTATAATTATAATATCATATATGTGACTCAATTTAGAACGTTTAACCGTTATACCTAAGGGTGTCGTTCGAGTTGGTTCCTAGGGTTTCGGGTTGCTCGGGTCGCGTTATTCGGGTTTTTGTAGTATGAAATTATAACCGAGAACCGAACCATTTAACTTCGGTTTAATTTGGTTCTCGTGTTTAATCGGGTTGGGTTAAACGGTTCTCGTGTAATATTTGAAAAACTAATATTCTATTTTTCAAACAAATAAAATTAAAACATGTTTAACCAAAACATACATTTCCTTAAAAATTTTAAATGTTTAACCATAACATAACTAAAACGTGTTTAACCAAAACATGCATTTTTTCAACAATCTCAAAACATATAATGCTTTGAAAATTAAAAAATGTTATCGCCCCTCATATGCCTAGTTCGGGTTTAACCGAATAACCTCGTGGGTACCCAAGGACCGAACAATTCTAAGTTTTCGGGTTCGGGTAATATGCTTTTTCGGGTTGGGTATTTTCGGGTTCGGGTTGATGTTTTTCGGGTTCAGGTTGGTGTTTTTCGGGTTGGTTATTCGGGTTCGGGTAAAAACCACAACCCTACCTTTCCCCCTTCAATTATTTACTTTTTAACTATTATTTTAATCTTATAAAGTTTAGAGTTTATATTCTATTTTATATATATATATATATATATATATATATATATATAAAATTTGATTTTTATTTTATAATTTTGTTTAATTTGCTAGTTTAAAAAAATAACAATAATCGTGGGTTAAGGTATCGACTGATAGTAACATTCTGATACAATGAAGAAATATATCGATACGATTGAATGACATTGATACATTGTATAAGTATTTTTTTATCTATATTTTGATCTCCATAACTGAAACATTGTAATTTTGTACCCTTTTTGATTCTTTTTTTGTACTTAACCACTTTAATATCAATAAAACAATGTGCAGAATAACGTTCGTAAATACGTCGCAGTACCTGATGTCATTTTTTATATATTTTTTATTAAATTACCTTTTTAAAATTTTTATACGACAACATGCATGACATAATAGTGCTTTAATTTATGTTTCAGTGTGAATAAATGATCCGTTGTTACTTGTTACTTCACATGTTTTTTAAATCGAATAATTAAACCATAACACATAATTTTTAATCATAACACATAATTAAACGATCCGCTAGAACGTATAGATAACTTTGGTAGTTGATCGAGACTCGCTTCAAAGTTCTAAAATTATACTCAAAGAACGAAATATGTATTCAATATCGACCGTTAAAGTTCTAATCAAAACAAAGTTTAACGCATTCGTACACTAGACCCCACATGTTATTTATTTCAACTTTAACGAAATTTTAAATTTTTATTTGTGCTTTGGATGAACGACCCACGATGGAGAAGACCCCACACACACCTAAAATTCACATCACTAAAAAGCGAAACTTCAAGTGAAATATGTTCTTTCCATATAAAACAACAATATGACATGACAATGCAATGAATAGTATTTCGTTTATGGCACCTTATGACATGATTACATATGATAGGAGTGTACAAGTCTTGAGCAAATTTTCAAAGGAATTAGATATTTATATATCTCACCAACAAACCATTTTATATCATTGATATTCATATAACTCGCATAAATTTACAGTAGTTGTATAAGTTGTCTAGGTGTATTAGAAATTGTTTGTCAGCTGACAAATACGACTTGCCCATACAAGTCGTATAAAAGTCTTCGGGTTTTTTACTATTGTTTTGCTTGAATTTTTTTGTAAGATGTAAATGAGTTTTATATTACGAGGAGTATAGCTTTATACGACTTGCATATGTGTATTTTTTTAAACCTTTTCTTATATTCTCTATATTTTTGTAAAAATTATTAGTAATAACACATATTAAAACATAATTTAAATAGAATTTTTTACAATATTACTTAGTTAAAACATAATTAATTTATGGGACGTTATTCTATTTCTGTAAGCCCCAAATTATTGGGCAAAAAATTACAGGTTTAGTCGTCATTTTGTACGCATGATTCGAATGATTTGGATTAGTCATCATTTTGATCAAAAAATTACATGTTTAGTTGTGAACTCATGTATATTGCATCCAACATACTTTTGACACTCATAGATCATTATAGCATACTTGATAGATCGATGACTTATGTTATTTGAAACAAAATCTTATACTAAACAATTTATCAAGTCACAAAAACCTATATGCTCATCAATTTTATAGTTGACTATTTTTTAAACATGTTTTTCAGGAAATCAAGGTAGAGGTAGAGCTTTGGAGCATCATGTTAGTATAATTTGTGTAGGAACTTTTTTGCTATGTTTGAAAAAATGTTATACATTCAAGATTATGTTTTGTTATGTTTAGACTTGTAATGGTTTTATTGTCATGGTAGACGATTTTTGAACGTTGTATGCTTGATGTTTCAATTTTTGTTGCAACCCTCGTGTTTTCGACAATTACGAAGTGTGACACAGAGTAAGATTAAAGAGAGAGTGAAGAGGTGAATTACACATGCAAACCCTTTAAACGTGAATGTAAACATGAGAAACATGAGTAAAATAAAAGAAAAAAAGTTTACTACCAAGTTGTACCAAACACACAAAAAGAGGAAAAATATTATTCATATTATGTTTTTTTTTTGTTTAGATAGGTGATAAAATTTATCGTCTTCCTACAACTATAATTCACTCCCCAATTTTAAAATTATACGAAAAGGAATAAAATTAATGTTCAATATTGGTCATTGAAGCTCCAAACCATGAGTGTACTCATATTGGACTGACATGTCTCAATTCGAATAGGTTAAAATTCTTTAATCATGTGTTGTCATGTTTCACGTTGAATTGGTAGTAACTTAGAGGTTGTTTTGTAACTTCTTTAACGGTCGTTAAAATTTACCTTTTAATAGTTCATAACAACTTAACGATTAAAAGGTAATCTTATGTCTGAATGATTAAGAGGTAACATTACGAGGTTATTCAGACTTAAGGTTATTTCTAAACCATTAAAATGTTGCAAACTATTAAAAGGTAGTCTTCTTAATGCCATTAAAAAACTACCAAACAACTCATTAATCAACTAATTACTTTGACTCAAAATAAACATTTTTGCTAGCGATGTCTCACGCACATTTTATTTTAATTTATTATCATTTTTGAAGTAGTTAAAAGTAAGAAAATAAAATTGTTGAAAGGAAAGTTTTGATGAACGGGTTCAACTGAAAAGATTAATTTCACCTTTATAATTAACTTAAAATTAAAGTAAAAAAATATGTAAATAAAAATTTAACTTTAAAGTCTTTAAATGGTTTAACTAGTCAACTTGATTATATTTATTTATCTATTTTATGTCTTCATTCCTAAAAATAATGCAAAACCATAAACATAACATTAACTAAAAGAAAGCTAATATTAAAAATTATAAAAAAAAATACTCAAGGCAAAAAAAAGTAAAATAATAATTGGTGAAAAAGACGAACAACTTATTATTCCTTTCTAAGTTCAAATTTGAATATTGTTAAATTTTGAAAATGATAATATTTTAAATTACTATGTGGGTGAATAAAACGGTTAATCTTTTATTTATTTTTACTGTTTTCAATTAATAATATCTGAATTTTTTTAAAAAAATTTAAAATCTTTTTAAAACGACAATATATATCATACTACCACTCTTAAACTGTTATTATTTTTGCCTAGGTTTAAACACAACTTTTAATTTAAGAGATAATACATCTACTAAGTAAGCTACTCTTACGTTAACAAGAAGACACGATGTCATGAATGTGGTCTAGCCTCTGGCTCACTGCCGTGGCCCGACCCACTTGGCGTGGGGTTTCATGCGTGGGTACGATGCATATAATGCTGATCTGCCTAGAGATTCATGAGATCCATACCACATATATAGCCTAATTAGATATTATATTATACATACAAGAAACTTGTTATTATTTTCCATTATTAATATTTGTACTTGTGGATGAACGAACCACGATGGAGAAGACCCTACAATCAACTAAAAGTCGAATGATTAAAAATTGAGACTTACAACTTAAAGTAAAAAATGTATGGTCCACAGAAAACAAAGAAGATCATGTGACCAGGGGCGTCTCCGAGAATTCGAGTGCCCCGTGCGAAAAGGGAAAAAAAGGCCCCTTAGATAATTTTTTTTATATATAATGGGTAATGTTGTGACAATTAACGTAAGCATAACAAAATCATATTTTTAAAACTTAAAAATACGTACCAATATACCATTCATTATGATTATGCAGCAGCCAGCAAGCATCATAAATTCACAATACATTCTGATTTCTGATTCATTGATTTGATTCAATAAGGAACTCAAGAACTAGAATTCTAGAACTAGGCATTAGGCAAGCTTCTAAAATCAATAAATCAAGGATCAAGAATCAGAGTACTAACCGAGATCAGATAAAGACTGCAGGTTCCTTGATAGTTGATTCGTTGGCTGTTTGTTTGAATGGAGGGGCGATGGTCGAGGGTTTGAAAACAGAAAAACGATCGGATGATCGTCTCTGTCTCTGGTTCCCGCTCCCTTATTTGCGTATCAGATACATACTTCTTTTTTTTTTCTTTTTGGGCTGGCCGAATGAGCCTTGTAGATGTGCCTATTGTTTTTTTTAATCATTTATTGGGCCTTGTAGTTTAATCTATAGAATGTTATAATGGGACAATTGAATTTTTATAAAAAATATATAGTATATATAAAAAAAATTTTTATAAAATTGTGCCCCTAAAAACGATGGGCCCTGTGCGGGAGGGGGGTTTGCACCCCCTCCAAGCCGCCCCTGCATGTGACAATGTCATAGAATAGTTTGTCGTTGTCGTTGTCGTTGTTTATTTTTATTATTATTATTATTATTATTATTATTATTATTATTATTATTTATTATTATTATTATTATTATTTTTGTTTCTTGTCCATAGCATTACATATGATTAAGAATATATGACTTTGTACAAATCTGTGAGCACTCGAACATTAATAAAGATTACATACATTCAAATCATAAGAAAAAACTTCAATTCATAAAAAATTCTCAAAAACGTTATTCAAATTAACTATGATGGTGTGAAAATTGGGTTTTAAATTGAGTATATATGGTTGTTCCTGTTAGTTGCGTTCATGGGGTTAATAACGATCTATACGGTGAATTTATTTGGATTTATTCAAATTTGCAATTTTTAGGATACTATTTAAAATTAGAATCGACCCGAATAAGAAATATGTTTAAGCGATCTAAATCTATCAGAATTAACCGAATAAGTATGATTTATGTATCCAAATAATTCCAGTTAACAAGTTCTTTTAGGCTGAATTCAGATATCCGGTCAAAATAAGCAAATTTATGTATATCCGACATCCGATCCAATTCAAATAAAGAATGGTTACCCTATCCAAATATTCAAATAAGATTTTGGTACGATTTTTCGCTTTTAGTTTTAATTCAAATTTCAGGTTTTTTAGTATTTTATTAACACCTTAATTCCTATCCAATTATTTCTTTATTGTTAAAACTATCATATTGACTTGTGTATTATATAGAGCTGTAGAAAAAAATAAATATTACAAAAAAATCACTAATAAAAAAAGACATACAAATAACGTAAAAATATTTAACATTTTTAAAAAAGAATAGAAAAATGCATTTTAAAATCTCTAAACACTTCTTTAAATAATACAAATGAGATTTGAAAATTTTGAATTTTTGAAATATTAATTAAAAATAAAAAGTTTAAAATGATTAAATATTCATTATCCTATATATTAAAAAGCAAACATAATGAATAGTTGTTTTTTTTTTGCTTTAAAATTTGACCATCAAATTTTTTATAACTTTTAACATTAAGAAGTACTAAAATAGGCATGGAAGCCATGCCCATTATATATATATTAATTTTTTTAAAATGAATTATATACATATATATATATATATATATTATATTGAAGAATAAATATTATTCCCATATATAGTGAAAAAAACATGGTTCTTTTTAGGGTTTTGGTGATATTCAGATAAGGTAACGGTAATTTATTTGCTTTCATAGAAAATTGATGTTTGCTTATATATTTTTGGGTTTTTTAATTCAACCAATTTGTTGCTGATGACAAGGATTTTGTGAGTATCTTTTTCTATTATTTTTGTAATATATTTGTATTGATTTTGTATAATTTTATGTTTTTATGAAAAATTTGTAGAGATATTTAATTTTGATACGTAACTTATTCTTATGCAAAAGATATAATATATGTTAACAGGAACGTGCGGCACGAGAAAGCCTATATGTGTGTGTGTGTGTATTTATATATATATTAAAGTTCATGTAAATGAATTATATATATATATATATATATATATATATATTGAGTAGTAATTGGTGGTGTTCGGAGAAGGTAACGACAATTTATTTGTTTTCATAGAAAACCGATGTTTTCTTAGAGATTTGTTTTTTTTAATTCAACCAATTGGTTACCGTTGTAAAGGATTTTGTGATTAATTTTTTCTATTATTTATGTAACATATTTGTACAGATTTTGTATGATTTTATGTTTATATGAAAAATTTGTATAAAGTTCATGATGAGATATTTGATTTTGCTGTGTAAATAATGCTTTTACAAATTATATATAATACCCATTATCAAGAGTTTACTATGATCAATCGCCGCAATGCGCGACAAAAAAAACCCTAGGTAATATTAAAAGGAAAATGCATATTGTTTTTTTTTTCAATTTTGAAAGTTTGACATGATATAGTATAATTGATTCAAATGAGTAAAAATGATTAGTAATATATTTGTTTTGGAAAATCATGAAAAATTACTAAAATAAAATATTTTTTTAATTACAACTCATTTTAACGATAAATAAATTTATATTTTTAAAAACAACTCATTTAAACCCAAACTAAATTTTGCTTAAAACCCATGGGAGAAGCTTAGTGAAGACTAGGGGGCGACCGCCCCCCCTGTTTTTTTGTGCAGTAGTGTATATTTTTCGATACGTAGTGTAAAGTTTTTTAAAAACATTTATTTCGCCCCCCTAAAAGAAAAAAAATATATTTCACCCCCCCTGAAGTTTCGGTCAAGTTCCGCCACTGTTAAAACCCATCATAACTCGCACCCGTCCTAACCAGCTATCCAACCCAACCCAAACTGCCCATTTTGCCGAGCATAATTATGGAGGTCGGGGGTTCGAATATATCTGGAGGCAAGTTTGAAGGACACCGGGTGAATGGTCAGTTTGAGGTTTATCCCAGGTTTGATTCCGATGTGGGGCGAAGGTTTACCCATTCAACGGGGTTCAATTCCTACGCATCGGGAGGTATGGGTCCTCACGGCGATTTGAGGAGTCCGGCCTTGGATGATCGCCCTCAAAGGTTAGGAAACACGCGAGAATATCGTCGCAAAGCTAAATATTTTTTAACCGGTTAGGTTTGAGTTGTTGTTTCGGTTCAAATAGTTAACCCTTGGGAACCCAAACCGCGGGTAAGCGCGTGGACCGGTGATCTTGAGTCGGATTCTTGCATATATATTTTATGGTTTCAGAAACCGCACGTTTTGGCATATGCGTCGGAGCTGACAAAGACCCAAATAATCACACCTCACCAACCAAATTTCCAGATATTTTCCAACTGTATTTTCTCCTATAAATCTATCCCCATTTCCGTCTCCTTCATTGATCATAAACCAAATCAATCTGCCCGTTGTTACAAGTCGGTTGGTGACGGACCACGGCGGACGGTGATGGTGCTGTCCATCCTCGAACGCCTTGTAACAATCGGTCAATTTAGCTATACACACATACAACGAGATTAATTAATGATTACACACTCATTTCTTTTATAATTCTCAAGATCAATTTCGCCATTCTTCTTCAATCTGTTCATAGGGTACGTAACCTTAATTTTCAATTAATTTTGCCGGGTGATAATTTAATTATATGTAAAGAATCTAAAGAGATTATTGATTTGACAGACGATATCAAAAAATTTGGATCTGACGAGGAAACGAATCATGGCACACAGCCATGACGAAACTCCGATGGTCACCACAACAAATGCACCGGTTCCTCCTCCGTTACCGGCGAGAACCACGGCAAGCAGGGCGGTGGTGATGCGGCGGCGTAGCTGTTGTGTTTCTGTTGCCACATGGGATCGGTTGTTTGATGATGCTTACAGAGCAGATGTTTCGATTCAAACAAGTAGTCACGACGTAATCTATGCACATTCTAGCATCCTCGTAAGTTCCGCCGCCAACGCATCTTCGATTCAATTTCGTCATCTTCAGATTCATTTTATCATATGATCATACGGCAATCTTTGTGTTATCCAACAGGGTTTAGCTTCTCCTGTATTCAGAACCATGTTTAAGCGACAAAATCGAAGCAAGCGGTTGTTCATCGTACCGATACTCGGGGTTCCATCCGAGGCTGTTCGTGTCTTCATCAGATTCTTGTACTCTTCCTGGTAACAACTCTTTAATTTCCTCAAAAACATGATTTATTGAAACCTTAAACAGTCAAACACAACTTAATTTGTGGTCTTTTTTATGTTTTAATGCAGTTACGATGAGAATCAAATGGAAGAACACGTTTTGTCTTTGTTGGTTCTTTCACATTCATACATGGTACCAAGATTGAAACGCGAGTGTGAAGCTCAGCTCGAACACAAATACATGAACATCGACAACGCGATAGACGTGTTTCAGCTAGCGTTGCTATGTGACGCCCCACGGCTCACCATCATGTGTCATCGGTTGATCCTCAAGAACCTTAAAGCAGCATGTTTGTCGGACGGATGGAAGGCCATGAAAGAGAGTCACCCGATTCTTGAAAAGGAACTTCTTGAAACCGCTGCAGTTGAGGCAAATGTAAGCATACAAATTCATCTTGTTTATTATATTTTAGTGTAATTGGATGCAAATGAATTTTAAAGAGTTCGAAGATGCGGAGTGCACACTTGTTTAAGATTTCTGATATCTGGACCAAGTGAGGTCAACGGGGCCGCACCCCTTGCAAGATCCTAGGGGTAGCGCCCTAGGTGGTGGTCCGGCTACTAAATTGTGATCAAGATTTACTTAATTCTGATGATTGGATGATTTGTCTTGACCTGTGTTTTGACTTGCAAATATACCTGTGATAGTTAACCACAGTTAACTGTCATCTTCATGGTTAAAAACGCCGAAAGAGAGACACATAAATATGTTCGAGATTCATATCACGCACGAAATTTTTTTTGATTATCCCAATCAAATTTCTTGAACTCTTCCAAGTAAAAATATTGATTTCGAAAAGTAATTCCTTTTACGATCCAATAGAAATCTTGGTTTTAATCTCTGAAATTCTCCGTCATCTTGTTGGTATGACAAAATAAGCCAATTTGAAAGTGCAAGTTTGACATGTTATTGTGTAATTTGTAGAGGCAAAAGGAGAAGTTGAAGAGGGCTAATGAAAGGAAGGTTTATGTACAGTTATACGAGGCGATGGAAGCACTTGTTCATATATGCAGAGACGGTTGTAGGACGATCGGGCCGCACGACAAAGCGTTCGATAAACATCAAGAGCCGTGCAAGTACGAGGCGTGCAAAGGGTTAGAATCACTTGTTCGCCATTTTGCTGGATGCAAGTTAAGAGTCCCCGGTGGATGTGTTCTTTGCAAACGAATGTGGCAGCTCTTGGAGTTACACTCGCGCATCTGCATAGATTCAAACGTTTGTCGGGTTCCTTTATGCAGGTGCGACTTGATTTATGTTATTATCGTTCACAACTTTTATTCACTAGTGGAACTTGAACGTTTTGAAACTGAGCGGAAATTTACGGGACTCAGAATACATTTTAAAACTTTGAAGCGAGAGGGGCTAAAACCACTATTTTTAACTAAAAATAATTTTTCGGTTGAAAAATTAACACTATAGACAAAATGAAAATAACATATATTATGAGTTCCGTAAATTTTCGTCAAATGTTTTTATTATGGTTGAAAGTTGCATAAATTGTAAAAACACGTCAGGCCTCCTTCATGGCCCAATACCGTCTGAGTATTTGTTGCCTTGTTGGGTAGTTACTCTCACCTGTTGGGTACTATATATACTACTATATAATACACTGGCGTAGAAACCCGTGTATTACACGGGTTAAACAATTGAAAAAAATATAATTCAATAATCTGAAATAATAATAAATATATAATAATTATAAACTTATATTTTTAGATAAGATATAACTTAAAATATTTTTAGGAGTTTATTAACTTTTACTATATTTAAAAATTATTTGTATAAGAAGATTTATATATTTTATTATTTAGTTATATAATTTAATTATTAAAATTATTAATATTAATTAAGAGAGAGAGGCGGGAAAATTGTTTTCATATTTCACCACAACACGACACGTGTCTCCTAATAATACTTCTTTATTAGTATAGATATTAGAAGGACAAAATAGTAATTTGCTTAAATCTCTTAAAATTAAAAGTTTTACAACTCTTATAGCATATGGCACAACTTTTTTTAATTCTAATTTAAATTTTTGTTTGTGTTTTTACTTTGTCCCACATTGGTAGCTTTTAAGAATTTAAGTGAGATATAATGATTATAAAAGAAAACCCTTCAAAACAAATGAATCACTTGACATTTTTTGTAAAGTCACTTTTAGTTAACTAACAAGTTAAAAAAATTGTTTTTGTTATGGTTATGACTCAAGAATGAACCATGCAAACCTTGAAAACATCTAACTTAAGTGCTATGTTTTCCGTTGCAACACGCGGGTACTAGACTAGTATGAATATATGTATATAGAGTTTGGATTAATTAAGAATAGATTTTTGGCAAAGAAGAGTGAGAAATAATAAGAGTTTAACATGTAACATGCAAAAAATATAAAATCAAAAATATAATATAAAAACAATGTAGTACAAAAAAAATCCAGTATAAAAAAACAAAAATCTAGTACAAAAAAAATCCAACACAAAAAATAAGAATCCAGTACAAAAAAAGAAAAAACAGCACAAAAAACAAAAAATACAGTACAAAAATACATTACAAAAAACACAAATCCAGTACATAAAAAGAGTCTAATACAGAAAATTAAAATATAGTATAAAAAATAAGATGTTATACCTAAATTATCATAGCAAATGTCAAACTTCTATTAATTTTTACTTTTTTTAGACAAAAATATATTTTTTATTTGATTTTTCCCTTATGTATATATTTATTTGTTGTTGAGACATAAAAAATACATGTTAAAAAAAAGGTGAACACCACCTTATGCGCCCCTCACCGACCTGTTAGGATTTTCAAGTATTTTTGTTTCTTACAATTTCAATTTTGATATAATTTTATTACATAAATACTAATAACATCATCAAATATATATAAAAAAAAAACTAAACTTTTTACTTGATAAAACCTCTGAAATGAGGAATTGTTGGAGAAAACTCAACGATAAATAAAAATAAAAATTCAAAATTTTTTGGGGATATAGTTCTACTATACGGACATATTAAGACAATCGTGTAGGGTGTCAACGAATGTCATACCGGTCTCATATTCATAATTTTTTTTAAATATAATCCCATACCATGTTCTATACCCATATACCTGTCCCGATATTAACTATTTCAAGTAGTGATTTATTTATTTATTTATTTTTGTCATCCTTAGACTCGGAGACAGCATCTTGATACTTAGGTTGATGGCTTTTTTTAATGAATAAAACAAAGGGTATCACACTAGCCCATGTGACACTTACACATGAGGGAAACAAACTAACATGTGACAAAACACCTATTACAATCATAATTGACATGTGAATGTACAAACTAATTTAAGTTACTTATGTTTTATAGGAATTTTAAGGACCGGGCGAAAAGACTAAAAAAGAAGGACGATATAAAGTGGAGATTATTGGTGAGAAAGATCTTGAGGACAAAGAGCATAACGGGTGCTCCGTATTTTTCATTGGCAGCGTCGTTTTAAATGCTAGCGCTGTTAATAGAGAGTAGTCGTTAAAGAAATGTAATATAATCACACTCGATCTCATTGTATTTTAATTACAATCATAGCTAGAACAATGTTATTGTTAATTGTTCAATTTGTGGTTGAAACGTACCGATCAATGCCTAATTATTGCAGGAGTTTTATATTGATAACTAAAGTTGAAGTATTAAAGGAGTACCCTCAACTTATACAACAATTTTAGAATGGCCACGTTGTTAACTGTTAATAGAAATAAATGCGAAAGAATAATTTAGAAGTGTGATGAATTAAGCAAATAAGAAAATTACATATTTTAAATTATATCTAAAACATTATATTTTTTAGAGCGGGTAACTCACTAATCTACCTACATTAAAAAAAACATTTTAAAAGACACATGTCGCGTTCTAGTGAAATTTGGAAATTATTTTTCCGCATCTCTCAATTAATAAATATTAGTAATTTTTAGTAATTTAATTATATAACTAGATATCAAAAAAAAATACTCATTTGTTAATGTAGATAGAGGTAGATTGTAATATTATTACAGTTTATTAAAAAATACTCATTTTAATTATATAACTAGATATCAAAAAATATACTTTTTTTTTTCTAATAACTTACTAATTTATCAAAATTTAATAAACTGTAATAATATTACAATCTACCTCTATCTACATTAACAAATGAGTATTTTTTAAGAAACACATGTAATGTTTGGGTGAAATCTGTATTTTTTTATGGCCACTTTCTCCTAATACATAATAATTTACTAATTTATTAAAATTTAATAAACTATAAGAATATTTCAATTATATCTTATCTTTTTTTTTAACAGCAAATTTTTCCACCATTGTCCACCATGGGACTAGAACCGATGTTTTTGAGACCGGACCGGCCTGTTCAACCGGGGATCGTTATGAGAAACGGTTCGGTTGAATACCTTTGGGCCGCTTCTAACCAATGTTTTTAAAACCGGACCGGACGTCGAACCGGTTTCTTTACTGGTCAGTGGTCGGACCGGTTAGACCGGATTTAAGAACCGGAAGACATTATAAATATTATATAAATATATGCATAAAATATAGTAAAATAAAAAAAAAATCCAAACAGTTAAATAGTTAAAAAAAGATTCACTAATTGTGGGCCTTAAAAAACGAGAGGCTTCCTGGCCCATTATAATTTATCTATGTACGCCTGGGATTAAAAGTTTAAAACCCTAACTGATCCATTACGCAAGCTCATCGTTTCAACTTTCCACACGCTGCACAAAAAAGTAAAAACCCTATTCGGCTACATACTTGCTTTGAAATTGCCCGTTTTCTAATTGAAAGCATGCTGCAAATGAACATGAGGTTGAGAAGAACGTTTGCTTTATGAGAAGAAACGCAAAATCAAACAAGATCTTCAAGGTTTTCCTCTCGTTTTTGATCGATTATTAACTTTATTTTTTAGGTGTTTCAGATTGTTGTTGCAAAGTGCAGAAAGGAAGCCGGTTCAACCACTCAGTTTCCTCAAAAACGGTTCTAGATGCATAACCGGCCGAATCCCGGTTCGGGTTTAAAAACATTGCTTCAAACTTAACCGTACAGCGAGCGCTGTAAACGATCCAACCGGACTTGGACCGGAAACATACGTTCCTCTTCAGCAGGCGTGGTTCCTTTCTTTATATGGTATTGGAGGTGGAAGTAAATTTTCTTTCTGGCTGATGTGGGAGTCACTTTTATTTATAAAGAAATGACATATACATGTGATAATCGATGTGGGATCACTTTTCAAACAAAGAATTGAAGCTTGAAAGATGCATGCTATTGTTTGTGTGTTGATGTGGGATTCCAAATGATTAGAAACCAAAATTTAGTTAAGCTTGGAGTGTCATGAGGCTCAAGCTGAGATGTTAACATTCAAGTGGTTTTACCAATTCAACTAGGCTAAGTTTGATGTTAGATTTATGAAGCATAATATTTATAATTGATACATGGGTAACAATTCAAAAACTAAGATAAGTTTAGATGATAACAATAATTATACCGGATAAATTGATAATTATAATTGTATATATTAAAATTTTAAACTAATATGGTGTCATCCGGTTCTTTAAAACGGTCCAACCGGTTCAACCGGTCCGACCTGTGGCCAGTAGGACGTCCGGTTCGCTGACGGGTCCGGTTTTCAAAACATTGACTATAACCATCAACCTATTTTAGGGAGGAACACCTTAACACACCTTGATACCATTGGGACAAATGCCCTTTGGTAATTATATCTTATCTTAAAATATAATTTTAAAGTTATAAAATACTTATTAATTATTTGATATTAATAAATTAAAATTTTAAATTATTCAAAACGTTTAATACACGGATTTAGTAACCGTTATATGTAAAAAAGGAGTTAAATAAACTCAAGAGTCAAGAGGATTAAAAATATTAGAAAAAGCGAAATGCAAAAGAAAAATGATTTGGGCTTAACCTTAGGTGAGCGGTGAGCCTGCCTAACTTCCTAAAGCTTTAAAGGGTCTCTGCACAAGGTTTGGGCTGAATCAGTCTTTTTATATTATGAGTATTTTATAGTTTTACATAAATAACATTCTGTATTACTCAATTCTAAAGTCGGTGCGTATATACTTGTGTTCGCTTACGATTCGTTAATTTTTTATTTTTATTTTCTTTTTCTGCAAAAAAAAAATCTAAATAAAGTGGGTTAATTTCTATATCAAGTAAGCGGTAAAACCAAAGGGCTTCTAGCCTAGTGGTAGCATCTTGACTTATCTTATAAGAGGTCTTGGGTTGGAGTCTCACATACAACAAATATTGCTCTGGGTGGTTTCCTTCTGAACGGATGGGTCATGTCACCACACTCTGTTATTCGAGGGAAGGTGATCTATTTGCCCTGGTGATCCCAGGTGATCAGACGTTTGCTGAAAAAAAGTAGATGGTAAACTATTTTATTTTTTGGGTAACCAAGGATCAATTCTTGTAAGCGTCAATAAATTTTTTTTTACAACTTATTTTTTCTTGTTTTCTACTATTCTTTATTAGTGATTTTTTATTCAAATTCATAGATACATTTCAACCTTTATATTAATCCGTCATAACTTTATATGTTTTTTAGTTCAATTGTCTCACCTCAGTGAGCGGGTTTCAGTTATATCTCGAAGCACAAATGTAACTTTGTTTGATAAAACTAACCCCGCCTACTTTATTAAATGCCAATTTGACTCCTCAAATTTCTATAATTTCAATCTCACTCCTATGGTATAATACAATCTAATTTTTCCGCAAAAAAAATAAAAATAAAAACTAAAATTCAGCATTTATTTTGCAATATGCTTATTTGTACATTGCAACTTAATAGTTATAGAGAACCGTATGAAGATGAGGTTAAGTACGTAATGCAAAAACACCATGACGATATTTAGATATACAAATATGATGTCGTTATAAGCACAAATATTTGTTTTGAAACTGGAGTTGCATCTCTTTTCCATTACCCTGAGGCCTGGTCAACCCAGCTAAAAAATTGTTTTAGAAAATGTTATTTTTTACAAAATTCTATGCTAGTACAACATATATAAAATGAGTTGAATAAATAAAAGTACAAATAGCTAAAAATATAATTAAAAAGCATAAAACAATGTTTTGAGATAAAATAATTTTAAAATTGTTAAAATGTAATTAAATAATACAAGGATAATATTATTTTTTTTGAAAAAGGTTTGCCATTCAAACTTTTTTGTTTAAAAGCAATTTTTGGAAAAAAAATCATCTTTATTTCCTTATATAAATTATTTTTGTCTTTTAAAAATAGTTTTTGATAAACTTTATTTTCAAAAATTTTGTTTAAAAAAATATATATTTCAGAAAATTCGTTCGTTTAAAAATTCTTATTACCTTCTTACTTAAAAACCAACGTCAGTAGCAAATGCCACCGATCACACCGAGATAAATATAAATTTTTTTTCCGTCCATCGAATATATAGCAAAGAATTGTTTTGTTGGTTGTTGAAGGCACATGGGCCCATGTCACAGTTTAATTCTTTAGAAGTAATTATTTTTTCCTTCTTTTTTATAACTTTTAATTTTTTTTTGAATGGCAATACTATCCTACTCCTAAATTACACACAATTTCTCCTTTGCTTGGATTTGAACCCAAGACCTCCTTTCTAAGAGGCAATGCCTCTACCAAGTAAGCTAGTCCCACATTGGCTTCTACTTTTAATTAAAAGTAGCAATTTCTGACACGACCCGTATACAACACAAAAATAATTAGTTTTTGGCTTGGCAAGTATAACACGTTTAGAAAATGGTTGTATTTGGGTTGACCCATTTATAAAGCAACTCACGTTTGAGTTGACCCATATATAAACGAGTTGACATGTTAACCCGTTTAAGGTTTCAACATTAACTATTTTAGCTTCTCTTTCTTGTAACATATATTTAGTTTGTAACATATATAATTATTTTTTAAGGAGAGTTTTTCAAATTATCATTATATATATATATAGGGGATGGTTCGAGTGTTAACCCTTCCTTATTGCGTTAACCGAGTAACTACATCTTATTACTTTAGGACCCACATTAAAGAAGATCTAAAGGTTTAGGTTTTTTATTCTTTTTTTTTTATTAATGTAAGTGGGCCCTATATTAATTAAAAAAGAAAAAAAAATACACATTTAAATTTATTTTAACGTGGGCTCCAAAGTAATAAGATGTAGTTATTCGGTTAACGCAATAAGGAAGTGTTAACATTTGATCCTCTCCCTATATATATATATATATATATATATATATATATATATATATATATATAATATAGCTGATAGTATTCCAGAAACTCACAGAGATTTCTAGAAGAAATCATCATGGCTGACGATTACACAGAAAAAGACAATACACAGCAGATGGCCGACAGAATATTTTTTTTTTCTTTTACTTTTTTGGAATAATGCGCCTAATGCGCTTTGTACTTTTCAATCTTAGCCGTTCTTTTAGAGATTAAATCTAGATCGTTAATTGTAAATGATTAGGTTACTTTGTACGCCTATTTAAGGCATTCACTTGTTCAGTTGTAAACACACCGAAAATTTCAATAAACTCTCTTTGAAATCTTCAAAACCTAATGGCACACTAAATTTTTCTTCCATTTTCTAATCCAACTTCCAGAAACACCTTCCTATTCCACTCTTCATATTATATCTTGATTATATATATATAAAAAAAAAAGGATTTCTGCTGCAAATACTCATCAAGAAATTCTTCCGCCTCCCACATACTCTGATTTCAAGTAAGTTTTAGATTGTTATAATGTTTTAATTGCTTTAATGCTCATAAAAAAAATATTGGTATCAGAGCATAGACGATTCAAAATCTAAAAGACTGAGACAAGCTCTATGTGTAAGGCAGCTGGAATTGCTTAAGTCATTTGTTAGAGAACTCTCTCAGGTGAAGATTAGGGATTGTTGAGTGCTTTGACATTAATATTTGATCAGTTGTTATTGTGAATTATTTTATTGTAAGTTACTTCAAGATATAAGAAAATCTTAAGAGATAGGAAAGTAAAAACTGGAAGGAAGAAAGGAAAATGGACGATTTCTCAAAAATTGATAAAAACCTCTTAAATTTAGAATTCGCTGAAAAAGGTGAAACTAAAATCACTGGTAGTTTTCATAAACATATCTGTCGAATAAAGGAAAAACATAATCATAGTATACACACAGATAACGCACATCTGAATAGTTTAACAGATTTAGTTATAAATCTAGGATATAATCTACAAATAGAAGCTATAAATAATAGACAATTAACACATAAAATAAATAAACAAGCAGAGGAAATTAATAAATTAACAGAAAATCTAGCATATATTAAAGAACAAAATAATCAAATAATAAGAGAATTTAAAAATAAAAACAAGGAAGTAATAAATAATCAAGAAGAATTAGATAAAATAACAGACGCTTTAAATAAATTAAATATAAACGAAATTAAAATTGAAAAGAAACAGAAACCATATAAACATTGGATACCAAGAAAATGAATAGATCTATACTAGAGGCAAGAAAATCTACTAGTAATATAAATGATATAATTAGTTCTGAGTCCTTTATAAATAAAATAATAAGAAAAGGATCAGGATCTAAAAGTTCAAAAAGTATACAGCTTGAAGAGGAAATTGATGTAAACAAAAATATAGATTTATACAATAAAAACAAAATAGAAATATTAAATCCAAAAATATTATATCAAACAAATACATTTAATATAAATACTACGTTAATAAGAAGTAGTAGAGAAGAAATATTAAAAGTAATAGACAAAACAGTAATGATAGAATTATTTTCTCCAGATACTATAAAGAAAATAAAAAACTCAGGAAAAAACTTCGTACATACAGGATTAATAGTAATAGGAATAAAAGCCTTAGGAAGAAAAAATTTAGGAACAAAATTATTAGCATTAATATTAGATAAATGCTGGAAAACAGAATTAAACAAAGCAATAATTTCTGGAATGGAAATAGATCTTAGTCAAAACACAGCCTTATTTTACTGTACACCAGGAATTTAAAAGATATAAATGATCTTAAACATCTAAAGATAGCATTACAAACAAAAGGATACGAAAAATATGAGGGAAATAATATAGTAATAAGTATTGGAGTACTAGGAAGAGCTAGTAACAGATCAGGAATGAATTTTAGGGTAAATATAGAGGGTATAGTAAAAACAATAGCATCAAAATCAATACAGATGATAGAACCTATAAAAATAGATCCTGAGAAATTAGCAGGATTAGAATGGAAAATAGAGGATATTAAGGAAGAAGAAGAAACATATTAATACCAAAGAAAAGCTATTTATACGAAGGAATAGACGGAACCCAAAGTCTAAGATTTACAAATTATAAAGAAGAGAATAAATCTGAAGAAAGTAATAGTGAAACTAGTGAAATACAGTTTAATTATATGAACATAGAATATGATGAATCAGATACAGAAACACTACCAATATATGATACAGAAGATGAATTAGAAGAAGAAGAAATAAATATAGAATTCTTAAAATTCAAACAGGAAGAAATAGATTATAGTTTATTTGAAGATGAACAGATAGATGAACCAATATTCAAAAACGAAGAAACAAATAAAACCATAGAACAAATAATAAATAGAAAATTTACAGAAGCAAATATACAAGAGGAAGTAGATGATATGATAATAGAATGCATGATGAATTTAAAAATGACATACGAAGAAAGTTATAAAATTTTACAAGAATATTTTAATTTACCTTTAATAGAAGATATAGTAAAAGGAAAAACAATGATCTCAGATTTCTATAAAGAACAAGAAACAATAGAGCATACATTCATGGATACCAATTACGAAAGAAAAAGAGGTAGGCCAAAATGGAGTAGAACAGGATTCGATACAGAAGAAAATGTAGGAAGAGAACCATGGGTCAAACCATCGGTTAATTACTACCAAGAAGATACTAGTATAGGTAGAGGAAATAGATTACCAATAGGTAATATACATAGTCATAGTATGTTAATATTAGAATCACAAAAACCACAATTATGGATTGATGAAATCCTAGTTTGGGAACAAAATGTAGTAAGAATGTGGGAAACAAATAAAAGAGAAAGTATGGATATGTTTTCATATTTAGAAACTACATTAGGACCAACAGCTCTAGGTATTTGGCAAAGTAAAAAAACTCAAGATCCAGAAGAAGTAAATAGATTAAAATCATTAGGAGACAATCCTTATAACTTTACATCACAAATTAGAACTCTTATTATAGGAGTAGATCCAGCAAAAAACAATACATTAATACAAGATACTGCAATCAGAAACTTAGAACAATTAAGTATAGCAAACATGAAATATATAAACGAATTTACAGTTGATTTCACACGATTATTAGCACAAACAGGACAAGCTATGGAGGATGAATTATGTGATAAATATTTTATAAAATTACCAGGAGATTTAGGAAAAATTATACATGAATCATGGAAACAATATTATGGTCAACAGAAAAATCTAGGAATAGGACCTAGAATAACATATACATTTCAAGTCTTAGAAGAAAAATGTAAAGAAGTAGCATTACAAGAACAATTAAAAAGAAATGCATACGCATTTTGTAAAACAGCAATATATACACCACAAGCTTACGGGTATTATGATAAAAAAGAAAAAACTAAGAAAAAGTAACACATATAAAAAAGAAAATAGACCGTATTATAAAAACAAATACAAATATGTTAATAAACCAAAAACAAGAAAATGTAAATGTTTTATATGTGGGGATGAAAAACATCTGGCGAATAAATGTCCAAATAAAAGTAAAAATACAGAAAGAAGTACTTTAATAGAACAATTAAATGAATATGAAATAGAAACATTAAGAACAGATAATTCAGATAATGAATCCATATACAGTGTATATAGTGAAGAAGATAAACCAATAACAAAAATAACATATACTTATATGAATAAGGAAGAAGAATGCGAACATAATTGGAATCATAAAAAGGGGAATAATTATTTAAAATGTTTTAATTGTGGATATTTTCCCAGTATAGAAAAAAGATCCCAATGTAATATATGTTTTAGAGAAATATGTTGTTTATGTATAAAAGAACTATATAATATAGAAAGTGACAAAGAAACACAAGAAATAAACGATAAAAATATAGAAAACAAAGAATTGGAAAAAATAGAATTAATGATAAAATTACATAAAATCCAAATACAAGAAGTGGAAAATAAAATAGAAAACCTAGAGGAAAAATCAAAAGCATTAGAAAATAAAATTAACAATATTGAAGATATAGTATTCAAGAAAAAAGAAATAGAAATAAGTAAAATGTTGATAGAAAATAATACGGAAAAAGAAATAACATATATTCAAACACAAGTACAAACACAAGGATCAGTTAATATGATAAATCTACAATGTAGATTATGGTTGGACACAAACAAGTTTATAGATTTAAATGCGTTAGTAGATACAGGGGCAACAAAAAGTTTAATATCATATAGTTTAGCACCCATAGAATACCATAGAAAATTGACATATAAACTTATAACAAGAACCGCAGAAGATCGATTAATAAATATAACACATTATCTGGAACCAACAGGAATACAATTTCTAGATTTTTCAGGTAATTATAGTATAAAATATGATATCCCACAAATAAATATAAATCCACAACATATTAAATCAAAAGATTTTGTCATTGGATTAAATTTTATTTTAGGATTAAATGGAGCGATGACAATAACAAAAAATTTTATAACAATAAGTAAACAAATATATAGTTTTCCAACATCAAGATATACAAAAACATCTACATTTGCTGAAAAAAGAGGGGAAAAAGGGAGATTGGAATTTTTAAAAACAGATAAAAGACAAGAAACATTACAAAATGAAACAATAAAATTATTAACAGATTTCTTAAGTAATGAATTAGAAAAAGGACAAGATATAAAGAAAAGTATAAATCACCCAATAATTCTACATCTAGAAAAAATAGGATTAATAGGAGAAGATATAAAACAATCCAAGGTTATTTATATTTGTAAATTTAAAATAAAAAATCCAGATATAACAATAAGAACAGCGAATATAGAATATAGTCCCTTAGATAAGGAAGAATTTAAAAAACAAATACCAGAGATGATGGAACAGGGATTAATTAGAAAATCAGAAAGCCCACATAGATCAGCAGCGTTTATAGTAAGAAATCATGGAGAAATAAAACGAGGGAAAGCAAGAATAGTATATAATTATAAGAGGTTAAATGACAACACAGAAGATGATGGTTACAATATACCTAACAAAGATAATTTAATACAATTAATACAAAAGAAAAGGATATTCTCAAAGTTTGATTTAAAATCAGGATATAATCAATTAAAATTAGAAGAAGATTTTAAATAATGGACAGCTTTTACATGTTCAGAAGGACAATTCGAATGGAATGTTCTTAGTTTTGGGCTAAAGAATGCTCCTTCGATATTTCAAAGATTTATGGACAATATTTTCTTGAAATATGATTTCTGTCTTGTATATATTGATGACATTTTAGTTGCAAGTGAAAATATACAGGAACATGAGAAACATCTGAAACAGGTATTTGAGGAGATAAAAAGAAATGGTATGTATAGTATATCAAAAAGAAAAATGGAATTATTTAAAAAGAAAATTTCTTTTTTAGGGTTAGAAATTGGAAATGGAAAAATTGAATTACAATCACATATTTCTACAAAAATTTTAAAATTCCCAGAAAAAATTTGAAAATTTGAAACAAATACAAGCCTTTTTAGAACTAGTAAATTATGCTAGAAAATTTATACCTAATTTGTCAAAACTAGTAGGACCCTTATATAGTAAAACTACACAAAAAATGGTCAGAGATTTTTAATAAGGAAGATATAAAAATAATACAAACAATTAAGGAAAAAATAAAGGATATAAAACCTCTAGAATTACCATTAGTAACGGATTATATTATAATCGAAACAGACGGATGTAAAGATGGATGGGGAGCAGTATTGCTTAGTAAGCCTAATAAATACAGTGCTAAATCAGAAGAAAAAAGTTTGTGCTTATACCAGTGGAAACTTTAAATCAAAAAAATAACTGGACAAGCATAGATTTTGAAATACAAGCCTTAATAAATTCTTTCGAAAAATTCAAAATATTTTTACACAAGGAATTTACAGTTAGGACAGATTGTGAAGCTATAGTAAAATTTATAAAAAATGACCAAAGTAAAAAAGTAAACAGAACCCGTTGGGTAAATTTACAAAATATTATTCAAGGACAAGGGTATACAATAAATTTTGAACATATTAAAGGAAAGAATAATGGGATAGCCGACATGTTATCTAGAAATATAAATAAACTCTTTTGTGTAGATGGACAGAGACATAAAGGAAAAGGTAAGCTTATACAGGCTAAAAGAAGCTCATCTCCAATGGAGATATCATCTGAAGACGAACAAAAACAGTTTGTACAAAGTCATAGAAGGTTACCAGTATCCATAACTGGACAACCAATTACACAGCCAAAGGTTACAAATTTCACAGGACAGAGTTCGAAACCACAGATTACACAGACTCTTTTAAACCCAGTGATTTTATACCTAGTATACAGAATAATACAATTTCCTTTGGAAATTATATTCTACAAAGATGCGATGAACAGCATAAGAAATTCCGTCCAATGGAAAGTATAAAATAACGGAAAAAAACAACAATGCCTATTAGATAACCTATGGCATATACAAACATTTCCACAGGCTACAAAGTTCAAAATACAAATCCTAAATGCTCTTAGTATATATTTCTCAGAGCAAAAAAGGATAATCCCTGAAAAAATACAAAATAAACCTAAATATACACATTATGTGATATTTAGGGGTACACAGCTTGGTGTTTATAATAAATGGGAAACAGTAGCTAAATATATACAATGTTTGCATCCACTCTATAAAGGTTTTTGTTCTTTCGATGAAGCTTTAAGAGTAGCAAGAGAAAGTTTGGGTTTAAAATTTTATATAGAGCCCGAAATAGTACAAACGTTCTCGGATAAAGCAAAAATTGATCCAGAACAAGTTATACAAAGTCAGCAGGAGGAGATTGCCAAATTAAAAGAAGAATTATTGGCAAGAAAAGATGATACACAGTATACACATTTGGCCATACAAAATACAGTGTTAAAACAAAATATAAAAATTTTAGAAGCAAAAAATGTACAGATTATACAAAAATATGAGAAGAAAAATATAGAATCCCAAAATTGTATTCTCGTGATTTTCAATCTTTGCGGTGTAGAATGATTGATACACCCTGGAAATCAATATTAAAGCCTTAAACAGAAAAATTCCCAGAATTTGAGAATCTGGTTTCTCAAAAAATCTGTATGGAATATCCATTGATTCTATTCAAATTACAACAAAAGTTACTAGATATTGCTTTTATGCCAGACAGAGACAATTTGGTGTAAAAATAATAGAAAGATTGGATGAAGAAGGAAATCCTACAGGTTTATTATTAGCACAAATTTCTCATCCAACAAAACTAACAGATAATGAGATAATGGACTTATATCATAATGGTATGATTGATTATCTTGAAATAAAGTTTAATCGAAGAACAGAAAGTTTAATGCAAAGATTTGGAGATAAATTTATTGAGATTATTGGAAATATCTCTACTCATTCAAAAGATCCAATAATTGGATGTAAATTTTTCTCATCATTTCCATATATGGATGAGAATACTTATATACCTGCTAAAAAGAGAATATTTGTATCACATAGAATGTATTTACACAATTATCTACAAGACTTAGCAATTATATTGAGATCGATTATGGAAACCTCCCATGGGTGAATAGCTTATTCATGGAAGAAGAACCTTATTATGAAGAAAGTTTAAAGAAGTTCACAGAATTTTACAGGAAGCACAGAAGTACTCCTAAATTGCCAGAAAGGTTTAGATGGCAAAATTATGTCTTATTAGGAGAAGGTCATTATATACAGATCTATGCACACGAGAATTGGAAGATGCTTCTACCATTTATTGGGGATGAAGATGATGAAATCGAATTAGAACACATTATAAACAGAGAAGATGGTAATAGTTCACCACACTCACCACAATCAGCTGATAGTATTCCAGAAACTCACAGAGATTTCTAGAAGAAATCGTCATGGCTGACGATTACACAGAAAAAGACAATACACAGCAGATGGCCGACAGAATATTTTTTTTCTTTTACTTTTTTGGAATAATGCGCCTAATGCGCTTTGTACTTTTCAATCTTAGCCGTTCTTTTAGAGATTAAATCTAGATCGTTAATTGTAAATGATTAGGTTACTTTGTACGCCTATTTAAGGCATTCACTTGTTCAGTTGTAAACACACCGAAAATTTCAATAAACTCTCTTTGAAATCTTCAAAACCTAATGGCACACTAAATTTTTTTCTTCCATTTTCTAATCCAACTTCCAGAAACACCTTCCTATTCCACTCTTCATATTATATCTTGATTATATATATATAAAAAAAAAAGGATTTCTGCTGCAAATACTCATCAAGAAATTCTTCCGCCTCCCACATACTCTGACTTGAAGTAAGTTTTAGATTGTTATAATGTTTTAATTGCTTTAATGCTCATAAAATATATATATATATATATATATATATATATATATATATATAGGGGAGGAATATTCTAAGAAGGCAAAAAACCATGAGAAGTGTGAGAAGCCACGAGAATGTGACACGTGTATTTTAGGGTAAATGGTATAAATGTCAACACATAAATGGAGGCTGCACATGCAAGTCACATGTTAATTCCACCAAATTTTTTAAACGTATGTAACTATTTTATACATTAAATTTTTTAAAAAAAATTACACCATAAAATCACAAATTTCTTTACCTTTCTAACGAGTATAATATGTTATATTTAACAATAGAAAAAGAACAAACCTGATTGTTCTTGAAACTTGTGCATTTTTATGGTGTTTTCATATTGTTTGTGAAACTAAACGTTTTATGGTGTTTTGTTACAAAACACAACGTTTTTTAATTGCGTCATTTACACATGACGTTTTATGGTGTTTCTGTACTGTGTAATTTTCACAGACATTTTATGGTGTTTTTGAATTGTAATTTTATTTATGGTGTTTTTGAACTGTAATTTTATTATGGTGTTTTTGGACTGTATTAATTTTACACATTGTGTTTTATGGCGTTTTTGAAAACTAAAAAACATGTCGTTCTAAACTTGTGTTTTTTACACATTTAAGTTTAAAACGTCATGTATAAAATGTTTATGAACCAGGTGTTTTTGTTATGGTGTTTTTCAAATGTTTATGAAATATAGCGCTTTATGGTGTTTTTAGTATTCAAAAACACCATAAAAATGCCTGGTCTTAGTTTCATGAATATTCGAACACAAAAACACCATAAAATGTTAACACCATAAACACAATAACATATCTTGAAAAAACGCCATAAACAATAAAATATCTCGAAAAAACATCATAAACTAAGTTAAAAACACCACGTACAAACTTAGGTGTTTATGGTGTTTTTCGTTTTCAAAAACATCAAAAAATGCCCTCTTTTAGTTTTATTAATACGCAAACACCAAAAAATAACATAAAATGTTAACATCATAAAACCATAAAACATACATATGTGTAAAAAACACCATAAAAGATCAGTTTCGTATATATTGGAAAAACATCATAAACATATGGTTCGTGAAACTAACTCATTTTAGGTTGTTATTTTAATTTTAAAAAATATACTAATATTATACCCATTAGAAAGATAAAAAAATGCTCGATTTTATGAGGTAAGTTTTTTAAAAAAACACTAACGTATAAAAAAGTTATGAACGTTTAAAAAAAGGAGGAAGAGGAAAATGATTGTGTGCATGTGCTTGATGTGCAGGTTTGGCTAATCTTCCATTCTACCCCTACTGATGATTTTAACTTATAACTATTTACGAAAATACCACTAAATTAATCTCAACCACAAAACCAATTGATCTAATGGTTGAGATCTCTTCTCACACTTTCATGGTTTTAAAACTTTTAGCCAAACCTTATACTATATATATATATATATAGGGAAGGTTCTATTGTTAACCCCCTTATAGCGTTACCGCTTAACCTAGCGTTTTTTGCCCGAATCTTAAAATTTTTTTCATGGTTTTATTTTGCAAAAATAAGGGGGTTTCTTTTTTGTGTTTTTGCTAATTCATCACCGTTTAGAAGTTATTGTAAGTGTAAGTTACTTACACTTACTTACAAAACGTATCTGATGCAGTAATGTAAGTAGTGTAAGTAACTTACACTTACAATAATTCTAAACGGTGATTGAATAGCAAAAACACAAAAAAGAAACCCCCCTTATTTTTACATAATAAAACCATGAAAAAATAAATTTTAAGATTCGGGCAAAAAACGCTAGGGTTAAGCGGTTAACGCTATAAGGAGGGTTAACATTTGAACCTCTCCCTATATATATATATATATATATATATATATATATATATATATATATATATATAAAGTCGTCAGTATATCGACAAATGGTGATGTGTTGTTATTGAAAATAAGACTAACACCGACATCGACTTAATAACATATCGTGTTTTTATAAACGTTTCCAATATATTCGTTATTCATAATCGTGTAGTCATAACTTATACATCTGGTTTATATACATAAGATGCAACATAAGTTAATGAAATTCATAAACACGTCATTTAACGCGGCTTCGATTTTTTGTCTTATCTCTATTCCAGTTATTTTTTTTAATTCATATACTGAACACAATAGGGCACAAGAGTGTTGTATATCTATGTAATATTCTTCTTAACTCTATATGTTGTCTATCTATAATTATATATTTCAATATTCATAACATGTTAGTTGCAACTTCATGTAATTCTTTTAGTCAAACCTTCGTATTACAACACGTGAGGCTTAATAGTACTGCCAGCGGCAGCGGGCGGGTAACTTTTTTAGTTTACAAAATTCATATCTTATAATAACTTGTTTTTTTAATAAAAAAAAGTGTGTATTTCAATATTAATATCCTTTTAAGATAGATATTTTTTAACGGTTAATTTTGGATCACTGGAGGATGAATAGAGTATCATCATGCCACTAGCAGTACTATCTGATCGTATCCATCACCAAGTAACCAGTTTTGGAGTAAACTTAATACTTTGAGAAACTCTCTTGTAGGATTTGAACCAAGATCATTTAGTTCCCGAGTCTTATCCCACCATAAAGATACCACTAAGCTATAATGACTTTGATAATTTTAAGATAGATATTGAGGCATAGAGTCTATAAACCGTGATACGAAAAACCTAACAGATGGGTAACTCATTTTGACAAACAAAAAACTCAAAAATTAATTTTCTAATTTTTACAGATAAAGAACAAAACATAATTCATCACAAATTGAATCTGAATTAGAATTTAATAATGCCACTCAACAAGTAGCTTATATATTGAGGATCTTATAGAAAAATATAAACAGATATAAAAACTGATCTGAACCGATCTACATGATTAAGACGCAAGAGACGAATTGTGTGTATTAAGTGTGAACGACAAGAGAATGAGTTGTTGGGTTCGTACGTGGGTTTTTAAAATTTTTAAATCATTAAACGCAACGGAAACATTAACCGTACGAACCAATCCGGTCAAAACCAGATTGCCCATCAAGAGTCCAGATGCAAACCAAACAGAATAAACAAACCATAGGGTGTTTAGTGATTATACCTTTCGAGAATAAACAGCTAACATACACGAAGCACCACGAAACAACGAACCCAGTCGCTAGATCTGGTTACACAATCTGATCCGTGACTGTTGAATCTTCACAAGATCTCAACAGCACTTAAAAATCCAACTCCACTTGATCAAAATAATCAACTGCAGCAAAAGGGATCCACAGAGGTGAACCAACGGTTGCTTGGTTGGTGACGAGAAGGTTGGGGTGGCTTGATCGGCAACGTACGTAAAGTTGCAGAAGGTCACGCCAAAAGTGGAGCCAGCAAAAAAAATATAATTGCTGTTTACGTAATTTTGGCCCCTTTTATTGTTGATATTATCCCAAATTTTATATTTAAATTCTTTTGTTTAAAATTTAAATCTTTCAATTTTAGATAATAAGATTGAATTAAATAAACATTAATCCAATTAATATTTAAATAATAATAAACGTAATATATAATTATCAACCAATTGATAATCATAAATATTACCCCGTAAATATCAACTCTTTGATATTACCCTCTGTTAGTCACGATTGTGTCAATTTAATTAACTTTTAGTTAAATATTATTTTTCGTTGCTCGTAGTGCAACCCTTACGGATCTTATTATCTCGATAGTAGTACAAAACGATGTCGTTACTTGGGCATACAATCCAACAGACTCCACTTGCACAAGTCTCGACCATTCAGTCAGTACAGACAGTGGTGGACGTCTAGCTACATCTCACTATCCCATCAAGATACGACGTTGTTTAGTCGTCTACTATTCGCAAATAACTTAAATAACATTCCTTAACTATTCGTAATAGTAATGGACATGAAATCAATCATCCTTCTATAATTGACATCCCGTTGAACATGAGACATGGATCATGTGTCATTCTCATATCGTGTTCAACCATTTCTATTCTCGATCCCATATCATAACCAGTTTAATCAAACTCTCAGTCTGAGCATGGCCATGCAATTTTACTAGTTTTGATAAATGAGGGGCCTAGAGACGTCAGCCTATTACCGAAGTATAGGAACAGATCCCGTTGACTACATATATAACTCTCACTATGTTTCGGATTATCTCCAACTATAAATCCTTATTACTGCCTGGTCAAAGAGCAGTGTTAGATATGTCAAAGATAATCTTATGCATAATAAAGTTCAATATGCATCTAAGGTCTAAGGATACAAAGATTATGCCATTCTCAAAATCTACTCATGACTATGATATGAAGATTTTGAAGGGTTGCGTTGCGTTCAATATCTATTCTCTATTGGATATATGTGAATTTAGCCTCCAACTCTTTGGACTTTTCCTCCTATGAAATCAACCACATTCACAATGGTTTCAAACTCAACATCTATTCCCATAGATTTGATTGACCACGAACATTTAGAATAAATTATATTCAAGGATATTAAACGTACAAAAATTGAACATAATTAGTATGATGATAAAG